>JBBPBT010000850.1:12929820-12973908 GCA_037974875.1 Cicer bijugum
ATTTATTATTATTAATTGATCAAAGAAATTTATTTAGTCATATAATTAAATCGATTATTAATTGACAGTGCTACATTTCATTTCATATTTAGCTAATAGTCATTTTTCTTATTATTTTTAACTAGTGCTACATTTCTTTCCACACTTAGTCATCAATAGTCCTTTTTTTATTATTATTTTTAACTATATAAACATATAAATTTGAAAAAAATGAAGATAAATATTTTTTTGTAGTTGTTGAAAAATTTTATTTGACGATTAATTTGTAACGATGTATCATATATTGTCACATAAATGACTTTTGTTGATAGTTATATCATAATTTGATACATAAATGACTTTTGTTTATATTTATATCATACTTGAATATGACTTGTCCTATCTTCTTAAATGTGTCTATCAATTGAACAATGCATGGAATATTATCTTCATAAAGAATTCTTGTAGTTATATTTATGGGACACAATCCATTAGTCCTTTGTAGATATTGATCAATCATAGGCCTCAACCAAAATACATTTTCGACTTATCTCACATTGTTCTAAAATTTGCTCATCATTTGATGATATTGTTGTTGTGGTTTATGTCACATATCACCATAAAATAGTTATATTTCCTAATGTAAATAAATAACTTTTTTCTTATCTATATTATTACGAGAATTAGATAAATAACTTATATCTTTTATATAACAAAATATATTTGTTGTTGTATATGTAAAAAAGTTCGCATATCTAATAGATTAAAAATATGTGATTAATAAGATACGTTATCATTTGATGGCACTAATATATGATACTTCAGGATCAAGACAACTATGTGAAGAACAAGTCGACTATCTATAGATAAAAAACAACCTTTTAGAAAAAGTAATCTTATTTATGACAGTGTGAATGATGTGCTACATTTAACATCCAATTTATAAACTTATTTGCAAAATTAAAAAAAAAAGAATATATTTATAATTTTGAAGAATAAATTGATAATTTATACTAATTTTTTATTAACAATAAAATTATATTAAAAAGGAGTACAAGAGATATTCGAACTCGTTACACTAAATATTCTTCAAAATTAAATAGATCTTGGACGCTCTAAGGGGTTTATTCACCGATTAGAATACATCCAATTTAAATTACTCGGCAACCTTAATACATTCTAACTCCAAGATAAACTTTTTACTTGACGCGCTAATTCCCTCAAAAGATATTTTGTCATACTTGATGTGTGTGTTGGCATGCATATCCATTCATAATTCATACCAACACGCAATATATAAAACGGGATGGAACGCGCAAAGGAAAGAAAAGTCTCCAAACACAAAATATCGTTGAGGGCTAATTGACCAAGATGCCCTTTTTGTGTGATTCATGCCAATTTAATTTTATGTATAAATAAGAAAGACATATCAGAAGGGTAAGTTAGTAGAATAAGAAAAAAGAGAAGGGAGAGTTTGTTTAGTCAAAACAAAAAAAAAGTATGTTTGCATTGGTGTACTTGACCTTGGTTTTTAAGTGGTGTTGACAAAATCCAAGAGTCAAGTGAACTCTATAACAAGTGGCCCTCACGTTGAACCATGGGGTGTTTCAACTTTCAAGCAACATAGGACAAAATCAATTAAGTTTTTTCAATACAAAATTTTTTCTTTTGATTTTTTAATTAAATGTCTTGAAATGTCCTTAAACATTTGTTAACAAAACTTTTATTAAAATAAATAAAAGATCAATACCACACAAGGTTTGGCGGTAGAAACCGAATCACGATAAACAACTAACAATAAAATAATACTAATACGAGACAATAAACAATTGACGTAATAAAATAATGGAAAATTACGTTATTTTTTAAGTTTTACTAAAATACTAATTTGATTTTTTAATTTTTTTTATAACACTTATATCTTTTAAATCACAAAAGTATGTACATCATTGTCCTATTTAACACATTTCTTTACAATAATGTAAAGGGACTACAACAGATCTGATGTGTATTAACCATACGAAATGCCAATATGATAATTTTTTGAATTAAAAATATTTTATAAAAAAAAGGAAAAAGAGAGAACGGGAAATGTAAGAAAATGTTTTTCAAATCATTATAACCTCTCGACGATTATTATGATATACTATAGTTTCGACATATTTTTGTGTGTCTTAGAAACAACCTCTATAAATCACTAGTATCTCTACAAATCATTAGCAAAATTTTTAAATCAGGAGTAATTTTGGGATATATATCATCATTACTGATAATAATATTTAGATATGTTATATCTTCCACCAAATCAATTGAATGTAAATTTGCTTTTAAATATGAATGAATACGATGATTTTGGACATTATTTTCTAACATTTCATCATTACAATAACCTCTAATATACATATTTAGATAATGAAGATCTTCTATTTGTTGTTATGTGTAATCTGAATTAGTTCATTTGGATCTAAAGATCTCATGAATTACATTTGTTTCATGATTTTGATTATATCTTCTATATGTCATGAATAGTGAATTGGAAGCTTTGAATCAAAATTAAACTTGTGTGATCGGTGATTTATCCCCAAGTAGGAAATTCATTGGTTGTAAAGGGGTATATAAAATAAATTTTAATTCTCATGGAACAATAGAAAGGTATAAAGCTCGTTTTCTATGAAAATGATTTACTCAAATCGAAGATATAGATTTTGTCGATACTTATTCTCGTGTAGGATTTTAAAGTTCTAATTATTACTCCAACTCATCTTTATTGCAATAGTCAATCCACTTGCCACATCACCAACAATTCTTCTTTCCATGAAAGATCCAAACATATCAAAATCGACCACATTGTGAGAAAGAAACTACAACAACTTTTCAAACTTCTACCTATCACTTTTTATTTAGATCATAATCCTTTTAACACTTTAATAAGCAAACTAGGAATGATTAGCATACATTCACTAGCTTGTAGGGGGCTAATAGAAAAATAAGTAGGTTATTATGATTAATTTATTCTTCTGATATAGTTAATTGTCAGTTCTCCTTATTTATAGTTATTATGTTATTGGGAGAGAAACGGTGCACATATATCCGCCAAGATTACTCTTTTCAAAAATCAATTACATGGCTGGAATTCAGATTACTCTTTTTGGAATTATTTGGGGACACGAGGCCACACTTTGAATTTCAGGTATCCTAGCATATGTTAGAGAAATTTTCAAAATATATTTAGATTTTTCTAATAGTTATATTAATGTAGCAAAATTAAATAATTGAATGTATCACTTGGTCAAGTGGTTGCAATGATTGAGTTTAATTCAAACCAATGCATCTATTAAGTTATCAAAAGTTACAATCTTTCATAAGAGTTGTTTTCTTTCACTAATTGGTATGAGTTGAAGAGTTGTTTTCTTTCACCAATTCGTATAAAAAAAAAAACAACAACAAAAAATTCATGTTAAATGAGTCAAAATTATGTTAAAAATATATCTAATCATTTCTTCTTTTCTTGAGTGCACAACAGTAAATGAAGGAACTTTATTCTGTAAATTATCATTGATCGATAGACTTAATGTGAATGTGCAATTCACTTCAAGGATTTCAAAGTATCATGAAGGGGATTCGCCGGTTAACCCGTTTGCATCCAATATATATAGATTGGTGGGGGTGAATCGAACCTAAAACTTAGTGTGATACACACGCTTTGGAACTTATTTGTGCAACCTTCATCATTATCAATTTCATCATCTTCTTACTCAAGAAACATACCAGCAACAAAAGATCCAACAACATATATAGAATTTTCATGTAATAAAGATAGAGATTCCAGTATAAACCGTTGTTTTAGATAAAGGTTGACCAGAATTTTGATGAAGCTTTGAACATGGGTCCATTGGATTGGAACTCAGTTTAAAGCTCAAATTTACATCATCCTGCAAAAAAACAAGAGTAAAACCAGTGGGATTACGAGTTAAAATGAGCAGCCAAGGTTAATATGATGCAAACTGTAGTTATTTTCACAATACTTATGATGCAAACTAGCCTTGTATTTATCAACGTTTCCATTAGTCCTATATTTGATTTTAAAAATCGAGGTGGCCTAGGCTAAAAGGTGAGTGTCCAAATGTTATTTTTAGAAAGAGCTGCTACTTCATCTTGAATTGCCTCTGCATAATTGGTAGACTAAGAATTATGACAATCATTGAAACAAAAATTATGATGAGAGGGAGAAAAATTTTCATAAGAAATATAATTAGAGATAAGATATAGACTACCTTGTGATGATAAAAAATGTTGACATTATGTTTGGGAAGCTTGACACTCATAATCCTATAAATAGGAAGAAGATTTAGTGTGTCCATGAGACCTCTTAGGGGAAGAGGGAGGAGCAATAATGGGGATGACAGGTTATTAATTGCTATAAGAACCGTGGGATAAATTTGGATTTTCACTAGGGAGTATGAATGGGTGTAGAAGGCAACAAATCATAGGAGAAGTCAATAGGAGGTGCATGCTGTATTGAAATAGATGTGGGTGCAGGATCGGCTTTAGCAGGCAAAAAAAGAGAGAATATATTCTCATAAAAATAGTGTATCTTGAAGATCATAAACCTTGAAAATATCCCTTTGATGATAACTATCTTTGAGCTCCTTTAGAATTTTACATGTAAAATCCATCTACATAACACTTTGTACGATTTCAGGCTCTAATGAGTGATTTATTCAATGCATAACCATTATATTGCCATGATTTCACGAAAGACATTGTCGACCGTCATCAACCGGATGAGGTAGGGTTGTATTAATGAACCTTAATTTATTCTTTGATAGAAGAACCACAAGCATAGATTTTGACCATGAATGGTAGTTGTCACTAGGTAAGGGTGGCGTGACTAATGCAAGCCCATGATTGTCACTCGGATGCATAAATAACAAGTCTAACATATTTTACTCGTAAATGCACGTAGACATCATCGCTAGACTGATGTAATGCCTAAAAAGTCATTACAAACGAAAAATGTGTAATCCCTAAAATTAAACTATGAACCTTGATAATTTTTTTGAAGATATCAGAGACAAAACTAAATTTTTTAAGTTGTCCATTTATTATAGTTGTAAGGACTACACTTTCAATTTTGTTCTACTAAAATAATTTTTGTTCTAGAAAAATATTATAATATTTCAATTTTGTTCTTCTTCAATTATATATATATATATATATATATATATATGAGTATGAATCAAATTAGACCCAAATAGTTACACTAAAAGTTCACTCACTTAATAATATCGTGTTGAATAAATATTTTTAAAAATAAATTATTTAATTGTAAACTATCATCATATAAATCATATTTATAAATTTCAACATTAACCCATAACCATTTACTATGTCATCAACATGCGTCAAGATTAAATTTATATACAGTTATGACATTGACGTTAATCTTAACACGTCAAGATGACATAATAAATGATTATGAATGAATTTCAAAATTTATAGATATGATTTAAATGATAGTAGTTTTCAATACAATGGTTGATTTTGAAAAATATTTAACCAAGACAATGTTAGTGATTGAGTGTAACTCAATATATATATATATAGGGACTATGATGTCATATTTTTTTTTTTTGCTTTTGATTTAAATTTTTTACGTTTAAAATATTCGTATTTAGTTCATCTTAAATTAAAAACTCTAAATTTTCATAGAATGAGTGTAACTAAAATCCAATGCTTGATTTTGAAAAATATTTAACCGACACAATGTTAGTGAATGAGTCTAACTCAATATATATAAATATAGGGACTATGATGTCATATTTTTTTGCTTTTGGTTTAAATTTTTTATGTTTAAAATATTCATATTTAATTCATCTTAAATTAAAAAATTCTAAATTTTCATAGAAGTAACAAAACTTGATAGCTTTTCAGCAAATCGTTGCAAGTAATAATTAAAAGGGTAGTACTAAGTATCGAACTCGATGATTGCGTTTTATGATTGAATAATATTTATTACTAAAATTGAACAAAATCTTTTCGAATTGATTGAAATAATATTTAAAACTAAAAATGGTAATAAAATTGATCATTTATAATAAGAAAAATGTCAGGGAAGAGTTTCACTTTGTGTCTAATTTAATCCTAGTTACTGAATTCATTTATTGAATTATTATTGAATTCTCTTTATTATTTTTGCCCTAATTTATTAGTGACAGAAACTTTAATTCCAAAGTAACCCCTAATTCCTTAGTGAATTTAAGATTAGAATTAAGCCTTACCCTACATGAATTCTCTTATTAAACTACTGCCATTGCAACTAATTTAATTGGTTTCATGACCTGCATCTATCTCTACACTACAATATCATAAACTTCTTATCTCAAGCACTCGTAAAGTTCATTTCCGTTTCAAAATATGAATCGTAGAACATTTTAAATTTGATCAAGCAATAAAAATCATTAAGCACATAAATGAGAAAAATAATTCAATATACTCATTCATATAACTAGAAATCAAATTAGAAAAATAAGAGTTTCATCTTGTTTCACTCATTACTAATAAATAGGTTTTAGTTACTCATAACAAAGATAGAAAAGATAGATATTAGAGAAGAATTACAAGAAATATTCATGAATGATTTTGGATAAAACTATTCCAATGGTGTTGGAAACAATTGTCTTTCAGTTTCTCTCCTAGGACACAAGTCTCCAAACTTCGCAATAGCCAAAAAGATGCCTAAAAAGTTATAGAAGCGTGTTTTAATGTGTTTTGGTGTGTGTCGCACGCCCCAGGCGCGCTTCAGATACATTGTGACGTAAAAGAGACAAATTATACAGGCAGAAATGCACCCCAGGCGCAGACTACACGCTTCAAGCACAAAGCCTCTTCTATATGGCGTTTAGTGCATTTTCTCCTCTTTTGAGTCAGAATTTGGTTCTGGTGTCTTCATGAAAGTTGTGGCTATGGATGTTATCTTTCATTTTCTCTTGGTGTGACTCCAATTGGACATCTAGAACTCCAGATAAGGATGAAATACTCCACATATATCATATTAATTTCTCACCAAAATTCAGCACTGTACTAAAACAAAAAAACAACGCAAAACTACAAAAAATATCTACTTAATCAAGTAAATAAGAACATAAACATTTCACTAAATTCAAGAACTAAAATCAATAAAATATATCAAATAACTCCTTAAATTAACTAATGGTTAAAGATAAATAAGACTAAAAACAATGAAAAATATGCATATGAAGAGTTATCATACTTTTTATAATGTTCTAAACATGCTTGAAAAGAGTCATTCAAAAATTTTAAAGTTGAAGAAGAATTAAATATATTTCTTTCTAGCAAGAACTAAAAGTATTTATTGAATAATTTGATAGAGACTAAAAATTGTATTTTTTATTTTAAAGAGACTAAATTAAAAAATGAGATTTTATAAGGAATACAAACATATTAAACTCTTTATTATAGTGTTATTACAACGTGTTTTACTTAAGAATGCAAATTATTAGATGGTGACCATTTATAAATGTGAGCTCTATAATATATATAGAAGTTAACTGTGTGAATCAAGTAGATGATTAATCATATGCGATGATTAAGTATATAATATATATATATATATATATATTATAGTTATATACAAATATATTTAAGGATTAAAATTGTATTTTTATTTTATAAGGATTAAAATGGAAATATTAAAATTTTATAGGGACTAAATACACATTTAATCTTGAAATTATTAAAATAGATTTTACCCATAACAGTCCAAAATTCATGTTTAGAGAATTCATGCATCAACTTTGATAAATATAACTAAAATATCAAATGATGTACTATTTAGTTAAACAATTATTCGATGAAAAGTTCAAGATGTCTAATTTGTAAATATAATTTATTTTAAAAGAAAAGAGTCCAATTGGTTAAGTTTATTAAAAAAACACATGAAGTTACAAAAACAAGACAACAAATATTACCTAATGTGTAACTCGAATGTCTCCTAATATAATAAGTGCAAATCAACTATTTCAATACCTAATTTGAAGATACTTTTGTTTAATTTATAATGGTTTAAGAATCATTGCTATGTTTATTTTTATGGTTTTTAAAGGATTACACTCCCTCCGATTCAATTTCACCCAAACCAACCATCTATCTTTACATAGAAAAATCCATTCATATCATAATTCTAACTCAACATTTCATTATTAAAACTACATCCAAATTAAACAATGTTTATTCGAAACAAACATGCAAACCTCAAATTAAATAGAAACTAGTCATGAAATACATTTTTCAAAATTAAAGTTAATTTCCTTCCTTCAATGCCCCAAAAATAAGAATTTTACCTAACATGTAATAATAAAAAAATGAATAGATTTACTTTAATCAAACACTAAATTAAATAAAAATCCTAAATACACCCTAACTATGGATTTTATTTTTTTATTTGTTGAAAATTGAAGCACTAACTTAGGATACAATGGCTTAATTAGTTGTAAATGAATTGCAGTCGAATCAGTAAAAAAAATAATAACATATAGTACATTAATATTAATATAAAATATTATGAAAATATGTCCAATTAAACTATACATCAGTTAACTTCAATGTTCTTTTCTTTCTAGCAGCTCCAATTAATTGTGACTTGCCAGTTGTTTTCCTATTTGAAATTTTAGCTTGCTTATTAGTCTAAGGATGATAAAGTGTAGAGACTCTAAGCATAATTAAATATTTTCGAAACAAAACTTTCATGGTGCGGTTGCAAAAATGAGTGCATTGATCACTTATTATGGGTCGGGGTATTTCAAACCTACAAAACATATTTGACCGAACAAAACTTGCAGCAACTTTTGAATCATTAGTCTTATTGGGAATTGCCTCCACAACTTTGAAACACAATCAAAAACATGTAACATGTAGAAAAACCAAAAGACACAGGGAAAATGTCCATAAAGTTAATGACCCACACATCAAATACATCACAAAAAAGCATAGGTTGTTGAGAAATCTTACTCCTAAGAGTGATTGATGCTCCTGTTATTTGGCACTATTCACAAGTTTGATAAGTCTCAAAAGCATCCTTGAATAAAGTGGGCCAAAAGAAAGCCAAATTTTTCTTGTTGTTCCTTAAGGACCAAAATGTCTTCCTACTTGAGAGGTGTGACATAAATGAAGAATGGATTGAGCCTTATGGTGGGGGGACACATCGCCTAATCACCTGGTTACTATAGAATTTCCACATATATGGATCATCCCACACATAGTATTTGGCATCACTTTTGAGTTTATGGGTTTGTGCTCTAGATGCATCTACAAGAAGAACACTACCAACTAGATAATTAACTAAATCACCAAACCCAGTAGTTACCTCACGCAACTGTAATAGTTGCTCATTAAGGAAGTCATCCTAATGGGGGTGGGGTCCTCATCTATTTCTATTCTGCTCAAGTAATTTGCCACTCCATAATTGGATGTATCGCACATAATTTCAAAGAGGATGGTTTAGTTTGGTGGCTGAATGATGGGAGTAGATGTCAATGTTTTCTTTAAGCATTCAAACACCTATTTGCTTTTGTCATAAAAAGTGAAAGTGACATTTTTTTGCAACAAACATGACGGCGAGAAAACTATCTTGATGAAATCCTTGACAAAATGCTTGCAAAAACCTACCTGGCCAAGGAAAGAATGAATTTCCCCGATGCAAGATGGGTAAAACAAGTTAGAAATCACATCAATCTTGGTAGGAACCATTTTCATCCCCTTTGTAGAGATCACATGTTCCAAAACTATGCCTTGTTCATCCATAAATGTTATTTTTCATAATTCAACACAAGGTTAGTTTCAATGCATCTATGCAAAACTTTATCTAAACTATTGAAGCATGCATCAAATGAGGAACCATACGCAGTAAAATCATCCATGAAAACTTCTGTACAATTTTCTATGAAATCAGCGAAGATACTGTCATGCACCGTTGGAAAATACTTGGAGCATTGCATAGGCCAACTAACATATTCCTATAGGAAAACGTGTCGAAAGGGCAAGTGAATGTGTTATTTTCTTTGTCCTCTAGTGCAATATGAATATGAAAGTAACTTGAAAATCCATCAAGAAAAACAATAATGTGACTTACCAGCCAACTATTCAAGCATCTGATCAATGAAAGGTAAAGGAAAATGATCCTTCATGGGTGCCTGGTTTAGTCTCATGTAGCTGAAACATACCCTTCAACTATTCTGATATTTTATAGGGATAAGTTCTTTAATCTCATATTTAACCACCGTGAATCAAGTTTTCTTAAGGACTACTTTCACCAGACTCCCCAATTGACTATCATAATGGGGTATATTATTCCAACTTGTAAGAGCTTGGTCACTTATTTTATTACAACATCTAGAATTAAAGGGTTAAGTCATATTTGGGGCATCCTAACTGATTTTACCTCATGCTCTAGTAGTATCCTATGCATACACATGGGTGAGCTAAGACCCGAAATATCAGCCAAGGTCCATCTGAATTTCTTCCTGTGTTTTCTCAAAATTTGTAGCAACTTTTCTTCCTATTCATTTTCAAGTTTGATTGAAATAATCACATGTAACTTTCCACTCCCTTCTAAATATGCATATTTCAAATTTCAGGAAATGGTTTAAGCTCTATAGTCGATGGCTGCTCAAATGAGGGTATAACACTAGTGGTAGAAGTTAAGTTTGCAAAATCAATTATGTCAGTAGAAATATCAGCAAAAAGATCAACCTGCAAAGCAACTTCGATCTCAACACACACAAAGCACAATTGAGTATCTACGCAAATATTACAAGTAGAAGTGTCATCAAAACCAGATAGTTAAGGAAAATCAGTATAAAACATATCAGGGTAAGAGTTATCAATCAAATCAGCAAGCAATTCATTTTGAAAATAGAATGTTCTTTCATGGGGTGTTCATAGCATCAAAGATATTAAATTTTACTATGATATCACCAAATTCCATGGATAAAGTTCTAACATGAACATCAATTTTTGTTTTAGCATTTTTCAAGAATGGTCTGTCTAAGATGATAGGCGCCCTATTGGACTTGGTCTCTCCCTCCATGTCCATAATGTATAGTCTGTAGGAAATATCAAGTCATTTACTCGAAACAAGTACATCCTCTATCGGTCTAGTAGGATGAGCATTGGTTCTGTTCTCCAATTGAATGGTTACACCTATATTCTGTTAAGGTCCAATAGCAAGAAAGTTAAAAAAATATGTAAGCAGAACATTAATGGAAACTCCTAAATCTAACATGACATTTTCACATTGACTATTTCCTATGGTACATAGAATGTAAAAGGTACACATGTCTTTGAATTTTAGGGGCATAGACTGAACGAGAGATGAAACATTGTACCCCATGTTAACTCTTTCATAACATATTCACTTTTTCTTGTGTGTGCACAACTCATTTAGAAATTTAACATATGTTGAAATTTGCCTAATTGCTTCAAGTAGGGGAATATTCACTCCCACCTTCCTAAATGTATCAAAGATCTTGTTGTCCATATGTCCAATTTTTTAGTTTTCACTTCCATTTGAAGGAAAAGAAGTGGTACATCTTGCTCAACATCAACATGTTCAAGTACCAAAGTGCCTTCATCGACCTTGTTATTTTTCACAATAGCAGTTTCAAGTACCTTTGATATTTTAATAACTTTGTCTGACCTCAAGGTAATTGCACTAATATTTGAAACATTTGGATTTACTACTAAACGAGAAGGTATTTGGATGATCCTTGAGTCTACATCTGATCTTTGATATGTTCTTTATTGAAAATAGAGATTTTGGATAACAATATGTTTGCCAAAGTTCTCCAATAAAGGTGTGTTGTTCTGTTGTTGCTGCTTAGGTTGTTGTTGCGTAGATGAATTCTTCCATCTCAGGTTTGGATGGTTTCTCTAACCAAGATTGTATCTCTTAGATAAGAAATCGTAGTTGGCTTAAAGATTGTATATGTTTGTTGCACATGTTTGATGATCATCAACAATCGGATCTTCCTGCAATGTAGAACATGAATTTGTAGGATGTTATGCATAAGTGCAAATACCACAGACCTTTGCTACTTGAGCTTTACCTACTGCTAATCTTTTTACCAATTAAGTAAGCTCATCAAATCTGCTCTTTAGATTCTACTGGAAAGAAACTTGAATCTTATTCATTCACTTTGTCAACATCACTTAATTGTTTGTAGTTGTAAAATGTTGAGCTTTAATGGACTTGTTCTCAATCAAGGCTTTTGCTAGTTCTAAGGGTCTTATCGAAAAATGCCCTTTGAATTGTTTAGAAATTTGATGATGTTGGCAGCTAGCCACTAATTTCTTGAATCTCTCCTAAATAATCATGCAAGGATTCTCTATTAATCGACCTAATGCTACATATTTCTTTTCTAAATGAAGCAGTTTTGGAGGCAGTAAAGAATTTTTCTAGGAATAGCTTCTTCAAATCATTCCAACTTGTAATATAACCTTGATGAAAGTAGTACAATCAGTCCTTGGCAATATCTTGAAGTGAGAATGGGAAGGCTCTCATCTTGATATGGTCCTCTGTGACTCCTTAGGGCTTCATGATAGAACATACAACATCGAATTCCTTTAGGTGTTTGTGAGGATCCTTACCTGCAAAACCAGTCCTTGACAATATCTTGAAGTGAGAATGGGAAGACTCTCATCTTGATATGGTCCTCTATGACTCCTTAGGGCTTAATGGCAGAACATACAATATCGAACTCCTTCAAGTGTTTGTGAGGATCCTCGCCCGCAAAACCATTAAACTTAGGAAGCAAGTGTACTAAATCAAATTTAAGTTCAAATGATACAATAACTTTAGAATATTTGATACACAATGCAATAAGTGACAAAATGTGCATCAAGTTGTCTTAAGTTTCTATTATCTATATTTTGATTAGTAAACTCACTCTTAGAATCATAATCAAATAAGGTATGACTGAACACGTAATCACTTTCACCACCTAATTCGTTAGCACTAACAGCCTTGTTAAGTTTAAAAAATAAATGAAAAGTCCTATCAATTTTAGAATCAATGGAATATAGATTCACTAAAATGGCCCTAGTCATGCATCAACAGAATGTAACAATGCAATGAAGCAATACAATTATGAAAATTCCAACAACTTCCATATTGCTAAAATGGTAGTGGAAAATGAAATTCTAAAATTCAAATAAAGATAACACAATTTTTTTTGAATTTTTTAAGAATGCGAAAAATTAAAAAAATTAAAAAAAGTGGTTTAAACGAAGGATTTTGAGTGTCGATCCCTTCTTAGGAATTTGGGAAGTATCTTGAAAGGAGAATGAGAAGGCTCTTCGGTTCGGACAAATTGAGAAACAAATTACAATCATATATTAGAAAGATTAATCCAATGGTTCGAGAGTTTTAAACCTATCATAGATTTTATCAACTTCTAAATTGTGATTCTATTCCTGTTTGACAATAGGATGGATCAAACTAGCGTAAATCAACCCTATATGAATTATGTTTCTTTAACAGTATGTAGCATGACAGTAGTTGATAGATTATAGTAAACAATCAAGCGTTGAAAAACTACAATTTATTTAATTTAGAAATCCAGTTCTCTCAAACTAAATTTATCTATTCTATTGAGATTCGAAATAAGTAATTAGAATAACAATATAATTGGATAAAAAGAAATAGGATCACCAACATGAAATTAACATTATAAAATAAATCTCAATGTCTTGATGAAATTCTAAAAAAGTGGATTAATATGAGAAATTAGTTTTCCATCGAAAATGTTCTACTTATCCAAAAAAATAAGAAAACTTTGAGTATATGTATCTCTTTCTAAAAGCCGAACTCCACACTTACTAAAAAAACCAAAATATAGTACTCGAATTTTGACTCTAAAAGCTCCAGTGCGAAAAACAAGTGGCCTATTACTAAATATTATTATTAAAAAAATAACTCAGGTTTCGTAATCAACGATTTAAAACTATTAAAGTTCCGAATTGGACTTTTACGTCAACACAGAAGTCGTAACTCTGATTTTTAGCTTTTCAACCCCTGCTTGTATGCGTCAATCATACATACAAAGCTCAAGTTATAGCCTGCAGAGCGAATAATGATCAATATGCAAGTAATAACATTAAAACTCAATTACAACTCAATGTTTAGAAACATATTAAAGAACTAATCTAGATTATAAAGAACTTTCAAAATGTTAAAGCACAAAGATAGAAACATATACTCAAATGCATTAATCAATTGCAAATGTGGTGAATGCTCCGCCTCTTGATTTTGCCTATCTTCCATTAAATACATTATCAAAAATTAAAATTTGATAAAATATATTACACTACCAAAAAAATGAAATCCATTAAAAAGTCAAAAAATTAAAAAATTAAACCTGTAAATTTGAACCATAATTTATTTTGGACTTTTATGGGCCGGCTTAACGAAGCTCGATTCAAATGCGGGTTTGAGGCTAGGCAGCTCTCATACCACTATAATAATTTTATTATTTATTTGTATTCTTTAAATTTAAATAAAAACAAAAGAGTTTAATTGGTGTTTTTACCGTCATTATTAGTATGTTAGTCTCATCACAATTACTTATATCTCCTAAATTTTATTGATAATGAAACAGAGTAAATTTTTTGTATTAAATCTTAAACTCATGTGAGAAATCTTACACGTCAAACAAAATGATATAAGAGGGAGTAATTATTTTTATCTATCCTCGACATGAAATGTTTTAGCTTGTTTAACATGATTGGTTAAATTAATTTGTATAAACCATTTTTAATCAATCTTTGTATAACTTTCATTTATGAAACAAAATCAACAGTTTAGGTGAATTAAGATTTGAAAGCTCACATTAGTGCAGTAAAATCTAAAAATTAAAATATTTATTTTCATCTATCAATCAAGTTGGAGAATTATTTAATATTCATGAAAAAAGATAGAAATTGATACTATAAAATAAAATAAATACAAACTTTAAATTATTTAAATAAATAATATAAAAATAACATGATTTTAAATTAATTGGTTGTGCAAGCACAACCCGAATAACCAACAAAATTTTAAAGATATATCAATATTCATCTTTTTATATTTTGTAATGCAACTCGAATTCATGTATATTATTGTAAGATATATGTTGAATCTTTATCAACTAACTAAATACTAATTTAAGTGTACATTCATAAAATATTTCATATTTAATGGTTTTATATTATTTTAAATTTATTTACTTTTAAATTAGTAATAATATATATATATATATATATATATATTTATAGTTTTAGGTTTTTATTATTAGTTAATTTTAATATAAGTATGTTACAACTTACAATGATGAACTTATCAAATTCCAAAATTGAAGAGGGAAAAAAGTGAATAGAGTAAGCTCATGATGCACATGAGGTGGAGTGTCATGAAAGTGGCATCTTTAAAGTTCAATGTTGAGTGCTGCCAATAAGCTGAAGTGTCATGTATGTCTCTCAACCATATGTGATCCCACCTTATGGAAAATCAAATCAAATAATTTATATTTATTTTTAATATATGCTCAAAGTAAGAGACAAACCACAATTCCAAAAAAATTCGTACCCTTTGTTCCCTATTCACTGCAAGCCAGCCACGCTCAGTGTGAGGACTTGAAAGCTCAACTGGCTGATGGTTACTTGTAAAGGGGTCCACAACTAAAAATAGAAACTAACATTAATGTACTTTACACACCCATGAAAGCTTTCCTAAATTAGTAACTCTAATTACCCCACCTCTATAAAAAATTTCAATAGACCCTATGCCTAAGGATAAGTTATTGAGTATTTTTGGGTTAATCGACCCCACATATAGTGAGAAAAAAAATTATGGGTCACTTTAATTAATGTCATGTGACTTCTCACACTTTGTTTACCCCTTTTATCTTTTTTTCAGCTATTTTCCTATTCTCACACCCTTTGTGGTAAATCCTTGTTTTTGGAGGTAGTTGGTTTATAGAGTTCTCGTGGATTGGAAAATATATTTTTTATGGTAGTGCCTATTTTGCTAGTCACAGCAAATATGTACCAACCATGTGACATCCCATAAAGAAGTAATGTGCTATGAGTGCATATTGCACTAGCTAAGGTTAATCTTGCCAAAGGTTATAAATTTATATTCATTATACAATGTAAAAGAAAGTGCCAAAGAGAGAGAGTTTTTCTTCTCCTCTATCAATTTCTTTCATCTATATTCATTTTTAGAAGAGGTGTCGTGTACACGTTTTTGCCTTCAGGTTTGCTGGTGATGTCAGGACTAGGAAAACAAAAAACAAAATAAATATAAGATAGTAGTAAAAACGGGTAAAATGTTTCAAAACACAAAAGACATTATCATATAAGTGGTTGCCGATCTTAGCTAAAATATTTGGGAAAATAATAAATATTAAATAAATTATTATAATTAAAATTTATATATATATTACAAATAAAAATTAAAGAAAAAAGAAATTTATATTAATCAAAGTGATACTAATTGTCAATTTTTACAACTGTTATTGAGTGGATTTAAATTTAATATTTTAAGATAACATCAACATAAAATTAAAATAAAAAAAATATAATATTAGTCATATATCTCGAATTAAAAGGACTATCATTTGTTCTTTTAAAGATTTGAAATTATCAATAGTTGAATCAAAACTAAAGTGTTTAGCTATTTTTTTCTAATATAAAATATTATATTGTCAACAAGAAATTTATCCACTGTATCTTATTACACCATTTTATCTTGATTACTTTTTATTTTGAAAATGATCTTTATGTAGTAGTTGTAGAAATTTAAAAGAGTTAACATAAGGACGATTAACCATCAATCAAGTAATATATAAGTTTTCACTGTTTTTTTAGAGATTCGTACAACTCAGACATCGCTGATAAGTTTTTCAAATATGGATGACTGACAATATCAATAATAAAATGTTGAAGTTGAAATCTCAAATTAGTTTTCCCTTGCTCATTGAAATCTAGATGATAGAATTTGTTGACAAAAGTACATATATTTTTCATAACAAATCTTTTATAAATATCCTTAGGAACCAAACTATTGCTTTGATTTAAAAGCTTTTTTTTTTTACATACATAACATGTGATTCAATTCATGCAATTGCATATCAATGTAATACAAAAGCAATTCACTATAAAGTGTTGACCTACTATGATGTGATCATTTTGACGATGAGAGCACCTTTCACGCTTTTTATTAATAACACTACAATCAGATGAATTAATATTATGTTATTTATAGAATAATGTCAATTTTTTTTTAATAAATCATCCTTACCACCATCTCTCATATTCTGAATTAATATTTTTATAGTGTTGACTAACTATATAGTATTGAGTATATCTTGGGATTTATGTTGTAAAGCTTGACAAAAAAAATGTGTAATTCCCATAATCTTTTTTGTCATGTATAAAATTAATATGAACTCAAATGAATTCAAAAACTAATAAGGAGCATTACCATTTGCACATATAGAATAACTTAATCAATTTTCCTCTAACATCTTTAAGAATCACACAAGTGTTGAGGCAAATTTTTACTTTGATGTTTTAAAGATAACAAACATATTAATTTATATTTTTAAGATTCAGGTTATTTTGTGATCTAACATGTCCTTTTCAATGTTTTTAGATTGAAAATAGGAATTAATTTTAAATCTAAGCATCTTATTCATACAAGAACATAGAATCACTAAAAAATACAAAAAAAAAAATAACATTTTTCCTATTGAGGAAGAACTTTCTGTTTGTTGGAATTTTATGATAGAAACATTTCTCACATGTTCAAGCCAAAATGAGCACCTTAAGTGAATTGAGGCAACTGAGTGATGAACAAGGAACAACTTTTATGTTGAAGTCATTTAAAAAATATTACATTTAAGATACAACTTTTACGTTGAAGTCTTTTCTCCAACAAAAATCATAAGCTCTCCTCATATATAAAATAAGAATGGTTGTTGAACATGACGAGCAAAATTCTAAGCTACAACAACATCAATTACTTGTTTTATTCTCCAATTTCTCATAACACTTTTTTTATCATACACACTTAACTTTATGCTCTTTAACATCGAGTTCAATACTTTTGAGTGTGTTGATTCGTTTTATTTTTCTTCTCAAATTTTTCTGAGTTTTCATAATAAAAAAACCCATACACTTAATCATATACAATAAAAATCTCTCAAAGAATTTTCTTTGTGATTGTAAAGAGTGACATTGTGTTAAGTCTATTTAGAATGAGATTGTAAGCCTATTGAGACTATAATAATACAACTACCATGCCACCCGAGACTTTGATAATACAGGTTGTGATCTAAAAAAATTAGTAAAAGTGTTGAAAGAACTTCTCTTCAGCAAAATAGTGGAAAATATTACAAGGTGTAAGGACTGGATGTAGCCCAAAGTTAAGGGAGAATCAAGATAAATTTGTATGTGATTCTCTTTAACTTGATCTTTTACTCTTATACACTACTCAGTGTCATTTACATTTTTCATTACAATTTTTTTTTTATAAAGAATGTTCTCCTTATTTAAAACAAACTTTCTTATCCAAGTGATAATTTGATATAATTGCTTTTATAATTAGATCACACTTCATACCCCTTTTCTTGTGACATAATATTCTACTTCAACAAGTTGTAAATTTATCATACCACAAATAGAAAGTTTGTTTAAGAAATTATCATACCACATAAATATGAGTTGCAACGAGTATCTCTAACTCGTATCAGAGTGTCAATCTGATTTGGTTCATCGATCTCTAGCAAAAGTAAAATCTCCTCCAATATGGCATCTTTCAATTCATTATGACATTTCCTAAAGGAACATATATAAGGCTTTCAATTCATTCAAATTTCCTCTCATATTGTTAGCACCATCATACCCTTACTCACAAATATCTAAAACCTGAAGAACATGTCGAGAAAAGAACACCACAAATTGTTTTTTTTAAAAGTGATAACCATAGTCTTCTCAACATGCATAAGATCAAATAATTGTTCTTGTATACAACCATTTTTATCCATAAACTTTAAAATAATAAATTTGCTCTGTGAGAGATCTATTACGCAATTCATCAACAAATATGCAAAATTTAGAATCTCCAATCTCTTATTAGATATAGCTTTTTACTATACTATACATGATATGCAAAACTTCTTTTTTTGAATTTTATGAGAGGTGTACTTTGAACTATATGAAGAATTCTCTAGCACCACTTTTTGACCACTTGAGACCAAGTATATAGTTGCTGATTTGATTGGAACTATGCAAATTAATAAAATTAATTATGATGGTCATAGATAGATTGAATTAGTCTTGAGAAATTTTCCAAGCATTATTGTGAGATGAACAAAGATTCTCTTCAATTTATATTATGATTTTGAGGGCATGAAACTTATAGATTGAGTGAAAGTATTCTCTATGAAAATTGAAAGTTCAAATCAATTTATAAATGAGACATGATTTGGCTGGCAAAAAATAATGTATTTTATCTAAAATAACTATTTTATAACTGTTAATATTTATATATTCACCATAACAAAATACTAATAAAATTTATATTAATTTTTTTTTACTGGAATACATAAAGGAAAACCCTTCCCAATAAAAACAAAACCATTGTTCTTAACCCAATTCCTTAATTGGGTATGATCATGACATGAGACCGTGTTCAATCCAAATTAATTGCTTTATATACAAATGAAAATAGACAATTATAGAAGTGCATGATATATGAAATATTTGTATAGGAAACCATTGAGATATGCAATAGAATTAATTGTGATAGGACAATTTATACACAAGAAATCTGGGTTAATTACGTAAACATTGAATTGTCCTAGATTTAAAATGCAACAACTATAGAAAAACTTCTAACAAAGAATTCAAATCAAACACATTACGCTAATATTGATTTTTTTCAAAAGTAGTTTGGTATCAATTACAATCAAAATAACGCGAATGTTCAAATAAAATTCACGTCCAACTCCAATATAAAAAATATAATGAAAAGATAATCATGAAAAAAAAATATTATAGAGAGAAAAAATGACAATCATATTTTTATATTAGTTTATCTACTTTGTTATCATTCGTAGAGTATATGTAGTCTCAATTTGAATGAATGAGAGTTTATTTCTTTATTATAT
This sequence comes from Cicer bijugum, assembly GCA_037974875.1. Classification (NCBI taxonomy): domain Eukaryota; kingdom Viridiplantae; phylum Streptophyta; class Magnoliopsida; order Fabales; family Fabaceae; genus Cicer; species Cicer bijugum. Next base: position 12,950,031 of record JBBPBT010000850.1, read on the forward strand.
TGAACACTTACAAAATCAATTGATAATTGTTAGAGCATCTCAAACGGTAGACAAATACGTACGTCTGTCGGCGTGTTACTACGTAAAATTCCGTTTTTTACGAATTCACCATTGGAATTGTGCCAAATTTATTATCCTTAACTCATTATATATTTTAACTCTTGATTACTATCCTAATCATTTAAATGGTTTCACTAATTGATTATTAATTAAGTTAGACATTATTCGTTTCTAGACATTATTTAATCCATAACCAAAAGTCTAAATATCAAGTATTCTTTCTTAACTTAAACTAATCGATTATTCCTATGTCACAATCCGATTATTCTATCTTAACTTAGATATTATTGTTCATTTTTTCAATATTATTTTTTGTATTTATACTAATTTCTCTATTTTTTTCTTGTATGTGGGGTACATCTTGTCCCAATTTAAATGAATGAAAGTTTCTTCCTTTATTATATTGAACACTTACAAAATTAATCGACAATTGTTATAAAATTTGTAGCAACTTCTTCTTTTCTAACATTCATAAACCTTATTTTTTTTAAACAACCTTCAAGAATAAATCTAAACCACTATCTTGAAGATAACTCATACAATCAATCTAAAATCTATCTTGCAAGTTATAAACCTATAGAGTAGCTACCTCTGTAGAAATTAAAAGAGACATCAATTTTTAGATATTCGACTGCAGTTGATTGATATCTCTTTAGTCGCTCACTTTTAGAACAATCATTCCAATAAAAGATGGATCCAACTCTACTATAGTCAGAAAGCCCACATTAACACATTCGAAATATTGATAATCATTCGATGAAAATCATATGGTTTAGATATAAACTCTGTATTTTGAATTATATAAATGATTTAAATTATTTAAACACGCGTTTACAAATGTTTTAACGATGCATTGGCACATCATTTAAAAAAGCTTAAAAACATATATAATTTATCTTTTGGAAAACATTTGTTCATTAAAATTGTAAAAAGAATAAAGTTAAACTACTTAATAATTATTACTTTTGAGGGTGTGATAGTAAGTGAACACATTAGATGAACATAAAGATGTCCAACGTACATGATGACACAAAGATGATTCTCTAAAGGATTGGGGAAAAAAATAAGTGGTCTTAAATAAGAGTAATTTGCACATGAGATTCCTAAGAAGTCTCACACACACTCACACACCTCAACACATATTATTGTTAATGTCAAATGTATTGTCAATTCATGGATAGATATACTTAAGTAGTGCTTTTGAAGCCAAGTGAACACATCTTTCAAATAGCTTTCAATGCCTTGATATAAGGCTTTGTGGGGTTGAAGTGACCACTATCAACGAATCCAACAAATTCTTTGTCCGTCTTCGAAAGAGACCTCTTCGTGATTAATCATTCGCATAACGTGATATTTTTATATAAGTTTTAATTATTTAAGCACCGTTTTATTTGTCATTTGAATTTTGTTTGTGTAAAAGATTTTACATAATCAATACATTATAACTAATTATGTAGGTAATTTTAGAAAAATTGTTATAAAATTTAAATGTTTTTAATGATTTTATAAATACGATTGATTGATTGATAGTATAAAAATTATTGATATATATTAAATCTTTACTATTTTAATTAGTTAAAATAATTGAATATTACTTTCGCATGTAGATCTAATTTAATTTCTAGGCATGTGTATCATATGTTTATCGTTTTTTCTAAAGATATCATATCATATGCATATCATGAGGCATATTATTTGATTTGCTATTATAATTGAAACAATTTCTTTTTACTAAGATGTATATGTCTTCTTCTACTTTTCCTTCTGTCTATTAAAATCAAGTATATGTTTTTAAGGTTCCTTTTTCCATTATGCCTTTTCTTTTTCTATGATATATAATTGAATATCCTTACAATTTGATTTTTTTTTTTTTGCAACGGAGTAATATTTCATACAATTTGATTTAAGTCTAATTTTGAGTAAATACTCAATTTGCTCTTTAAATTATAGATATGTATTCTCATTTAGTTCTTTTAATTATTGATATTCCAAACTTTCTAAAAATTTAGAATTTTAATCAAATCCATTAATTTATTGGTTTTTGCAAGGATCCTAATGAGATTAATTGAAAATATTGATGATGAATTTGAATCTAGGTGAATAATGTCAAAGGTGCATTTGATAATTGATTTGAATTGGACCAAGTTGAATGGTTGACTTAAATTCTAAAAGTATATTTTGTGTTCGATGATGGGTAGTACTAACAAATACCTTGACGCTCAAGTAAATAGTTGTTTAAAGAGAATATGCAGTAAAATAAAATCAGAAATGTGTACATCTTTTGATGTTGGAGACACTATTTATATAGACAAAAACTCTAACCTATTGGAGACAGGGTGTAAACGGCGTTCGATGATGGGTAGTACTAACAAATACCTTGACACTCAAGTAAATAGTTGTTTAAAGAGAATATGCAGTAAAATAAAATCAGAAATGTGTACATCTTTTGATGTTGGAGACACTATTTATATAGACAAAAACTCTAACCTATTGGAGACAGGGTGTAAACGGCGTTGAATATCGAAAATTCTTCGTCGAGAAGAACGAGAGTAATCGTCCCCGACCATTGAGCTAGGTTTGGCCGTAAGTCCAAAAACCCTAAGACTTTCGCAAGAGGTAGTCGTAATCATGCCAAAAAAGATTTATTTAATCCATTCTTCTTGTGATCACTACATATTGGTCCCGAGGAAGTTATGTTAAACATGCATAATCATATCCATGTATCTTAAAGTGGAAATAAGACCAGACATTTAGAACACAAACCATGTGTCAATTTTAGCTTCACCTCATGATCATATAATTTGTATGCTAGCTTCAACATTATGGCATTGATCAACACCATGGTTCTTTATCACATCGACAGATTATAATATTTTGTCTTCGGCAATTTCTTTTAAGAATAAAAATAAAAAATTAAAGATTGCCAGCTTGTAAATTATTTTTAGCATCATAGTTTGTCATGTCTACATCATTGGCAAACACATATAATATAACAAGAATTATGAAGTGCAAGAACTGAAATGATAATGAAACTTAAAGGTGCAAAATTGTAAAAAGAAAAATAATAAGATATTAATAACAAGAAAATAATAAAAATGGAGAATTGAAAAATGAAATGGAGCTACCCTCTTACTTCTATGAAAAAAGAAAAAAAAAAGTTAAATCTAAAATAAAAAATAGGCAAATCTCTCAAAAATACTCAAAGTATAAATTTTTCAACAAAGTTCATCTAACTATGTGATTTATACATATAGAGAAAAAAAGAAATCAATTTGTTGATTGCTTAGAAAGAAAGAGGGAAAAATGCATTAAACTAGTGTTACTCTTGATTGAATGTGTAACTCAACTATCTCTTGAATGCTTTTGTCTCATCTTTATGAAATAGAGGTTACAAAATCGGGAACTCAATTAGCTCCCAAAGCATCCAAGACAAATTGCTTCCTCACACAAAAAGTACTCTTGTGCCTTTTTGAAGTCTCATCTTTGTCCTATTACTTGCAAAACGACATAAGAAAATAAACTTAAGTGTTGTTGTCTAATTAAATAAATATTATGCATCTACATATTTTATTACAATTTAAATAAAATAAAATAAGAATGACATAAATTCACACACTCAACCCTCTTTCTTTATCCTTGAAAATATAAATTTCAAAATTCTTAAAGATTGAGTCTAAGTACCCTCATAGGATCACATCAATTATGTTGGTAATTTCCTTCTTTAATTTCTTTTTTATGCTTACTATTTTTGGTTTTGAATAAAATTTGTATTTCTTGCTTCCATTATCTTTTTATTCTTTACCTTTATATTCTCAATATATCTATTTCACTGCTTTAATTTTACTATGATGATGTGTGTTATTTACTAAATTCCAATTTTTGCTATTTGTTATATAGGTGGTGATTATTTTAATTCAACCTTAGTGATTATCATGTTTGTGACTATAAAATTTATGGTTGCATGATCTTGGACATCAAATGAAGTACTGAATGTGAAGCTTGATATTCTTTATGTTAATTACTATGAGAATTTATCTAAATATTATCAATGTCACATATCAATCACCACCTAAATGGGGAAATTAATCCATAGTACATATCCATTCTAAGGAAGCAACACATCACTCATCATTATTGAAACAAAATATTGCCTTTGATTTAGGCAAAAACAATTTCCATAGTTCAAACTTAATTAAAAAACAATCACCTAATTAGGTCGCACAAGGCTTTACTAGATATCAGTTAAGACCACCAACTCCTTTGCTTCAAAATAATTTGAACTTGGTCGAGTAACAAAGTAAACATTGGCCTCAAAATCATCTTAAACAAATATATATATATATATATATATATAGTCACAAATAGAGATTAATCATCTTACACAACCATATGATATTACAAATAATTTTAATAAAGTTCGTGTAATGTTACGATTAATTCATACCAAAACAATTGCAATATGTAATACAACTTTGATAATTGCCAAAATCATTAAATCTTTAACGCAACAGCAATGATAATATCTAAGTGATTTTTTGGTGATGGTCAACCTGCAAAGTTTGATGATAAAAAATGTTAACCAGTTTTGGAGTAACCAGACTTAGCAGCAGGTGGTTATTGCATTTCCACAAATACTGCTATCTGATGTTGAAGTGTAAAGAGAAATCACATGGGCGCGTGAAGACACACGCGCGCGTGAACAATCATAAACTTATATACCCTTAATTTCCTTTGCCCTAAACTGCATCAATTAAAGTATGGAACAAGAGAAAAAGAGATGATAATAACTATAAGAAACCACATTTAATAAAATTAAATTGGAAAAAAGAGAATAAAAATAATAATAAATTAAATAAAGAATAATTATGGTTTCCATTTTTTTGTAAAAGAAGATCAAGTGTATGTCCCTTTATTATTTATGTTCATTGTCTATTTCTATATAGAACACAAACTTCTATTATCTCACAACAAAAAATTATTCTCTCTCTTACTTTTTTATTTTTCTTTCTAAATTGCACTAAATCATAGTCCTCTTGTATTGATGAGAAACTGAAATCAGAAACACAAAATTCCTAATATAAATAAAGTTAGGTTATTATTTCGAGACACACACACAGAAAAAGAGAGAGAGATGGGAAGAGGGAGAGTTGAGTTGAAGAGAATAGAGAACAAAATAAACCGGCAGGTTACTTTCTCTAAAAGAAGGAATGGTTTGCTCAAGAAAGCTTATGAACTCTCTGTTCTCTGTGATGCTGAAGTTGCACTTATCATTTTCTCTAGCCGTGGAAAACTCTATGAATTTGGAAGTGTTGGGTATTTCTCTTTCTCTCTAAAAATCCAAACTTTTTTTTTTTTCATTTTCTTACTAAAAATTTAATCTTTTTTTTTTATTTTTTTTATTTTTTTACTTACCCTTTTAATTTGGAAATAATGGGTTTCTATTTCTCTCTCTCATTTCTAAATATCTAACCTTAAATTATTTTTGCAATTTTTTATTGAAATATTAATTTTTTTTAGTTGCCCTTTTAATTTTAAATGTTGGGTATCTCTAATTCTCTCTCATTTATAAAAATTTAACCTTTAATTAATTTTCAATTTTTTTATATGCCCTTTTAATTTGGAAGTGTTGGGTATCTCTCTTTTTCTTTCTCATTTCTAAAAATCCAATCTTTAATGAATTTGCAATTTTTTTTTATGTGCTCTTTAAAATTTATGGTTTTGAAGTTTCATTCAATATTTTATGTCCATTTTTGTGAGGTGCAAATCCCAATGGGTAATAGAAGCAGTTTCCTTTGTTTATATTTTGGGTTTTGTGATGATGTGAGCTAAAATATTGTGATATATAATATAGTTATAGTTATATGCCTTCTTCTCTTTCTATGTACAAAAAAGCTTTCTTCTTTGCATCAGCTTCTTTCACCAAAATGGTTACTGGTTTTCTGCTTCTTTGTTTCCTTTAACTTGCCACAACTGAATTTGATGCTTTTAAGATTTAACTACACACTTTTCATAACTACTTTTGAAACTTTTTGAAGTTTTATTTATTGTTCTTTCTCTTAACACATACACTTGACCCCCCTCATGAGTCATGGCTTCTTCTTCTTCTTCTCTCTCTCTCTCTCTCTCTCTTTCTCTCTGAGTTTCTCCTTTTCTGGATCTTAAAACCCTCCATGAAATATTAATTAAATTTTATTATTTTTCATTTATCATATTTATATATTTTATTTTATAGATTTTATTGATATATAATGTTAATAAAAAAATATATTATCAGTAAATTACAACGTTGAATCACTAAAAATATATTACTTTGATAATTTTTTTTTTTAATATCTTTTTCGTAGGAGAAAAATTTTTAAATTATGAATTTTTGTGTTCCAATGATAGATCGACACGTTTCATAGTCCTTTCACACCTGATAGATTGAAATTATCTAAGTTTTGAAATGACATAGTACAATACAATTCTATTTTTTGTGTTTGTGAGAAGAGAGTAGTCAGAAAGAAGAAACAAAGAAAACAGAAAAGGAAGAAAACAATCATATGATATGAGTATTGAGTGTAGTACTGAACTATGCAGTATTTTTTTGTATCATATAGTAAAATAATATATTTAATTATGTGTTTTTTTGGTTCACTCTCTTGTAACCGTTGTGTAAGATCTAGGGCTTTCCAAAATCATGTTGTAAATAATTGAAGGTTCAAGAAAGCTTTAAACTTTGTCCACATCCCTTTGAACCGTTTGATCTTTCAGTTCTATCATTGTATCTTTTTTATCTCTCTCTCTCTCTCTCTCTCTCCATGGAATCTTCTTAATTAGCCAGCAATGTGTGTAATTTTTCATGTCTAAAATGAAAAGAGGAATGAGTACTCATCAACCACTTTGTACGTAGCTAGGTTTTTGTGATTTTTCTAATAATCTTCTTAATTATTATTTTTTTTTGTTAAAAAAATCATTTTTAATTTCCTTTCTTCTATCTACTTCACCATTTTCTTGTAAAACATAAATTAATAAATATGACACCATTTTATGTGTAGTTAAGTTTCTCAGCATGATGATTTTGATAAGTTTCTTACCAATAATTGGTCAAAATTGATTTCAAATGTGAAATATAGCTTTCTACTCCTTTCTTGCCAGCCCTCAAAGATATTAAAAAAAATTTGAAAAAAGTTTTTTTTTTTTACATTTAACATAATTATTTTTAAGAAAACTTTGTTTTTTTGTTGACAATTTTAAGAAAACAAACAAACATCACATTAACACAACATTAAGGTGCGAGTATGCTGACTTATAAGGTTGAGTATGTGGTAGGGAAATCCCTGAGAAATCTTGATTTACCATGTAGACTAGAGTGGTTGAAATTTGGGTAAAATATCTAAGTGAGTAAAAGAAATTGCTACTTTTAAAATATAATTTTTTGTTACTAGTTGTTGTCAAATTTTTTTACTAAGAATGTCACTTAAAAGTAATTTTGTAAGAATGTTTAAGTAATGTGTGACATACCAAAAGAATATAATTGAATTACATAAATATTATTTTAATGAATAAAATAATTGATATATATAATTTTAAATTCATTGACTAACAATACATTTTTTTTAAAATCCAAGTATAAATTTAGCCAAATATTATTTTAAAATACAATTCTTTTGTTAAAAACATGGAATATTGCATACATAATTAATATAAGATTATATTAAGATTAGTAAATATTAAAAGTCTCAAAGTAAAGTACTTGTGTGTGTTGTTTTGTCCACATATCCTTAATTTATTGGTCAAGATTTCCATTTGTCCTTAGAAACCTACACCTCATATTACATACATATATTTCACTCTTAAAATTTGCTGAATTTGTCTAATATTGAGTTTCCTCCTCAGCACTACCAAAACTATCGAACGATATCAAAGGTGCTCTTTTAATCCTCAACCAGATGACCACCAAATCGATTGTGAAACACAGGTATGTCTTTATATCAATGCTCACTAAATAAGGCAAATTTTGTCTCTTAAGTGTTAGACACACATTTGAGAGATCTATTTTTATTTTTCTTGTCTAATTTTTGTGGCTATGTCAAATTTTTCTAGTAGGGGCCTTCTTCCTACCTTTTAAATCTCAATAGCACTAATTGAAAATGTTCTAAGGAATATATTATATATTATATTGTAAAAGTTAAATTTTTGTCTTATGTGATCTAGCCTCAACAAAATCATGTTAACTTTTTATATCTACACATATTGATTTGGTTGGATATTTTATATGTAATTGAAAAAGGGTGGTCAATTATAGTATATAAATTTAAAAGAAAGAGTTTTTTACGACTTCCTTCAATCCACTAGAAAATGCTACAATTCTTTCAATTGAAATATAAAGTAATATTTTTCTTAAAATGAATGCAAAAAGAATAAAGTTATTTTAGATTATATGCTTTATCTATTAGATATATAATAATCCGATATTATAAGTTAGTAATCATTTAGTTTTATCTATAATTTTCTATTTTTGCAATTAATCAGAGTTGGTACCAAGAGGTGTCTAAGTTGAAGGCAAAGTATGAGTCTCTTCAAAGGACTCAGAGGTACTCACTTATATTATGCCCCTTGTACATGTATATATAGAATTTTAATTTATCAATCATTTATAGAGATGTTTTGATTAGCGGTGAATTTGGTGAAATATTGTACTAATACCACTGCGATTTTAGTAAAAATTATATTTTGAAGTTTCAACAATTTCGCAGTGTTATAAAAATTTTATCAAATTCACTGTGAATTCACTAACAAGGACTCAAAAAATTTAGTTTCCAATGTAATGTAATATAATTTCAGGCATTTGCTTGGGGAAGATCTTGGACCTTTGAACATAAAGGAGCTTCAGCATCTTGAGAAACAACTTGAAGGTGCTTTAGCACAAGCTAGGCAAAGAAAGGTGTACCCTTATATATCTTTTATATATATATATATATATATATATTTTCGTTTTAAATTATGGTTGTATTCATTGTTATGTCGTAAACATTTATATTGTCAAAGAAAATAGACTAACGTGGTTACGTTGTAGAGACTTTTAAATCTACAATAATATATAATTACAGTTGCGGTTATAAAATACAATTTCAAATCATTACTATACATTTTCCTTCTTTGGTAGTAAAACATGGTTATGATAGAACTATTAAAAATAGGATCTTGCCTTTCTAGAAGTTTATTAACTTAATTGAAATAGTTTTTTTTATTTATTTATTTTACCAAATTTGATTAAAATAGTTGTGAAACATTGATATGGAATGATCATACCTCAAACTTTATTTCAATTATTTCAGACACAAATTATGATTGAACAAATGGAAGAGCTTCGCAAAAGGGTAAGATCAATTATGAAAAATGTTTTATCCTATGATTTTTATTTTTATTAACATGGAATGCAAGAGGTATACTTCATCTCAATACATTAAAGATTAATGTTTAAATGAAATTGATTCCAAACATCCCAATAGAAGATTCATACAGCAATTGACACAAGTTGAATTTAGATTCCTATTGTTATTTGCTTAAAACCAACCCAATAAACCATATTTCACATGTACTACAACATAGTTGAATGTTCAAGAAGAAACCCTTCAAAAATCATTTTAATTTCTTAACATTTCAACCATTGTCCATGAAAGGCAGTCCAATGGGGTTGTTGACAAATCAACCATCATAGGCCTAAATTCTTTTAAGTATTAAACTTTGTTTAATTAAATTAATGCTATTAATTTTATTAGTATCTTTTTAAGTCTCCTAGTATTAATTGATATAGTAAAAAAAACAATAAATTGTGTAAATGTATTTTATATTTTATTATTGTAAAAATTAATTAGACTTAAAAGACTTCTACTTTCGGTCTTTTTAATTTTTGAAATACCCCATTTCAAATTTTGCTTTAGGTACATTTAATGGACCAATCTAGTTAAATACTAAGTTTCCATTTGGGTTTAGTGTTCATTCACATCAAAGTACTTATGTATCTTTGAGATCAAAATATATATATATATATATATATATATATATATATATCTTTCTTTCAATTTTGATATTTTCAACCATTTTTCAGGAACGCCATCTAGGAGATATGAACAAGCAACTAAGACTCAAGGTTAATTTTAGGATTGTGTACAATTCTAGGAGATATTTTTTTTTTTTAATTTCAATTGATTAATTTATTTACACTAATTTCTTTATTAGTTTCTACTTCAATTAATACACCATTTTCAGCTTGAAGGAGAAGGATTTAATCTTAAAGCTATGGAAAGCTTGTGGAGCTCTACTTCAGCTGCTGGAAATACCAACTTTACATTTCAGCAACCTCAAACCAACCCTATGGATATGCAAGCAGAACCCTTTTTGCAAATAGGGTACATCAAATTTACTTCATTTTTGCATATTTTTTTACTAATTTGAAGTTAATTACATGAGTATATGATCTTTAATATTCATAAACAAAAATGTTTATCTCGTACACTTATGATATCTCATAAATTGAGTATAAATATGTGGCTAATTTATTTGAATAGATGATCAATTTAAAATCACATTAAAAATTATGGTTAATTATATAATTAAATTAACTATATTTTTTATTGCAATTTAAATCAATCATTTACTCAAATGAAATAATACATTTTTACACGTGATTAATTAGATGACACTAAAGTAAACATAAAAAAAAAAAAATAACTGTTCATTTAAAATTTTACAAGATTAGAGAGGAACTTAAGTTAAGTTAAGTTGGTAATTAATTTGTTGAGTTCAACCAAAGGGTGAGAGGCTACTAAAGTTCTAGCTTTAGACCCACAAGCAACCAAAAAACTTACCTCTTTCAATTACGCAGTCAAAATATATCACGTGATTATCTTTATTTTTCTCTCTCTCAAAATGTATATACTCCATTAAATTTACACTGAATATTTTTTGTTTTATTTTATAAGTGGCAAAGAGTATTGCTATGAACTTTTTTATTATGTATGGTCATATTTTGTTGTATAAAATTTAAGAAACTAAACCTGTTTGGTAATGCCTTTCTCAAAAGACATAAACATGACTGAAATAAAAATAGTAATTTGAAAATGAACAAAATTTTATATATTTATATAGAAATATGCAAGTGGTATTACAAAAGAGAAGTAATCTAATCTTAATAGTAAAAAAAAATTATAATGTTAACCTCTTTTAATTATTGGACAGATACCAACAGTACGTTCAAGCTGAGGCATCAAATATTTCAAAGAGCATGGCTTGTGAAACTAACTTCATGCAAGGATGGATGCTTTGATAACTTAATAAATAAAGTATAAGATTTACATTATTGTCTATATGCTTTAATTTCTAGATTTATGTTTTGGCTGTTAATTGTGACCAGCATGGGAAACTGAAGATTCCTATAGCATCCTTAATTTGTAATTGGATACAAATATAGATAATGGTCATTTATTTATATATTTCAAACAAATAATTTATATTGTTGTTTGAACTTTGATGTTTAATTGAATATATGTATCTGTTTCTTTTCCTAATTCTAACTCCATATAGGGAAAATAAAAATGTTTATAAACTAAGGTTTGTGAAGATTAAGAGTACTCTTTTAATTTTTATACAATTTCAAATCAGAGGAAATGAACCGTATAAATTTGCGTTACATATAAATTTATGGTCGATTAATCTCTTACATTGCTTATAATTTTCTTATCCTCTTTATCAATGTAATTTTGATTTGTAAATTGTTGGTAGTTGAATGTTTTTTGAATGAATTGAAAGTTCTCTTTCTTACCTATTTGTTTGGTTTTTTTGTGTTACCATATTGGTTCTACCGTGGAATATAAATTTTGTTATGTTTTTCTCTCTTTGCACATTTTATATTTGGATAATATGTTAATATATTTAAACTTCTAAAAAAAATGACAAGAATTATGCATTTGATAGATTAGAAGTAAATTTAATGGTAAGTGAGTTTGACTGTGATCCCTATTGAAATTGTATTTGACTCTCAAATTGCCAAGGTTCTTCGATTTAATGCTCCCCTCGTAACTCAAAAATAGTATCAAAGATCATATGAGAATTGTACCTAATACCCATGCCTAGCATGAAGGTTTGTATTGAAGTTGTTTGTTAGATGTACATACTATTAATATAAGCTAAAATAGTTTTAAATTTGGATAAAAACATCGACTTTTTATGATCCATTTTTACATATATTTAAGTAGGAGTATGTGTTTGACCACCCTCATCCTTAAAACTAGTCTTTAGAAGTGGGATGAGGGTATAAAATTGTTTAAGGGTTGAACCTGCGACAACACTTTTGTCTAAAGGCTCAAAAAAAATTATTTCTTAAATTAACATCGCTTATATATATATATATATGTGTGTGTGTGTGTGTGTGTGTGGAAATTGGCCCCCCAAGACCCTTGTTAGGTTTGAGGCTTTGTATTGAATGTTTATACTCCATTTGTTTTGAAATTTGAGCGAAAATGAGTTGGGGGAAAATATGTTTGTGGACACCTTCATCCTTTGAGCTAGGTTTTGAAAATGAAATCCAATATTCAAAAACAGAAAATCTTACCATCCAATATTGTATTTCCAAAAACTTATCCAACAAACTCAATGAAGATCCACTTTCAAAACCCTTTCTAAAACTATGAAAAAGGTACATAATATTGGATACTTTAGATAGTTAATTAGTTGTGCTAGATAGTTGTAAGTCTTTTGTATTCGTTGATGTAAATCAGTCCTTCAATTATTAATAATATTTATTTTATTTTAATTCTCTCTTGACAACTTAAATCATGAATCATAATACAAAATCCAAAAATATGCAAATAGCATATCCATATGGTCAATGTTCCAAAATAAAATACTAAAACCCAAAATATGCAAATAAGATATCCATATATGGTGAATCAAAATTAATCGTGAAGTTTATTTCGTAATCTAATTCAAATTATTGGTGGTGTTTCAGAAAAGAGAATGTATACCGGAGTTTTTTTTTTTTTTTTTTTCAAAACGAACGTAGGTGGTGTATTTAGATAAAAAAGATGGTGCAAAAAGTATCCATTTTCAACTGCACTTCTCTTACATTTGTGGACCACATTTGTCATGTTCTGATTGGGCTAGCCCACTTGTTACAAATTGAGTAAATGATAACGAAGTTTTTCTTTTTTTTTTTTAGAAAGAATCTTTTTATTTCTGATAGTTGTGAAAGGGGTACGATATGAATAAATATGACTAAATGAATAAATTTTTTAGGGACTAAATTTGAAAGGTTATAATTTTGTATACACTAAAAATATTATTTTTATCAAAAATAAAAAATAAAAAAAAGATAATTTTATATCATTCGGATTTTCAAGTTACTAAATTTACAACAAATCAAAAATAAATTAATCTTAAATATGTGTATTAATTCATGGAATTAAGATTACAATTGTGATATAAACAATTTAGAGTCAATAAGTAGAAGTGAAAATAAAAAATAAGATTTAGCAAATAATAAAATACTCAATTTTTAATATCAAATATTTAATTTTTTTCACATAATATTTAATCAGTACTCGTATATAGTTAGACAATATTAATCCGTAGGTGATAAAATAAATCTCAAAACAAATAAAATTAACTCGTAAATGTATATATAGTTTTACATTAATTGTTTTTCCGTAAATATTACTACTATTTGCAAATATTTAATTGTTAACTAACAAACATATGACAAAATACCAATATTTTTGTAAATTAGTTTTGTACTCAAAATTAATAATGATAAAATTTAAATAAATATTTGATTAATTCAGGCTACCGGAAGTTTGATCGAGCTAGGACTCAGGTTTACAGGTGAGCTAAAAAAACCCTATTAAGCAAATGAAAAGGCTAAATGTGAAAAATAAAGATATAAAGAAATTAAATCATTGTCAAATTTTAATAGAATATTGTATCTCAATTATTAATTAATTTTTTTTATTAATATACTTATATTTATTGCATCTCAATTTTTTTAATTAAGTACTAACTATTATTAATAAAGATATTTTAATAATAAAATTCACTTTATTATTCAAATCAACTTAACTAATAATTTTTACAAGAAATATGCACAACAAAAATGAGACACCTATAATCACACAAAGGTAGTAAATGATGAAAGGTCAAGTTTTATTTTTACAAAATTTTGAAAATTTGAAAACTTTTTTATAATTATAGTATGATCTAACTCTCTTTGAGTATGTGGTATAGGAAAACAATAACATTCAAATCCACTCTTTATTTTTACAGCAACATTGAAAGTCAATCTTAAAAATACTTATTAATATTTCAAATTATTAATCTTTAGGTTTTTTTCAGGATGTATAAATGTTTATGTGAGCCAAATTTGGAAATTTAGGTATTGAATATTTTCTTTTAATTTGACTAAAACAGTTATTATCAGTTTATGAGAAGGTATGATGTTTAAGAGGAATAATACATAAATGAACTTAGTTACTCACAAATCACACATATGATTAAGAGTTGTGAAGTGTTAATAATATAAAAAACCTGTGTATTCAAGTTGTTGAAAGTTTAAAAATTGGTTTTTTCAACAAAAATATTCTACTTTTGAAATCATTAAAAATACTCTAAAGACATATCTAAACAAACTTTTTTGGGATAATAGGGTAAAACCCTACAAGGTTGGCATCAATGTTACAACACAATGGAAGTGATTAATTATGAGTATGTTATAAAGGTATATCAATATAACCTGTCATTAGACCATAGGTTTGAGAGCATAATGAAACATTGTATCCCTTACCCTTATTTTCATTTGCATAATTAGTTGAATTCAGATTTTCTACGGTCACTGACTATACACATTCACACAGTCAATGATTTCATACCGTTTCAATTGTTCATATCTCAACTAAATCTTTGGAGAAATGTGCCATGTTCTTCTTTCTGGAAGACCAATGAACAATTCAGTCTCCACATCTGATTTTGGACTACTTTCTGCAAATGGTTCATGTTCATTTTCTCTTTGATCCTTTTTTGCTGGTTGGGAAAAGTTATCATACTGCAACCACATTTTGATTTTCAAGTTGACATTGTGATAGAAATAGAGAAAAAAAAATGAATTTTCTCTTTAGATTAAACCGTCTCTAACACATAACGACAAAATTAAAGACGAATTTAATCTTTTTTTAATCTCTAAATTTTTGTTGCAAAATTTCTAGTAGTTTCATGATTTCTATGAATCTGCTACAAATGAGATAATTAAGTGGGAAAAATTAATTCCAGATTGAAAATAAACTCACCTTTTCAGAGAGCCTGATATTCTCAGCAACTAGAGCTTTTTCCTGAATTGGATTCAAAACAGTTTAGTTAGAATATTTTTCCTATCACTTATGAAGCCTTTTTCTTTCCTTAGCATATGCTGTATGCATCAATAATGATATGTCTAAAAAAGTAAATTAATTACCACAGACTCTTAGATATAAGATGAACATTTCTAATTCACATTAGGTCACAAGTGTATAGTAGTCTAATTTTGAACACAATTTTTGTTTGCTACAATTGTTATAACAAATTTGCAGAATTGTAATGGAATATGCAATATTGACACACATACACTGATAATAACTTTAGAAAATAAAAATAACTTTACGAACGTCGGATACCAACAAGTGTTGGATACTGATTACTGAATATATTTGTTCAATCTAAAATGTTTATGTTAAATAAATTGTAATGAAGTGGTGGACAATATGATTTTGTAATTTAAGTATAGGAAAGAGACTCACATTATCTATCCTAATTACTAATATTTTCCATGTATGTATATAAATAAAAAGCAATATGACATTCATGTATACTAAACCACCTTGTTAAATATATAAATAGCTTACTTTTTCTTTTAGCTGCTCAATTTGTGCCCTGAAAATCTGATTCTGAAAAATAGAAAGTTCAGATTTAAAAATTTGTATAATATTTGAAAATGAAAATTATATAAGCTATAGTTGTGTTGCCATGCTAACCTTTTTTGTTCGAATACTGTTTATACTTCTCTCCAATTGTTGCTCTATCTTTTGTAGTTCATCAATGGAACAAGACCCTAAGCCTTGTCCTAAGAGTTTCCTAAGGGAATCAAATTACAAATGCAACATATTATTTTCATTATAAGAAAGGGAAATTATATCTTGAATGTAACAAAATTTGTTAACATGAATAGATATTTAAAGATCTTTAACCGTTTTGAAGCCTCAAGAAGGTCAATCTTCTTCATCATGTGTTGGGCTTCTTCCTTCAATTGAGCCTGTAATATATTAGGCAATTTCATACAAACTTCAAGTCTCTTAAGTTGGATTGAGTGTCTAAACTCTAGATTATTAGAAAACATAGTTAACATTGCCCATTAGTATTAACAATTAGGGTAAAATATACACATGAGATCCCTTACGGCATCTGTATAGTATTGTAGAGACCGGTAAATCAAGAGAGAGAAAATTGTTGGGAAGTGGGTTACGTGATAATAAGTTATATCCAGGACCACAAGAAACTTTGACATTTCATTTTTACTTAAAATCTTGGAGCATTAGATATATAGATCATTTATTATATATATATATATATATATATATATATATATATATATATATATATATATATATATATAATATTTAGCTCATACATACTTAATGTAGGTCTAACTACTCACACTTTAGCCCAACAATAATTCATCAAGTGTGAGTCTCATACATCCTATACTTGCACTACCGAACCACCAACAGAACACGCCTCCTAACTACACTGTCAATAAGACTTAATAGATCTTACGTTTTTCACAACTATTGTATGAGATCTAATTTTGAA
The DNA here is from genome assembly GCA_037974875.1 of Cicer bijugum. NCBI lineage: Eukaryota > Viridiplantae > Streptophyta > Magnoliopsida > Fabales > Fabaceae > Cicer > Cicer bijugum. Next base: position 12,966,963 of record JBBPBT010000850.1, read on the forward strand.
GTATACATGTCGTACACCCTAGTTTATTTTAACATAAGTGAATTTGTTAACGGTGGTCTTAGAATTTGGTTTGAATTTAACTCATCACTTACAGAGCCAGTTTGTAAAGTAATGGATGACACTATTTATAAACTCATTTTAAGTCTTATCTTTATTCAGTGTAAGACTTGAATTTTTCCGATCACACTAAATAGTATTAAACTTAATTGGCGTTTGAATATAAATCTTGGATAGCTGAAACGATTAATTTTAATACCATATAACTAACTTTTATAAAAGCCATCATTGAGAGAAAAGTAAAATTTGAAAATTGTACAGAAATTAGAATATTGATTACATCTAGAGTTATAGTAAGACTTGTAGAACAAATAAGAACAATGATCAAATTATCAAATGTAACTAACACTAGATTTGAACTGTTTTAATTAATGTAAGAGTTTGGGTACCCTTATACCTCTTTAATAAGAAAGTGGAACTCATGCCCTAATGTTATAAAAAGAAGTCACGCTGGATCTTGTTATTTTTGAATTAGTTATAGAAAGAAGTATTTAACTACCTGAGTATTTTGATCCACTGATGATGCAGTTGTTGAAGTATTATTAATCCTGGTATGACTGCGGTAACGTTCAATTGATCCTGGTATGCTGTATCATTAAATCCAATGTTACTCATTAAGTAATTCAAGGTCCAAATATATCAAGTAGATAAATAGACACACTTTCTTACTTAAAATATGAGAAAACAGTTATTAAATTAGACACTCAATAATTAGTAGAGCATGTCTTCTTCCAATTCATAAGTGACAATTGACATGTTATGAATCTCAAATTAATTTAACTCAAATACAAACAAAGTGATGAAAATGTTGTAAATGATTTAGTACTAGTCAACTATACTATCACGAGGCTGCGAAAGATAATAGGTGGAGACAATTCATGAAGAAATATCAATTACATTGGTTAAAAACAAACTCTTAAGTGGATTCCACACTTTATTTTCACTCACAACCTTTAAAACATTGGGTTCTCTTATTTATGTCGTGTCCAACAACCATTTTTTTTTTATCTATGTTAGACTCTTATTCTCACTTGATTTATCAAGAATTTCCACCTTGATTTTAAATTGCGACTACAGTCATGATTGTAGATATGTCGTAAACCTTTACATTTTGCAGAAAAATGTGGTTGATCCGACTTGAAATGTGGTTGCAATGTCATTGCAATAACTGCAATATTGCAGTTGTAACTGAGGTTGCGGACCGCAATTTAAAACCATGATCTCTCTATCAAATGTGATTTCATTCATTATTTGAATATGGTCCTCTTTAAGCGGAAGTTTTTTCAGCCACATACACATGCATCGTTGGCATTCAATACCAACATAACATGTTTGACAACTACTGTTAGAAAACTTTTGATATAGAGATTCAGTCACATCTTTGTCGAACCATTGATTCTAATACAACTGTTGGATCATGAGGAGATCCGATGATCATCCCATTAGGTTAAGAAAAATCACACAAGTAGGCTAGACTGCCTAGACATCAAATCTCCACCCTAAACTTTAAAATATTAAGTATATAGGTCATTTCACCTCAATTAATGATACTCGACATCTATATTTTCATCCAATGTAAAACTCTTACTTATATTTGATATATCAAAATCACATAATAAAGACAAGAATCATCAACATGATATGAACATTGTCTTTCACTAGTAGAAAAAACAAAATTAACACAAAAAGTTAGCGACGGAAAAGATGAAATTCTGAATATCTATTGCGTTATCACAAAATTTAGTTATGAAAATTAGATAGAGATTTCAAGTTGTCCCTCTATAATTTCTAGTAGTGTATAAATACTTGTTAGGAGAATTAAGTGCTACATAGAACTCTCACATTATATAAAAATATGATGTTAAATAAGGTATAAGTGAAAAATCAATATAAATTTTTTGAAAAGATGTGGTATATAAGGTAGCCAATTTTATTTGTTACGAAGGAATTCTATAAGAAAGTGAAAAATGCATGAAAATAAGATATTTGATGGATAAGATTTTGGTTGACTATACATAAAGTAGAAGGTGGTTATTATTTGTAAAATGTTATTTGCTACCATACATTATTCAATCTAACCGATATTGTTAGGAGTAGGTTGCAAATAGTTATAAGTTGATTATTATTGATTATAAATTAGTCAAGATTGATTAGTTTAGTTATTATCATTATATAAAATATATTATATATTTATTGTAATAAAAAAATTCATTAAATTAATTACAAAAAATTCAATCTTTCTCACAATTATTTCTCTTTTTGTTGAGTTCTACTTATATTATACGACTGACTAATAAATTGACTATACATAAAGAATTAAATTTTATTATTATTTTTAGTGTTATTACCTTCTCCGTATTATTCTTATATTTCTTTTGTGGCTCACCTGCGACAATATATAAAAAAAAAATGTTTGATGGACACATAAATTGACATCTAACCTCATATATATTTATACAATTCGGATACTATTTAAATATTTTAATCATTATTTTCTCTCATCTCGGATAAAAAATAATAATATAAATAAAAAGAATATGTAATACAATGTCGGATGTGTTCAAATAACACATCTATATATAATATCATATTCAGCTTCTAGGTTTACCATAAAAATGTAAAACTGATGCTAGGTTTGGTACAATGTGATTCCAATAGACCTTGTCTTTATATCTTGTTCCTGAATCTTTTTGTATCCCTCCAATCAATCAATGATGACTAGCAAACCAATAATATTGAAGTGACAGGTTGGGTGTATTGGACTTTCTTATAATAGATTACTTTGGATTTGATGAGAATCTTTCCATGCATGCTTGTATCTTTAACATAAAATTACGAAATGATATGGTTTATTTCTAATATTATGATGGTATATATTTTTTTAAGGGTAACAAGTTGAGATTAATTGAGTTATGGGGTTTAAAGTTCGTCATAAAATTCAAAGAGCAATGACATAAATATTTATAGATTACTTATTAAAAAAGATTTTTACATCGACAACGAACCAATTATTTATTAAATGGTGTATACCTCGGTGCTTACTTAAAAGAAAAAAATTATCTACATGAAAATAATTGATTGACTTGTTTTGTAGAAGAACTCTTCTTAAAAGAATTTATACTTATCTCTTGAAGGAATAATTGTCATTTGAAATTCACTATTAAATAGTCTTATGATTATTAACTTTCTTTTTTTAAAGTGTTTTCTTACTTGTTAGTAGTCTTTATCCATCTTTAAAAGGATTTTTTGTTTATAATTATTTTGTAAATATTGAAACATGTTGATATTTCAGTCCTTTACAAAACACATGCGGGACAAATTAGTTCTTGACAAAATAAACAACTATTTTAAGTTCGTGACAAAATAAATCAGGATACTTTTGAACTATGATTGGACTATGACATGTTATATAATTACTCATATGTATTGTAAACAAAAATAATAGTATGTTTAGGTCTTGTAACAATTTTTGTAGGACAATTTGGTCACGAGTCTTATCCATTTCGAGGGTTTTATGTATTTCAACTTTCATAATTGTATCAATCTATTTTTCTCTTTTTTTTATTCGGTTTTCAAATGAGGAACTAAATTGACCTCTTATGTTTTAATTCAAGGTCACATAAGAAGTTCAATAACGTTGTTGATGACTGAACAGTACATGTCATACGATTCAACGATACATTGTGGTTCATTGACTAAATTGGTCAGATTTATTTTTATTGGGGATAAAAAATGGTCGATTTTTTTTTGTTAAAGACTTATTTGCCTTGTGTGTTTTATGTGAGGGACCAAAATATCTCTTTACTCTATTCAATATGAAATATTCTAAAGAATTCTTATTTGTATGAAGTTCTCAAGCTAAGATTCCAATTGTGAGATGAGATAATGTTCATAGTTCTAAATAGCAGTCGTTGTTGTAATTATTGCGGAAAAATGTGAGCAATGCAAATGATTCATTTGCAATTTTGGTTACTATGTCGTTGCAAGACCACCAAGACTTTTTTATATCAATTGCAATTATATTTGTAAACTACAATTTAAAACTATGATTGTGTTTGAGAGCCGAATAATAAGCAAGAATAACTGAAAATGAAAGTAATTCTTTATGAAAAATGGAGGTAATCCTATTAAACGAAAATGGGAGTTTTTGATGTAAACTTCTACAAGAAAAATAATGTGTTGATATTTGTAATAGCCCTAATTTTTCTACTTGGGAATTTGAAGTTCCTTTTTGTTTTGTAGAAGGAATTTCCCTATTGAGAGGTGTAACGGAAGGAACAAATGAGGTAAATGGAACTTAGTGTAATTTTTCAAGGGTGTTTATATATTTTACTCTTCAATGGAAGAATTGTGTCCTCGATTGTAGTATATGATTTATGAAAATAAAGATTGTTTGAATGTAAGCAAGAAAATCGGGGGACGATTTTTAGGTATGTAAATTTGTTTGGAGGAGAAAAGTATTTGCTTAGAAATTGGGTGGATGTGTTTTAAGTGTGTCTGACCATCTTCTTTTCTTTTATACTTATGTCTTATAGTATTGCGAGATAAAGTTCAAATATTTATTTTAGAGAATATCAATCTAAAAATGTTATGTACTGGATGTACTTTTTGAATACAACTTGATTAGAATGTGTTTACCTAAGATTTGGTGGCGGAACTAAGATTTCTTGGGTTATGTAGTCATATGTGTGTAAGCCTCATAAGGAAGGTGGTATTGTGATTAAGGATCTAAGGTTCTTCAATTGAGTTTTGTTAAGTAAAGGGAAATAGTGGGCTATTTCAAGAGGACCAACATTATGAAAGCAAGTCATTGGGGTTAGGTACAATATTGACATCTCGCTTTCACCTGTTTGTAGTGGCCTCTAGCTTAACCATCAATGCTCATTATTATTTTTATTAGGAGTTTCTTTGGATTCTTCGTTTAATTGGTTTTCAGATGGTGTGGTGAAAAAAGTTGAGAAGGGTTGTCCACTTTGTTCTGTCTTATGTATGAGATAGAGTTATAGCTCTGAAACAATATTTATTCCCTATTATTTTCAAGTTTTCGATGAGAAAGATCATGTTGTTGGAAACTTGGGTAGGTGGGAATGTTAGAGGTGGATTTGGATGCTCACTTAAGGAGGACTATTTTCATTTGGAAAGAGCTTTTGGTGGATGAGTTGGTAAACCTAATAGTATATCAATTGTAAGTAAAAAAGTTTCACATTGAACAGAAATATAGATAGTGAGCAATATATAAGTGAGAGGAACCATAAAATAATTGTCTTAAAGTTTTTAATTAAGATATGATGTCCAACTAAATTATGTGTTGTTCTTGGCCCAATGTGATGATTCCTCACACCCCTCATGACCTAACAGTGATATCAAAGCCGATGGTTTCATGTGATCGATCTTGTATCGAATGCCTTCTTGACCAAGGGTGTTCAGGCGGCATATCTTGTTGATGTGCTTCCAACGGCAATGCATTCTCAGATGAATTGATTGACTCACACTTGAGGGGGGAAATAGATATTGAGCACTATATAAGTGGAAGGACCCATAACCCTATTGCGTTAAGAATTTGAGTTAAGATGTAGTGTCTAACCCATTTTATAAGGTTGCTCGTATTACTTCCTTATCGATTATGGAAATTCAAGTGTTGTCTCGAGTTTGTAAGTGTTGAGCCTCTTGAAATATCATTGTTTTTTGTTGGCAATTGCTTTTGGATAAGGCGCATACTCGCCAAAATCTTTTTTTTGTCGAGTTATCAATGATGTTGAAGGATCAATATGTGGGTTATGTTAGATAAAGTAGGAATAAGCACATCACTTGTTTATGACTTGTGAGTATGCCATCAAAGTTTGGCATCAAGTTTTTCATTTGTTCAGTTGGGAGTTGGCTATGTCGCCTGATTTGTTTATTATTTTCTTAGTCTTGTGTTCCATCAGAGATGACTCTTAGCTTAAAGGTGTAATTGATCTAGAAGTGACAAAATGATGTTATTTTTATCTGACAAGTGGATGATGAGCATTGTATTAAGTTAACTTCTTGGGCAAGTCCATAGGATTTCTATGTACTTTTAAATTTGGAAGATTCTTAAAAGTATTTCTAATTTAGTTATACAAATTAAATACCCTAGTTAGTTATCTTAATTAAATGTTTTTTATTAGCAATATAAGTTTTATTAGTTTGTTATATTAATTGATTGCAACTAATATGATATCATAGAGATAATTAATTAGCTACATTATTTCTCAAATTTTATTGAGAAATTTTTTTCACTGTTGTATCTTCTATCATATTTTCAAGGCTGCAACCTCACATTCACAACCTTTTTCAATATCGTCAATCGTTCATCACAAGAATTGGATCAATGGTTTTGTTTCCTTCACAATGAATATTTCAATGAGGTGGATGATTCTTCCGATTTCAACCTTGGTGCATCAGTGATGCTAAGGGAACATGTTATTGCTTTTGGGCAAGGGAAGCAATTAATGGTGAATATATAGTGAAAACCCAAATCAATAATTGAAGAGTATTGAAGATTTTTATCAAAGAGTGTTTTTTCAATGGTTATCCAAATATATTTTTAATCTTATAGACATTTCAGCTTTTATCTATAAAGAAAAGGCTAAATAGTAATTTTAATTTAATTTTAATTAATGTTTTAATTTTTTATTTTTTTTCTTTCAATTTTATCTTTTATTTTAATTTTAAATGATAATTTGATCCTTTATGTTTTAAAATATCAACAATGTTATCTTTTTTCTTTTTTTGCAAAAATTCATCAAAAATTTCAAATAAAACTCATAGTATTAATTCAATAAACTCATATATAATGCAAATTTCAATATAATGCAAATTTCATTAAATTCATAACTTAAATTTTTAAATAAACTCATATTTTCAT
>JBBPBT010000850.1:12979424-12990306 GCA_037974875.1 Cicer bijugum
TATCATATAAATTATTTTATATTTATATTAATATAGAGGGAAAATAAATAAATGGATGGAAAAATGAAACATAAAATTATATTTAAAAATTATTTATTAATATTCTCGTCTAGATAGAAAAATTTATTTATCAAGTTATGAAAAATAACTTTAAAAAGACTCATATTTTTTTTAATAAAATATAAACAAAAATAAATAATTTATCTTCTATACAATAATAAAAAATTTAAACAATTCCTCATTTGATATACATTTTTAATGAACAAATTTTTAAAAATTATAAATCGTTAAAGGTAACTTAAATAATAGATTAAGATTCCATTTATCAGTTCAGACTAAAAAAATAGTTTTCAATATACTTAATTTAATCTCAATCCTAAAATTATTTGAGGAGGGAGAATATAGTTATGCTATGCGACAAAAGAAAAAAAAAATGGTACAATGTTACAAACACGTCACTGTCGTTCGTACAACAACGTACGCAAAGTCACCAATAAGGAGTCGAAAACGAAGCAACTTATATTCAAGTGTTATCATCATCACATTTTATTATTATGACTTCACCCAAAAAAAATTAATAATAAATCATCACTTATTATGTCGCATCAAGATGCTTTTTGAACTTTTCTTATCAGAAATGTCTTCGTACTTTTTATCAGTATTGAGTAATGCCTTCTGTTCTTTCGTACAGGTAATATATTTAAAATTATTTTTTCTATTTTCCGAAAATACTCTTATTACGAATAGGAATTACACGATAATATTACGAAGACTGTGATTGGTTGTTTTTCACTACGACTACTCGGGAGTCCGGTCAAATAAGGAATGGCAAATTTAGCCGCCACTGAAAAATAGACACGCCGGTATTCGTATTTTTTCTATAAAAATTGTTCCTTTTTTTTTTTTAGAGATCGATTTAGAATATGAATTTCTGCATCGATAATGTACAACTTTTTGACTTAAAAATAAAACAATAATGTACGAATTTAATATAAAAATTTAGAGTGACATATACCATGTCAGTATAAATTCATTATTATACTACATTTAAATAACGTTAAGATGTATACTAATTATTTATTAAATAGGTCGTCATAGCGAAAATTGAACCTACAATTTTATAGTTGTAATTTGTCGTTTATTAATTGAATTAATTTTCGTTAATTGTATGTATATATACTCTTATAGAAATAAATATTTAAAAAGTTAATTATTTAATCAATTTTGTACATTAGCATTTTAAATACTTTTTATTTTATAATTTAGTGAAAATACATTTTTTAAAATTGGATGTTATTTTTTTATATGATTTAACAAAATATTTAAATAAAAATCTACATGCATGATAAAATGTGATTAAATGCATTAGTATTGAAAGAATCAGATCAGTTAAATCGAGAACCAACCAATTTATCGAGTTCTTCAATCTAAGTCAATTTTAAGTCTATTAAGGGTAGAACATGATTGGTTCAACAAATTTATTTTTTCATTAAAATATTTTATAAATACTTAATTATTTTCTACTTATTGCTCATTTGGTTCGGGAGGGAGCGAGAAGAGAGAGAGAGATATTTTAATAATAATCTAGTTGTCTCTTTATCAAGAGATTTCACTCTAGTATAGTTAGAGATTTAAAGTTAAGTATTCTTAATTCTGCCTCTTTAGACTTTGAGTAACCTAAAATCTTATCAAAGTTAAGTATTATTTCCTTGCTTTCTAGACATCGAATATTTTCAAACCTCTTTAGTCCCTCTATAATATGATGCCTCAGCATTTAACCAAAAGTTCAATCTTTGAATTCCTTTGAATTCCTCAATACTAATGGCTTCATTCTCCTCATGAGCTAAGTATACTTTAATCTACCTCTTTAGGTTAAGGATTCTTCAAGGCCTCTTCAAACCTACTGTAACACCTCGTTTTTCAAAGTGAGGGTGTATTTTTTTTCAAAAGATGTTAAAATAAAATAGAGAGATAAATAAGGTAACACATTTGAATAAAATGATTAAGTCATTATAATTTACAAGCAGCGGAAGAAGTTCTCAAAATATGAATCCAAAATATTTACATAACAAAAGTGGTACAGTCTTCTAGTTTAAAAATTAAAGCAACCCAAAAGAAAGACATATGTTCCCTCTGTGTCAACCTAGTCTGATCATTTTACAAAACAACTAAACACCCTAAGTGATCTCCACGTGCCCCGTGAGATCCTCCTAACGTAGCTCCAATCAAGCACTCCCATCCACATTCCCATCCGGAGGGTACGAACCGGTAGGATCATCCTGATTCTCATATGAGGGCAAAGCCCAGATTTCCACAATAGTTGTAAAGGATCGCCAACCGAAATTAACAGTTAACACATAACATTTAAGTTTTTCAATGCACAAATAACCTTTTCAATTTATCATACATCTTAGAAGGATTTTCCACATGCTAAAAGTTCATGTAATGCTTGCCAAATATAAATGAATACAAAAGAAAGTTCTCAATCCATCAAGTAATACATAACTCACCAAAACATTGATAAATCAATTGAGCAATCAATTATCTAACTCAAAATAAGATTTTCCACTAAGCCAATCAATCGGAGAAATCAATTTCCTGAAAGTTTTTAGTGAAAACTAAACTCTGGGCTTAAATCAATCGATTGGGTAAATCGATTGACGCAATCGATTTCCTGACAGACAGTGCCCCTGTATTGAATCCAATCGATTGGGCAAATCGATTTCGTGAAAGACAGAGCCCCTGTAATGAATCCAATCGATTTGGCAATTCGATTTCTTAAATGGTTTTGAAAAACATATTACAAAATCGATTGGGTAAATCGATTTCGTGAAAGACAGGGCCCCTGTAATTCATCAAATCGATTGGGTAAATCGATTTCCCTGTGTATTCTTTCAAAAATTCATAAACTAACTCAATCACATTCATACATAATCCCAAATCTTAACACTTAGCACTGATAACGCAATCGCTACAACAACCTGAGTTTCGAAATAGTATTGCAATTAAACATGCTATCACCAAATTCCAAAACATAACATTTAACACTTATGACACAATTACTACAACATCAGGAGTTTCGAAATGGTATTGCAATTAAACATGTTATCACCAAATTCCAAAACATAACACTTAATACTTATAACACAATTACTACAACATCATGAGTTTTCGAAATGGTATTGCAATCAAACATGTTATCACCAAATTCCGAAACATAACACTTATAACACAATACCCACACGGACAAAATGAACCAACAATTCACAATTTAACAGGGTGTAGTCTCTCACGGACAAACACCTGTGCAGTCTCTCATGGACAAACACAATTCACCAAGAAACGTAAGTCGTAAACGTACCACCTATCACGGGTCAGTACTGTTTACCGAGGTGCCACCTATCACGGGTCAGCACAATTTACCAAACGTAAATCGTAAACGTACCACCTATCACGGGTCAGTACTGTTTACCGAGGTGCCACCTATCCCGGGTCAACACGATTTACTAAACGACAAAACGTAAGTCGTAAGGGTACCACCTATCACGGGTCAGTACTGCTTACCGAGGTGCCACCTATCATGGGTCAGCACAACTTATCAAACGTAAATCGTAAACGTACCACCTATCACGGGTTAGTACTGTAACACCCCGTTTCTCAAAGCGAGTGTGTATTTTTTTTCAAAATAAAAATCAAAATACAACAGAGAAATAAATAAGGTAAAACCTTTGGATAAATAATTAAGTCATTAAAATTTACAAGCAGCGGAAAAGTTTTTCAAAATATAAATCCAAAGCATGTCCTGATGTCAACAATAGTATAGGTACATCCTTTCAACTTAACAAAAAGGTAACCCAAAAGAAAGACACATGTGTCCTGAGTGACAACCTAGTCTGATCATTCTATACATAACCAAAAAAAACTATACGCCTTGAGTAATCTCCACGCGCCCCGTGAGATTCTCCTAACGTAGCTCCAATCAAGCACTCTCGTCCACATTCCCATCCGGAGGGTACGAACCGGTAGGATCATCCTGACTCTCATCTGAGGGCAAAACCCAGATTTCCACAATAATTGTAAAGGGTCACCAACCGAAATTAACAGTTAACACATAACATTTAAGTTTTAAAATGCACAAAATAACATTTCAACTTAGCATACACCTTAAAAGGGTTTCTATATGCCAAACATGCATACACAAAGTTGAAAAATGAAGTTTTTAACAAAACAACACTGTTGTATTCGAATACAGCATCTTTGTATTCGAATACAAGGCTATTTCAGCATTCAGCAGCAAAACAACATGTCTGTATTCGACTACACAGTAAGTCAGTGGCAAAACAGCATATCTGTATTCGACTACACAGTAAGTCAGTGGCAAAACAGCATGTCTGTATTCGAATACAGCTTGCTGTATTCGAATACACATCAGACAGCAGCAGAAAAACAGCAAAATTCAGCATTTTTCAGCTTTTCAAAGGGTTTCGAAATCAATCAACACTTATCCACCACTCCAAACAATCAAACTTAACAATTATAGCGCAATCACCACGACATCTTGAGTTTCGAAACAATTTTGAAATCAATCACACTTACCCACAACTCCAAAACAAAACACTTAGCGATTATAACACAATTACGACGACATCTTAAGTTTCAAAATGGTTTTGCAATCAATTAGGATATCACACAATTCCCAAACATCCACACTTGGCAATTATAACACAATCACCACAACAACCTTAGTTTCAAAATAGTTTTGCAACCAAACACACTATCACACAATTCCAAAACATAACACTTAGCAAATAACACAATTACGACGACATCTTAAGTTTCAAAATGGTTTTGCAATCAATCATGATATCACACAATTCCCAAACATCCACACTTGGCGATTATAACACAATCACCACAACAACCTTAGTTTCAAAATAGTTTTGCAACCAAACACACTATCACACAATTTCAAAACATAACACTTAGCAAATAAAACCCCATTTACCACCACAACTTAAGTTCAAACACTCAATCATAAACTTGAATCAAACACACTTACACACAATCTGTTCCAAAACATAGCACTTAGTAATATCATCATAATCATAAATTTGAATCAAACACGACTCGTGTGTCGAGCACCCTAATGCAATGCGTATATGCCAAAATGCATGGACTCGGAATTCCAAACCAAAACCCTCCTCGAAGGACCGTAAATCATAATTGTACCGCCTATCGCAAGCCAAAGTACCAATTACCGAGGTGCCACCTATCACGGGTCTGCACGATTTACTAAAAAGCATAAACCATAAACGTACTGCCTATCACGGGCCCATATCGTTTACCAAGGTGCCACCTATCACGAGTCTGCACGGCTTACTAAAAAGAACGTAAATTGTAAAGGTACCGCCTATCACAGGCCAAAGTACTCTTTACCGAGATGCCACCTATCACGGGTCTGCACAATTTACAAAAAACCGTAAGTCGTAAATGTACCGTCTATCACGGGCCAAAGTACAATTTACCAAGGTGCCACCTATCACGGGTCTGCACAACTTACAAAAACGTAAATCATAAATGTACCGCCTATCACAGGCCAAAGTACTATTTATCAAGGTGCCACCTATCACGGGTCTGCACGATTTACAAAAAGCATGAAAATGCATGAGCGTATACTGACTCCATTCACAATAATCGTTAAGCAAATGCAGTTATTAAAAGATTCCCCATTTTTAACACTCATTTGACTTAAACGATTTTCACGCCAAACATTAAGCAAACAGACATATTAAGAGATTCCCCATTCTTAATATACTTTTGACTTAAACGATTTCCACAACAAAACATTCAGTAAATAAGACATTAAGAGATTCCCCATTCTTAATACTCATTTAACTGAAACGATTTTTCAAAAACAAACATTAAGTAAACAAGACATTAAGAGATTCCTCATTCTTAATTCTCATTTAACTTAAACGATTTTCAAAACAACATTAAGTAACCGAGACATTAAGAGATTCTCCATTCTTAACGCCCAGTTAACTTAAACGATTTTCAAAACAAACTTCAAGTAAATAAGACATTAAGAGATTCCCCATTCTTAATTCTCATTTAACTTAAACGATTTTCCAAAACTCTCATTAAGTATGCAAGACATTAAGAGATTCCCCATTCTTAATACTCGTTTAACTTAATGGTTTTCAAATCCCACACAAAACAAACTCAAACGTACATTCACATTCAATTCATAACTTACACAAAATCATTTTTCCACACAAGCCACACAAAACACATCTCAAACATGTTATCAAATTCAATCCAAATCAATCAACGATTCACACCAAATCACATCAATCAACAAACATCAAGTATGAACACGCCAAGTACGATGAACACAAATCACGAATTCATAACACTCAAATACATCAAATTTCATTTACTCAAAATTATACATAAATGAGTTAAATTCATTTTCTCCAATTCAATACACCAACCCTAATCAAATTCTTTTCCACACAACTACAAATAAGGCCCTAAATGCAAACTAAAAGTTTGGAAGGAGCCCTTACCTTCACTTTAGCTTTTACGTCTGATTATGGTATCGTGAACAAATCCGGTAAAAACCTCCGCTCGCAACGCCGCTTCCAAAGTTAGCTCACTAGCACCGTAGTGTAGTGGTGAGCAACTTTCCCTTCTATCACTTCTTGAAACGACACTTAGATCTAGATGAAACGGGGAGATTTGAGTTTGAATCCCTAATACCGTTTTTCTCCGTTTTCGAATCAAAGAGGAAGAGTGAAGTTGAGAAATCCTTGTCCCATCTCCCACTATCAAATTCGAATTCAAAGGAAAGAAAAGGAAGCAAAAACGAGCAACAATGGAGGAAGGGAGAAATTGAACTTCTTGCGCGAGGCAATGAGGAAGGAGATGGAAAATTCTGATTTTCTCTCATTTGTATTTCCTTTCTCTCTTTTTCTTTCCTTTCTACTTCTCTTCTCTTTATTTCTTTCTTTTCCTTTTCTTTATATATAAATATAAATACATATATATATATATATATATATATATATATATATTTTATTAATAATTAACAAATATCTCCAACTCTTCAGATATTTATTAAATTACTCTTTTACCCAAAACACATTAAACTATTCGTAAAAGATTCACCGCAGTTAATTTAATTTATTTATCGACGAGTAACTCTAATCGGGCATCAAAATATCTTTTTGATCATATAAACTCCAAAATATTAATAACTTGGCTAAAAAGCCCCTGAGTTCAATACCAAAATCCATTAACATACATAAGGTATAATTTAAAATTATGGGTCTTACAAGTATTGTTTACCGAGGTGTCACCTATCACGGGTCAGCACGATTTACCATAACAAACAATAAGTAACCAAGACATTAAGAGATTCCCCATTCTTAACGCTTAGTTAACTTAAACAATTTTCAAAACAACATTAAGTAAATAAGTCATTAAGAGATTCCTCATTCTTAATACTTATTTAACTTAAACGATTTTCAAAACAAATATTAAGTAAACGAGACATTAAGAGATTCCCTGTTCTTAATTCTCATTTAACTTAAACGATTTTTCAACACAAACATTAAGTAACCAAGACATTAAGAGATTCCTCATTCTTAGCGCCCAGTTAACTTAAACGATTTTCAAACAAACAAACACACATTAAGTAAACAAGATATTAAGAGTTTCCTCATTCTTAATACTTATTTAACTTAATGGTTTTCAAATCCCACACAGAACAAACTCAAACATATTCACAAATTTAATACACAATTCACGTCGAAACACAACAATTCATTTCCCCACGAAAATCATTTTTGCGACGATATTAAGTAAACGCAGATATTAAGAGATTCCTCATTCTTAATACTCATTTAACTTAACGATTTTCACAACAAACATAAGCTAACAAAATATTAAGAGATTCCCCATTCTTAATATACTTTTGACTTAAACGATTTCCACAACAAAACATTCAGTAAACAAGACATTAAGAGATTCCCCATTCTTAATACTCATTTAACTGAAAACGATTTTCCAAAACAAACATTAAGTAACCAAGACATTAAGAGATTCCCCATTCTTAACGCCCAGTTAACTTAAACGATTTTTCACAAACACACATTAAATAAACAAGACATTAAGAGATTCCCCATTCTTAATTCTCATTTAACTTAAACGATTTTCACAAACTCACATTAAGTAAACAAGACATTAAGAGATTCCTCATTCTTAATACTCGTTTCACTTAATGGTTTTCAAATTCTGAACAAAACAAACTCAAACATACTTTCACATTTAATCCATAATTCACACCAAATCATTTTCCACACAAACCACACAAAACACATCTCAAGTTTCATCAGTATTAACTAAGAACACGTCAAAAACAACGAACACAAATCGACACAATCCCCCACTCAAAGACACAAGTTTCATTTACTCAAAATCATACATAAATGAGTTTAAATTCATTTTCCACGAAACATTCATCAATATAAGCAAAACCTAACTCTAAGATTTTACCCATAAAGCCTTAGATAGATTTTCCCAAATCAATACTCCAACCCTAACAAAATTCTTTTCCACACAACCACAGATAAGGCCCTAAATGCAAACTAAAAGTTTGGAAGGAGACCTTACCTTCACGTTAGCTGTAACGTGCGACTACAGCAGCGCGAGCAAATCCGGTAAAATCTCCGCTCGCAACGCCGCTTCCAAAGTTGGTCCCTTAGCACCGTAGCGTGGTAGTGAGCAACTTTCCCTTCAATCTCTTCGCGAAACGAAGTTTAGATCTAGATGAAACTGGGAGGTTTGTGTTTGAATCCCTAATACCGTTTTTCTTCGTTTTCGAATCAAAGAGGAAGAGTGAAGTTGAGAAATCTTTGTTTTCTTACCCCTTAAGCCTTGGGTTTCTATTCTTGAAGAAAAGGGAGCAAAGGAAACGGAAATGAATAAAAATGGAGGAGGGAGGAAGCTTGCTCGCGTGAGGCAGAGGAAGAAGATGGAAAAATGCGATTTTCTCTCCTTTGTCTTTCTTTCCCTTGTTTTTCTTTTCTTTCCTTTTCCTTCTTTCCTTTTTATATCCTTTTCTTTTCTCCCCAAACAAATATATACATTTATATATATTTTAATTACTTTTAACAAATATCTCAAAATATCTAGATATTTGTTAAATTACCATTTCACCCATAACGCATTAAATTATTCGTAAAAGATTCACCGCAGTTAATTCAATTTATTTATCGACGAGTAATTCTGATCGGGCATCAAAATATCTTTTTGGTCATATAAATTCCAAAATATTAATACTTTGGCTAAAAAGCCTCCGAGTTCAATATCAAAATACACTAAAATACATAAAATGTACTTTAAAATTATGGGTCTTACACCTACCAAAATTACGATATATGGATTTCATTGAAAAACTTGGCTTCACTCACCTCTTAAGTTGAGTTTTTATAGTGCCTCTACAGGATAAGAATTGTGTCATTTGTGAACACAAAGTCATTCTAAGATTCAATTATCAAGTGAGAGGATATTATAATAAAATTCTTATATTGAACTAAATTTATATCCTCTTTAAAGTTATAACTCTCTTTTAAAAAGGATATAAACTTAAGATATTGGTCGATTTACAATAAGAAAATGACGCCAAGTGGAAGAGCATTTTCAATCTAATCTATTTCTTGTTCAATGCTTTCTCAATTCAATTGAATGTTGCCTTTTTCTTTTTCTTTTTCTCTTTTCATCTCTTCCATGCATGGATGTTTGTTTCTAACATCTCATGAAGATAGTCTTCATTAATCTTCGAGCCCCATAGAGGTTGTCTTCGACATGATCATTGTGATCATCTTCGCTTTCTTTAAGTAAATCCTAAAGATATAGTCTTTGAGAAAATAGTCGTTAAGATGTGTAGAAGGTTGATGCAACCGTACATGTAGTCGTTTGACCTTACACACTTTATTGTGTAAATTTAATGGCTATCTTGAATTTCATGTAGGACTTGAATCTCAATTGGATTTACGTGTTGCATTGCTTCATTGTTGATTGTTAAGGCAGAGATAGTACTTCATCAAAGGGAGTATCGTTCTATAGTAAATTTGTATTGCATTCGATGATTGGTGTACCAGATGATTTCGATATTGTTCACTAGAGGTATAACATGTATTTGTAAGATTATTTCTTCTTCTTGGTCTTGATCATTAGAGTCTTATAGTCCTCAGTCTTAGAGTCTTTATTCAAAGCTCATTTGTATTTCCAACATTTATTTGTGTTTCATTTATTTGATCAAATGATGATGTCACTAGAACATTGTTATTACTAATTTTATGGAACCAACATATGGGTCAATCCATAATCATATTTTCTTTGTTCAAATACACTTTAACTAAGTTCTAACTAACTCTACTACTAGAAACTCATAGTTAATTGATCGTTAGTTGATATTAATTATAGGGGTTCTTCTAATGATTACCACAAGAATGATTATTACAAACTCTCATTTACTTATGACACTATTGTAGATATTTATAACATAAGTTCTTATTCATATATATATATATTGCACACTTAAATTAAACAAATCAATAGATATTTGTTCTTTTATTTAGTTATCCTCAAAACATCAATAACGGATATTTTTATTTGAATCAAAATAGTTCCTACAAAATTGTTTGATGTTTGGAGGATATTTCTATCAGGAACCCAATTGCAATTCATATTCTAATAAAACATACATAAATTAAATACTATAATCAAATTGATTAATTACCGCTCAAAATTTATGATCTTTCACATTTATTGGTAAGTTACTAACATATTAACAATAATTAAATACGAATATATA
>JBBPBT010000850.1:12990544-13000687 GCA_037974875.1 Cicer bijugum
ATGAATTCATAAGCATATTTAAAAAAAAAAATTGAACAATAAATAGAAATCTAAATTCATTCATATTTACGTATTTAGTAGAATCTTGTTTGTCCAAGGATCAGAAAATTGAGATTTTGATTTGAATCGAAAGTTTATATTATATCAATCATACATGTAAGTTTTTATAGAAATTTAAAATAATTTAATGCATTATAGAAATATATCAAATTTAATGTCTAATGTATTTTTATTGAACATTGTTAATGTAAGTCTTAATAACATATCAAATCGTTTAATATTTGTATAAAATTTTACATATATGATCTATAAAATTAGAACATATAGAAAATATTGAGCCCATTTTTATAACATGCAACTTATTATAGTTTGAGGATTCTACCTTGCACCTCCATAGTTGTACTTGTCACCCATGTTTCCAAATCTAGAAAGTTTTATAAGTTTCTAAATCTGGAAAGTTTCAAAAGTTTCGAAATTTTCCTATTTCAAAAGTTTTGAATTGTATGAAAGTTACAAACATTCTAGAATTTTATACTTCAAAAGTTCCAAATTATTCTAAAGATTAAAAAATTATAGAAATTGTGATTTTGAAACTTTCAAATATTCTGAAAGTTTTATGTTTTGGAACTTTGAAGTTGAGTGCCACTGACTTTTAATTTCGAAGATTTTGAAAGTTTTTAAGGTTAAGGTAATTTATCTAATGTTTCGAAATAAGAAGTGAAAAAATGAGAAGTTAAAAAATTTGAATATTTTATAAATGATTAAAAGGATAAAATTATATTTTTACGTTGATTGGGAGTGTCAGGTTTATGTGTAAAAGTGCAGGGTAGAATCCCCTTTTAGTTTTAATAAAGAGATAAATCTCTATTAAAATTGTTAGAACACAAAGTATGTTAATGTGTGAATTTAAATTTTTTTGAAGTCCCATATTGAAAAACTATAATATTTTGAGTAGTTTTCAACACTATAAATACTAAAGTCCCACATTGGATAGAAAACATATGTGGGTTTGCTTCCATCACTATATAATGAGTTTCAAACTCTTGTGAAAGTACACCGAAGTTGCATGTGTTTCTCAACTTTCTCTTTTCTCCATTTTCTATTTTACTCGACTGATTTTTGAGCCACTACTCCCCTTCCTTTCTGTCAAATGGTTGTTGTGTCGTAGTCCCTTCGTTTTTTTTATAGTGGTTGTTATGTCGTAGTCCCTTCTTTTTTTTCTTAGCGGTTGATATACTACAGTCCTTCGATTTTTAGAGCGGTTTTGTACCGTACTCCTATCGGTTTCTAGAGTGGTTGTTATGCAGTAGTTTCGTCGATTTTTGAGTAGTCCTAATACTATTAACCTTTTAGAAATGTTTTTATGTCGTAGTCTCGCTAATTTTCTAGTGGTTATAATACCACTATAAGCGATTTTTTATGGTGTAGTTCTTTTTATAAGTGGTCATAGTACCATATTGCGAGTGGCTTTAATCGTCATATTGATTGACTTTAACTGCTTTATTGAGGATGTAATTATAGAACGGTTCTCTACAGTGCAGTGGTTGAGAGCGACCTAGTCCACGACTCAACCAAGTAATATCCTCGGTAACATAAATTGTGATTTTTAAACAGTTTTTTGAAACTCAAAAATAATAATTTTAAGACGTTTCTTTCTGTCATATCAACCAAATATATTATTGAATTTGGTTATGTTGCCTCTGATTTCAATAAATTGTTTCAGTTTGAAGCAAACTGAAAAGGATAAAAAAACTGGAGAACTAACTCATGGGAGAATAACGATAAGAATTATATTCTTAATTGACTTGCTGATGATTTGTACAACCACTACGGTTCCAACAATACTTTTAGAGGTGTTTGAGATGCTCTGAATAAGTATGTTGTGAGCTGCTACCCAGAGTATCAGATGATCGATGACAAATCCGTGGAGGCTCACTCTCGTAAAATTCAGAAGATAACTTGTGATATCATCTATTAAGGCATGTCACACAAGTCATATTTAAATGAATTATTGAAATTTAATATATCTCATTATGTTTGAATGTTGAAATTAAATAAAATGTCTCTTTCTACTTATATGTTGTGTGCTTTTAAGTTTGACATGCTAGACTCTGTGATATGGGTACATCTGATTTCAAACTTAAGTAACTTAGGTTTAATTTCAAAGTTATTTTTAAATTATTTTGAAAATGTGATTTTTGTAGTTAAACTAAAATAACCAAGAGTTCACATAAATTTGTAATTCGAGAATATGAGTCTTTTACACTTTGATTTATGTGAACTTGATGGGACGTTAACAAGAAATATAAAATAAAAGTGAAACACTTGAAATGTTAAGTATCATTGTAACTGAAAGTGAAAATCAATTTAATAGAAAGATTAAGAGGTTTCAAGTATGATTTTAGTTTGTTTAATAAGTTTTACAAATTGCCTGAAATTATACATGAAATAACTACACCATAATTGCTTGAAGTGAATGATAAAGTTGAAAAAAAAAAGAATAAAACTCTTATTGAACTAGTTGTTGTTGGTATGCTTAACTCTAGTATTGCATCTCATTGGTGTGTGAAAAATATATTGCTTATTTGTTATATTTTGAATAGAGTTCCTAACTCTTAAAAAAAACATCTCCTTATAAGATAGTGAAGAAAAGACAAATGAACTTGTCGTATTTTCAAACTTGGAGTTGTCTGGCTTATGTCAAAATCTCCGATCTCAAGTGAATTAAACTCTCCAGTAGAGCCTATGAATGTGAATTCGTTGGATATACAATAAAGAACAAAGTGTATAAGTTTTATGACCTAAATGCAAAAGTGATCATATAATCAAATGATGTTGACTTATACAAAAATAAATTCCCTTTCAAATGGAGAAATGTGGCGGCAGCGAACCAAGTCACGTTCCTGTAACTAGAAACATCAAATAAGGTGAAACAGAAACTCGAAGAAGTAAGAGTTGCTAAAGATTATGGACCCAAATATGTGACCTATACTTTAGAACAGGATCCTACAAATCTTTAAGAAGCTTTGTTATCTTCGGATGCAGATTTATTGCAAGAAGCAATAAACAATGAAATAGATTCTCTAGAGTCTAACAGGAACTAGAATTTAGTAGACTTGCCTCTTGGTTGCAAACCAATAGGTTGTAAATGGATCTTGAAAAAGAAACTAAAACCCGATGAAATTGTTGATAAATACAAGGCACGCCTTGTAGCCAAAAGTTTTAGACATCGAGAAAATATTGATTTATTCTACACTTTTTCACCAGTCACTAGAATAACATCCATTGGGATACTCATATCGCTTATAGCTATTCATAACCTGGTGATACACTAGATGGATGTTAAAATAGTTTTTTTAAATGGTGATCTGGAAGAAAAAATCATATGGAACAACCTAAAGGTTTTATGATTCAAGGACAAGAAAACAAGTTTTGTAAATTAGATAAATCATTGTATGGTCTAAAACAAGCTCATAATAAATGACATGAAAAGTTTGATAACTTGATTATATCGAATAAGTTTAAAGTGAATGAAAGTGATAAATGTATTTACTTCAAATATGAAAATGGCATTTGCACTATCATATGTATCTATATAGATGACTTACACATATTTGATTCAAACATTCATGTTATAAATATTGTGAAATCATTGTTATGTAACAACTTTGATATAAAAGACCTTAGAGAAGCGAATGTAATCCTTGAAATCAAGATTATTAGGTCAGAAAATGGAATTTGTTTGAATCAGTCTCACTATGTTGAAACAATCCTAAATAAATATCAATACTTTGACTGTAAACCTGCTTTCACACCACATGATCTAAGTGTGAAACTTTTCAAGAACAAGGGTGAAGGTGTTAGACAAACTAAATATGTGAGCATCATTGGCAGCCTCAGGTATGTCACTGATTGTACTAGACCCGATATTGCCTATGTCGTGGGATTGTTGTGCATGTTTACTAGTAGACTTAGTTTGGAGCATTAACATGTTATCGAAAGAGTCATGAGATATCTAAAAAGGACCATGAGTCTCGGATTACATTATCAAAAGTTTCCTGTTGTCCTTGAAAGATATAGTGTTGTTGATTGAAATATTTTATCAAATGACTCTAAAGAAACTAGTGGATATATTTTAGTATAGCTAGTGGTGTTGTATCTTGGAAATCTAAGAACAAACGATATTGGCTCAGTCCACTATGGATTCTAAAATGATAGCACTAACTACTACTAGTGAAGAAGCAAGTTGGTTGAGATGTTTTCTAGTTGAGATCCCTATATGGATAAAACCTATGACAGATGTGTTGATCAACTCTAATAGTACCACGGCTATTATTATAACGATAAGAGACGAAAAATTCATCGTAAGCACAACGTTGTTAAAGAGTTACTTTCTAAAAGAGTTGTTATAGTGGATCATGTATGCACTAATGAGAATTTAGTAGATCCTTTGACGAAAGAGTTAACTAGAGAGAAAGTCATAAATACATCCAAAAGGATGGGACTTATGCCTATAAAGTCACTCATAACGGTAACCTGACCTAAAAGACCGGGCAATAATGAGGTTCAATGGGTAAAATAAGTTGTGAAGTGATATGAGATGTACATGTTATTATAAATCAGATAAGCATGATTCCTGAAGCGATGATAGGATGAGGCAGACTTCCTAGAGCGTTCACTATATTGGGATACACGTGCATGATCATTAATGCACGGGCTTTTGAGAATACACCTTATGAAAAGGTTGTGTGTGAATTTGATGTCAAAGATAAATTTCAAGACTACTAGTCACTGTTGTTGAATTTGAATCTTACTTATTATGCAAAGGTTTAAGTCAAAAGACACATTTGTTTATGCACGATCTTATGTCATAGTATCATCGATTTTTTAGTGGTCATAATACCACTTTGAACGGGTTTTTTTTTTGCTGTAACAACTATATTGGTAGTGTAATTGTAGAACGGTTTTCTACAGTGTAGTGAAACTCCGATACAGTGAATCTGAGTTATTTTACCCTGAGAACTAAAATAACAATGTCGATTATAAGGAAGGGGTTTGAATTATAATTGCCCCATTTTAAAATTCCTATTAAAAAACTAAAAGTCTTAACTCTAGATCGATATTGGTTATAAACGAAGAACGTTTTTTGTTAGTGGAAAAACAACAATATCAATATAAAAAGTGAATGTAAGACAAATAATAAATAGAGATGGGAATAGAGAGATCACACAAGCATATATCCTAGTTCACCCAACACGGGTTATGTCCAATCATCACAAATGAGAGATTTTCCACTTAGTGCTTCAAAGCAAGAACTTTCTTGATTTTTAGATTGTTTCCACATATCAGTCTTGATCTATTACAAGATTCTGCCTTTCTACCTAGAAACGATTTCCACAGGTTACCTTACACTATTTCAGAAAGGATTCTACAAATTACCTTTTAAATCATAAAAGAATTTCTACTACTAAAGCTATGTTGGCAATATAGCATTGAGTTACAAAGTAATGATTTTGAGAATGTTAGAATCTGGGTATTGCTCAACTCTTGTTTGAGATATAGATTCTATATATTAGAACTCAGTAATTCTTGATTCTAATATCACACTAAGAAATGGAACTGCAACTTAGAATGATTTGAGAAGCTCGAGTATGATTTGAATGAGTTATGTTTTTCTTGGCACTTTGAGTTCTAATTTCACTACAAGAAAACATGAATTTTGTGAGGGCCAAAAGCCCTCACAAAGGGGAAAAAACAGCCACAAAGGTGGATTTTGTGAGGGCTTTTGGCAGCCACAATGAAGCTGGTCACAAAATTTTGTGAGGGCTTTTGCAGCCACAAAGTGTCTGAAACAGGTTGGCATTTGTGAGGGCTTTTGCAACCACAAAAGACAGACATTTGTGAGGGCTTTTGCAGCCACAAAAGTCTGCCTTTGTGAGGGCATAGGCCACCACAAAGGACATGTTGAATATACTGATTGGACCTTTGTGAGGGCTTTTGGCCGCCACAAATGCCAATGTAATTAAAAATTAATATATTTTGTGAGGGTTTAGGCCGCCACAAAATAATTCGTATTTAATAAATTAATTTTTAAATTCAAAATTAATAGTTTATTATAATATTATATATAATAAATTAATATAATTATAATATTAAAATTTAAATTATAATTAAATTAAAATTTAAATATAATGTAATTATAAATTAAATGTAATATATAATAAACTAATCTTAATATAATTAAAAATTTAAAATAAAATATTTAAATTAAAAATAAAGATTAATAATTACATTAAAGATTAATTTAAATAATAAAATATTTAAATTAATAAAAAAATATTTAAATTATTAATAATAAAATATTTAAATATTTATATATTTAAATTAATAATTATAATTATATTTAAATGAAGCTTAAGAGTAATTTTGTGTAGAGAGAAGGAGGAGAGAATAGTTAGAATGAGGTTTTAGAGAGAAGTTGGATGTGAAAAAATGAAGTAGGAGAGGGAGAAATATATATAGTGTTGCTTGAGCATTTGTGGCGGCCTTTGCAGCCACAAATTTCACGTGCTCAATCCTTTGTGGCGGCCTTTGCAGCCACAAATTCCACGTGGTCATTCCTTTGTGGCGGCCTTTGCAGCCACAAATGTCACTGGTCACGTCACTCCTTTGTGACGGATTTGGCCTCACAAATGCATTTTTTGTGGCTGTAAAAGCCCTCACAAACTCCTTAAATATTTAACTGGATTTTGTGGCTGCCTAAGCCCTCACAAAATCACAATGTTGGGATTTTGTGAGGGCTTAGGCAGCCACAAAATCCAGTTAAATATTTAAAAATTTGTGAGGGCTTTTTCAGCCACAAATAAAGACCAATTTCAATTTTGGCCTTTGTGATGGCTTTTTCGTCCACTAATTTGTGAGGGTTTTATTCGGCCACAAAATATTTATAAAGTTGGCCACAAATTTAAGTTTTTCTTGTAGTGTTTGTTCTTCATCGTGAAGCTTTATTTATAGGCTTCAAGAGAGCTTATGACAACTCGTTTAACTGTTGGAAGTAGACTAGCTGTCATGAGTAAGTGAATGAATAAGATCAGCCATAAAGTAGGATTGTTCTTGTTGAAACTAGGAATGTTCTTGAGAACCAAGAACGTTCTTTGAATTGGTTTGAGATGAGTTGATTTGTATTTGTGATCTTGTCAGTTTTCTGAAATAATTACAAGCTTTAAGTCACGTGTGCAGGTCTCTTTGAAGGTACAATAACAATGTTCTTTACAGTCTGTCATTTGTACTTGTATTTGATTGATCCTTATATACTTCTAATGAAGATATAAAATGGATAGCACTTCATAGATCTAATCTTTTACAATGAAAATATGATCATTCTTGTTTATAGCAGATGTGGAGAACGTTCTTCGTTTTCCAGAAATATGTCAAGAACGTCTTTCGTTTTACTGACTTTTCTTTCTTGATTTTAATACGATTTGTTTTGTAATGCTTGGTACATATCTTGTTTTAACACTTAAATAGACATGTTAAATACCAAAACACTTATAATCCTAATTAGAAGTCTTAATTAATTTTTTGTTTAATTATCATCAAAATATTAATTTGGGATTCTGTCTCAACAGGAACTTCGTGGTTCATAGTCTGCCTTGTAAAATTTAGACAGTGTCGCAAAACATCTTAAAGAGAGTGACCTAGTCTGTGACTCAATTCAGTATTATTTTCGGAGACATAAATGGTGATCTTTAAGCAGTTTTCCGAAACTCAAAAATAACAATTAACCATTAAATGCAAAACTTTTTGTTTAATTACAAATTAAATTTTTATTTATTTTTAATTTCACTTAGGATAAACAACTAAAAAATCATTTCACATACTACATACTTTTCTCATGCTTTCTTTCTAGTAACATTATTTTCACTCATTTTCTTTTATTGAGTTCAGTTGAAATTGAAAAATATTAAATAAGCCTCATTATTTAAAATTATAAAGTAAAAAGGAAGTCAAGATTATATATATAAGATTTTAGTTCTTCATTATAAATCGCAATCGCACAAATCAAATTATATTATAAATATGAATTATTTGATATAAGTCTATATTGTGAGTATTAGCGATTTGAGATAAGTCTATGTTGTAATAATTTTCACTAGTATTATTCTATTGTTGTCATTATATAGTTAGTTGTGATTTTTTTCTTTAGTTTAAAATCTCTATATTATTTTTTGTATTAAAATTGTGTTATTTAAATGTATTTGTTATTTTCTTTCTAAATTATAAAACAAACATAAAACATTATTTAAAACAGTAGAGTAGATATTTGTGTGATCGTGGACAGTAGTGCAAATTGGGTGTGATGTAACATGTGACGGAGGAGAGGGGAAAATTGCATTTGTGTGAAAGTATTAATGTTGTTCCAAACCGAAACGTGTTGAAGTTGTGAGTGCACGCACACAGAGTAAAGTTATTAATCAAATAGTAAACCCAATGAAGGAACATTCAAATGTAATGCTTTCTGTTGAGGGGACCACTTAGCGTGCTATGTTGTTTCAATGTTTTGACACCCACAAAATATGTCATTTCAAAATGTCCTTAGATAGAACTGCCACTTTTGTCGCTACAAATTTTATATAAAAAACGTTACTAAAATTTCTTTTTATATATATATATATATATATATATATATATGAATGTTGTTAGATATGTCTTAGAGTTAGTTTAAAATAGTTAAAAGTTAATCATGATTAGGTAGAAGTTAATTATATAAAAATATATTTTATTTTAATTGTTCTATTTATTATTATTTTATTATTATATTCAACTATACTTTTAAATATGTATTTAATATAACATTTTATTTTTAAAATTAAATTGATAAAACATATATTTGTAAAAAGAATAAATTATTTTCTCAGAATAATACTTGTAGTATACTTTAATATAATAGTTGCAAAAATATGTGTGCTCCCCATAATATTAATATAACCTTTCTCTGCGTTTAATTTCGTGCACACACCTTTTTTATCTAATTTTTTTTATGGAACACACCTTTTTCATTCCGGTTTCGGTGGAGTAACAGTGAATAGTCAAGTCTTTGGAATATTCTCTCCAATTATTTTATGGTGCCTTCATATGGGACACACATGTTTTCTTTTTTTTGTTAGTGCATAATGAAGCTGATTTTGAAGACAACCATGTCGGATCAAAAAGAGGTTTGTTTAGTTAATTAGGGGGTGTATTGGTTTAGTCTCACAATGAGAATTCACAATGTGGTGTAGGTCCAAAAGCGTGGGAATATGGAAAGGATGGTGCAAGGATGATCAAAGGAATCTAAATTACCGGTTGTATAGTGCTACAAATACAAAACTATTAGATCAAAGTGTAAAATTGAATAACACGTATTTGCACTTAGATCTAATAATTTTGCAACTATTGCATTTGTGTAATTGCTTAGATATGTGTGGTTAAAGTGGATTACATAAAGAATAGTGGAAGAAATATCCGAAACAATAAAATAAGAGTTAGATTGTAGATAGATACGTTTAATATGTTGAAAGGTAAATTTGAATTCAATATATTCATATTTTTCAACATTTAGTGATTCATATTTTTCAATATTTAATGTGTATAGAGACTAATGTATTTAGTAGCAATTAGGGACTCCAACCCCTTTCGGTTTTTAATTTTACTTACACTGATACTACAAAATAAATTATCTATCCTAACATTCTGAATTTGTGATGTTCTTCTTATTTGTCATTAAATATTACTTTAGTTAAAATAAACACATCACTTTTTCTCTTTTTACATATATAATATAAATAGTATATTCTTTTTACGAGAACATTTATTTCTTTAGAGAACAAATATTTCTTTCTCTTATAATAAATTAAGATAAAATCATTTTCCTGTTCTGTAAGCTGAATTTTGTTAATTAGTAGAAATTAATTTACTTGTAGTATTAGCATACATAAGAAAAACTTGATGTGCTATGTTTCAAGTTTGTTGACATAAAGTTCTCAAGTGGTAAGGAATTGGAGAGATATGTCTATATAATTGAAAAGTTAAAGAAAAAAGAAAAAGTTATAGAGGTAGAATTAGTAGATTTTGGATAAAATTAATGTTTTTTTTTTTTTATAT
>JBBPBT010000850.1:13001079-13015967 GCA_037974875.1 Cicer bijugum
TTCTTTTAAATTAAAATTAATATGTAAACTATTAGCTTTTATTATTATAAATGTGTATGGGTGGAGAAAAATAGTTCTTTTTTTTTTCTCGAACATTGAATAAAGGAATTTCCAAGAAATATTAGTTCATCGCAACATCAACATAAATAAGTAACACTAAATCATAATTTCATAGCAACAATTTATTAAACTATAAGATTTTGATATTATACAACGAACCTCTCCGGCATTTCTAACTCAGTCTTTAATTGTGTAAGTCTTATCGCTAAACTCTATATAAAAAAAATATATTAAATTGTTTTTGTTTTAACACTATAAACTAAAATTCACTTCAAAATATAAAATTTTATCAAAAATTGCTGTTTTTGTTTAGTTACAATCCGAGATGAGAGAAAACTAAAGAATGAGTGGTTGGAATGAATTCACATGAACAATAGAGGGGACCAGAATGAAACGTTTGCATGCACAAGTGACAAGACCACATATATAGTTTTTGTTGTTAAATTGAATTGCATACAGTTTTGACTCTCGATATTTTTCAGAAAGGCCAGTTTTCTGTTTAAATTTTTAATATTACGTAAGTTACTCCATACAATTTATTTAAAATCCTCATAATCTATTAATTTTGTACAAATTAAATTATTTAAATCATACTTCAATATAAAGTTTCCTATTTTTTAATCATTTTTTTATCACATTAAAATTTAAATTGAAATATATTTTTCGTCATTTATCTTTTATCTGATGTTCATTTCAATTTTTATCTTTTTGAAGTTGATAAACATTAATCATTTCTTCACGGTATGTTCCTAAAATATCTTTCTAATATAAAATTTTCAGATGTCAAAATCATCAAAATAAAATATTTTTGTTAAAAATGAGACGTTGAGGATTTTGGTGAAAAACGTTGAAGTCAACATTTGCTTAATCCATTAAAAAAAGTATCAATGGACCAAAGTTACACACAATTCAAACTAGAAGACCAAAAGTTTAAAGCTTTAATATCTCACAAAAATGCTTTCTAAGACAGCAAATCACTCTTCATTAGATTCCATCACATCTTTAATAATACATAAATAATTTTTGTTACAAACACAAGAGATCCACACGTTGGATCAAACCTTGGACCACATTGACCCCAAATGTCAAAATGGTCCCTGAACCAACCAAAACTCAAATGTTGGATCAGCTTGATCACAACAAAATAGTTTAACAGAAATCTAGCTGTGTAAATCTGACTCTTTTAAAATAAGCCAGAAAACACATATCTTCAACAAATGATAATGTTTTATATGCTTAATTAATCAAGGAAAGGTAATATAAAGGAAAAAAAGAATTAGGCCTCTGCATCCTATACTATATGCATGTAATCCCAGGGAATCCTACCCTTTTCTTGTTTTTTTTTTTTTTTTTTTACTTTCTAAAAGAACAACATCCTAAAAAGCCAGAGGTTGTAATCTCATGTAAAATCCATGCATCACACATTCACACTATATCTAGCACTCCATTGCCACATGATTCCTTGAGCTGCTGTTGAGGCGTAAAAAGAGCTATGAGAAGAGGATTTTTTCTCAGGCATGAAAGAAATTCATCCTTGAAAATTCTTTCGTCATCATGGTTGTCAAATAACACGAAAAGATCATGGACCTACAAGTATCCAGTTGATAACAATCAAATTACAAGATTCAAAGGATGCTGGTGACAGATTAAGGGTCTGTTTGTTTTTTTTATTATAAATTTTATAAAAAAAATAATAATCACTTTTAGTTATTTTTTTATCTGTTTTCCACAAGTTTTTAAAAAAACAATAAAAATCTGAAGAAAATCCAAAAACTGCTTAAAATATGAAGTTGTTTACCTCATTGTCATTCCAGCTGGGAATAACAGATTGGATGGAATCTCGTAACTGAATTAAAAAATGGAAAGAAAAACCATTAAGTGTCAATCCAAATTTCTACACAAGTTGTAAAGGAAGAGTATAATAGTTAATACTTCTTGTTCTGCGATGTAGCCCTTTACTGCACCACCGCACTCAGCAAAAGCTACTTCACAGGCTTGATGAAACCCTGGCTGCTTCATAACATGTGCAGATCCATACAAGAACTGGAAGCAACAAAACAAACATGCATCAGAAAAATGTCATGATCAACAAGAATATTTTAAACCTAAATATGCAGTTGGTAGACAGAAACAGGGATAGATTTTTGCAAATATTCACCTGTCTGAATGTAATTGTCCCACACTTCTCCACATCAATGAATGCAAATATCTGTAATAAGAACGGGGAAGAAAAGAGAGGGAAGAAAAACTTGAGTGCAGAAAAATTTGTTTCAAAATTACAAGCTTATGAATATATTGCAGCATCTTGATAGTAGTTTATCATACAGTTCTATGTATCACCCAACATAATGCTAGTGAATTTAGCATAAAACTTAATGCATAGATTATTATTAAATTCTGGATGGATTTAAAACTTCATCCTACAATATTTAAGAAATCTTGAGCTATTTGGTAACTAACCTTTTGAGAAAGAGGACAAGCCTTGAGTCTTAAAACTCTCAAAAAGTCACGATATTGAACACGACCACTGCAAGCGGGGTATGGAATTTTGTCAATTCCCACAAGATAATATTTAAAAATTACAAAAAAAGTTGTAGCAGTCATAAGTGAAAAAGAAAACATTAATATATGCGGTAAGGATTCCATCATAGGCAACTAGGCATAAGTAACAGATGAAAAGCATAAATGATCAAACACGTCAAAGAAATATTAACATACTATACAAGGATGCTACGGTTGCTAATAATATAAATAAATAAAAAGATATAACTTGCATAAAAGCATGGGTTCAAAAGCCATTGTAATTGGACCAGAAAATTCAACCCAGTTATTCATTTAACCTAAAAAACTAGTCGATCTGAAAATCGGTGAGAAAAAACTGGTCTGGCTGGACCAGTTATTTTTTATTATTTACATTTTTTTATAAATAAATTATTTAACCAAATATAGGTGCAATGGCAAATTAAAAAGACCGCATATACATGGATTTTTATTTTTTATCCTTTTGTGGTTTTTTTTATCTTAACAGAGATATAATAGGATCATTTTTTAAATAATTTAAAATTTGATATGTCAATACTTCTTGAAATTGTTAATTCAGTATCTAATATAAAATATAGTATGTAATATTGAAAATATATATTTCATTATCATCAGTTCAACCTAGATCCAATCACGATTGAAGACCACTGAACCTTAAACCAGTGACTCCACACCAGTTCAATGACTGATCTAGTTTCAAATGTCAATGAACCGATTATCAAACTCCCAATCAACCTAGTTTTCGAAGCATTTAGTAATGATTTAATAATCAATTGATTATCTAGTTTTCAAAGCATTCAGTAATGATTTAACAACCAATTGTACACCACTAAATACATACATCAAATATAATTTTGTCTCCTCGTGTAACTGAGTACGAAAAGTTTCACTAATTAATTACTTTTTACAAGAATGTGAATGTAGTACCTATGATCTGGATGCATAGCCAAGAACTTATCCAGAAACTCCACAGCTTCCAGGCTGCTGATATGAAATAACTGGAAAGAAACACAAAATGTTTTTTATTGTGGCTGATTTGCTATCACTATAAATTTAATTAAACGAAAAAATATTAATCAAAAACAAAAACAGTATTCAAATTGTTATTGGTAGCCATTCTCAAGCAAGGATGTTCAAATTTAAATTAGCAATACCATATGTTACAAAATATTTCTCACTTTCTCTACTTATTCCTCGAAGTACAAAAGTTGACAAACACAAACAGTTGGCAATATTTCAGGAAATTGTAGCAAGAGAAAGCATAATTGAGTTGCAAGAAGTTAAATGGCACATTTGAAAATTGATTCAAACTCAGTTGTTTTTAGGGACTTACTGATTCCACCTTGGCCATTTCAACCATATAACTTGAGGGGTTCTCCTGCAGAAGTCAACAAGTTAAAATGTCAGTGACGACACAAATAGATTGCTAAGTTATACCAAAACTGGTGAAGCATAACAATCACAACATCTATGGACATATAAGTTGGAATACACTAAGGATGACTAGAAATATTCAGCATAATAATATCACAGATGAGAAAATATTTAATATAATTTTGCTACCTAAAATGACTATATTTTACATTTGGTTTAAATATAATTTTAGTTCCTGCAATTATAGTATTTTGGTTTTAGTCCCTGTAAGTTTTTGTTTGGATCCAGTCCCTGCAAATTCAAAATTTGTTGCTTTTAGTCCTGTGATTTTAGTCCTAATAAGTCCTAAGTCTAATAATCAAGATGATTAGTTTCGAAATTTCATTAGGATTGCAAGTCTAGTATTAGTATGAGCAGGGAACAGTACTTAATCTTTTGTTATCATACCGCAAACATAATTCAAAGTCATTACTTTTTCTCTTCCCACTTTCTTATCTAAAACCCTATGATTTCAACATGCTATTTCCAAGCACAATGTTGTCAAATTGCCGTCATGGCGCTGCCATGGCACGAAGGATTTTGTGCCAGCCTCCATAAACCGCAACCCCTATTTTATCTGCCATGTTTCCACCATCGAAACGCCGTTTATATGGCAGATTTTTTCCATGCCACTGTAGCAGATTTTTTGTCACGCAAGTTTGAATTGAGCAGTGTGAACAATGGAATGCCAACAAATTTCAAAAAAGCAAACTAACAAGCATGAAGAATTAAGATATAATTGTAACCAATAATTAAAACTGCACACCTGCTTTGCTTCTTGTGCTTTCATATGAAGCATTATATCTCCATAAGAATGTCCAGTTTGGACAGTATTCATAGCAGTTGCAATAGCTTGGCTAACCTGCATTTATCCGTATATTGATTGTTAAATAGTTGCGGACTACTCACACATGCAAGGATTAAAAATTCAACAAATCATCCAGTGTACTGATCTTAACAGAGAAGATGCAAAAGAGATAATAGAAAACGATAAGGTAAAAAAATGTAGTGTTTACATAATATTCGGGAGTTCTTCTCAAATTCCCTTCATCAGGTGCAACACTTCTACTCTAATTATCTCTAAAATAAACTGTTCCTAAATATTTTCTTTTCTTCAATGGCCACTCATCCAGCTCAGCATCATCATCTTGGCTTATCCCAATGTTATCTGTTATTAGCATGCTTTTGTCTGACATTCACTAACATTGAGCATTGCTAGTCTCAACAGCTGTCTAGTAGAATTTTCCTTCAAGTTTGAAAGACACTTTTGCAATCTAGAGCATGGAAACTACAGGTGGCCCAACAAGGATTCTAGGATAAACTGTGATACCATCTTAAATTTTGGTCCTATATGAGGTGAGGAATGCCCAAGCTTTATAAACTCTTTAGTATCTCTAGCCAGTTTTGGACTTGGACTTTTCTACAACAAAGTTTATAAAAGTCCCTCGCTTCCCCTTCCTCGCCTTCAAACCAAACACTGTTAACAAACGATTCCTTGAAGTCTATGAAGGAATTTAAAATTCATTTTAGTCCAAATTTATATACCTATAGAAGTTTCAAGAATCAAAATATTGGGGAGGAAAAAGTCTGCAATTTGCAGATTATGAACTAATGCAATCCAAGGTTAAGAGACTAAAATATCCAAGAAAAATAAATAGTACCCTTCGGACTGCAGCAGGTCAAGGAGATGTCCAAATAAACTCATCCATAACTCTAAGAAATGTCCTTCACATTCCTAAATTGTCCACTAGCTTAATTTCCATACAAAAACTAACACAAGACCTATCATATAATTTTGCTTTTTATAACAAATCTTGTCTTTCACGACAAGAATTCAGGGAGGACAATTGGTAATGCTAGAGAAGGGAATGGTCTATATTACTTGGATAATCAAAATCTTCCTCCAAATCTACTCAGCAATACCAACTCTTTTTTTTCTAAATCAATAAAGACCAACAGGGACAAAGTCATTTTGTACCAATCCCGCATGGGTCATCCTTCATTTAGAGTCATAAAATAGTTGTTTTCATCCCTCTTCAAAAAATCAGAGGTAGAAAGTCTTCACTATGAGGTGTGTGAGTTTGCTAAACACAAATGTGCACCTTTTCCAGGTAGTAACCAAATGAGTACTTCTCCATTCTATTTAGTTCTTACTGATGTATGGGGTCACTCTAATGTTTCAAATATATCAGGAGCTCGTTGGCTTGTAACCTTTATTGATGATTGTACTTGGGTTTACTAGCTAAAACAAAAATCTGAAGTCAGTTATGTGTTCGTAGACTTCTTCTCCAAGATTAAAACAAAAACAATTTGGACTGATTATTAAGAGGATTAGGTTTGACAATGCCAAAGATTACTTTAATCACGGGATTAATTTTTCTGTCAAAGAGGGCATTATTCATGAGCCCTCGTGAATTAAAACACTCCAACAAAATGGGATTGCTGAGAGGAAAAATGGACACTTGTTAGATCAAACTCGAGCAATGTTATTTCAAAATAATGTTCCCAAGAAATTTGGGGAAAGGCAGTTTTAACTATATCATATCTTATAAATCGATTACCTTCTAGTGTCCTTGCCTTCAAAACTCCCATGGAGGCCCTGTCCCGGTTCTACCCTAATGTGTCCACCCGTAGTAATCTTACTCCCAAAATACTTGGATGTGCATCATTTGTCCATATCCATAGTGATAGTAGAGGGAAACTTGATCCTGGAGCCTTAAAATCTAACTTTATCGGGTACTCTTCCACCCAAAAAGGCTACAAATGTTAGCACCCACCATCCCAAAAATTTTGTCTCCCGAGATGTCACTTTCCATGAACAAGAAAATTTATTTGGTCAAACTCATCTTCAGGGGGAGAATACAAGTAAGTAAGATGAGTCTCTTCTACTTATTGAGTTGACTCTTGAACTAGAAATTGACACTGAAATTGATTTTGGAAAAGATGGAAATGACAATGTTGAGACTGAAATTGATTCGGAGGAAGATGGAAATGATGGCATTAATGTAAGATATGGGAAGAATCTAGTATATACAAGAAGAACAACAGTCATTCCTGAATCTATTCACATCCAAGATTCCTATCCGACTTTACACGAGGTAACTTCTCGATGCTTCAAATTCTAGTGATCCAATTTATGAATCTTCCCATGCATTAGAATCAAAATTCTAATGACTTTGCTGTAAGCCTAGTTAGTCAATTCATGCACCAACCAAAGAAGGTACACTTGCAAGTTGCACTAAGAATCGTGCAATATTTGAAACGAACCCTAGGAAGAGGAATTTTGTTCTGACGAAATAGAAATGTGGGTCTTGAAGCATATACTTATGTTGACTATGCAAGGTCAATTATAGATACAAGGTCACACAGAATATTGCATTTTTCTATGTGGGAATCTTGTGACTTAGAAGAGTAAGAAACAAAGTGTGGTATCCAGATCCAGTATTGAAGCAAAATTTAGGGCAATGGCACAAGGAATATGAGTCACTGTGGTTGAAGATCATTATGGAGGACCTAAAGATAAAGTGGGATGAACCAATGAAACTCTATTGTGATAATGAATTTGCTATTAGCATAGCACATAATCCAGTGCAGCATGATAGAACCAAGCATATTGAAATCGAAAGACATTTCATCAAAGAAAAACTCAACAGTGGCCTAATTTGCACTTCATGTGTCTCCTCTCAAGGCAACCTTGCAGATCTTCTAACTAAAGGGCTAAACAGCAGCAACTTTGAAAGAATTGTATCCAAGCTGGGAATGGAGAACATCTATTCACCAGCTTGAGGGTGTCAAAATCTGTTTCTGTTTTATATCCCTCAAGTATAGGAATTCAGTTGTATAGGAGTACTAGTAGGGATTTAGTTATATATGAGTATGTCAAAATATGTTTTTGTTTAATATCCCTCAAGTATAGGGATTCAGTTGAATAGGAGTACTAGTAGGGATTCAGTTGGATAGGAGTAATAATAGGGATTTAGTTATATATGAGTACTAATAGGGATTTAGTTATATATAAGTACCAATATAATTAATTCAAGAAATATATTTTTACTCTAATTCTTGACATGGTATCAGAGCAGGTTCTAATTTTGTGATATGTCTTTGTGCTTAGCAAATGCTGTCGGCAGCACCACTTTTTTCAGTGTTTCAATTTTCTGGCTTCATACAGTCATTTGTCACCATCAACTCCGGCTGCCTTTATAGCAACCAGCCACAACGCTACAGCTGCCCTCAAAAGCACTGCTTTTACTATGTGTTTTTTCCAATGACTTTTTTTCTGTTCTTGATTTGTCCATTCATCAATCACTTGTTTGAAGTTAGTGAATGCAACGTCATCTTCACTGGTAAAAGGGATGCCAACAGATGATTTCATACACTGCAACAAATTTCTATTCTCAACCAGAACTCTCTGAGCTATATCAATCAAATCCTGCTTGGCAGCAAGAAGCTCATGGCACTGCTCTATGAAGCTTGTGTCTAGGATCAAAAATGTTCAGGAAGATAGTTCAACCTTCAAACTGCAACATCAAATCAAATTACTACCTAGGAGCCAAGAAAAATTCAACACCAGCTAAATTTTCTATAGTAGTTTCCAATCCAACGCTCAATTTAGGTCTCTCTACAATAGCTTCAGCCTTCCGATTAATCCCTTCAATAGTATTTACCGGATCATCATCATGAGCAATAGATTGCCAACCATCGTCGATTAAAACAAAGCCATGTGGACAACCACCATCGGTTAAACCCTTCACACCTTCCCAAATTCCTTGAGGGTGTACCTTAAGATAAAATGCGTCCCACGTACACCATCTGAACTTCTCCGCTATTCTCGGAACCGTTTTTTCTTCTAGAAGTTTGAATGTTCCTAAGTGGGACCTCACAGTTTTAATCGCTTCTTTCACTAGTTTAAATGGATCGTTACTTGCGTGAAGGTAAACGACAGCGTTGTATTGAGATTTTGTTATTGAAGTTGAACCACTCTCCACGCATACTTCGATGTTGTCGTTTTCTCCAGGTTGTAATGAAGCACGGAATGGGCCTTCTATTATTGGGAGTAAGAGAACATAGGGTCGACCCGAATCCGAATTTTGGAGCATGAGAAATTGGGTATCGGTTTCAAGGTCTTTTCCATTTGACCTGGTCCAAAGAGCGGTCCACCATACTTTGAACCGGAATATGCTTGTGAAGTTGCTGTTTTTTAATTTTCCAATGGGTGCCACGTGGCAACTTTTTGGTTCGGTGGTTTTGAAGCCCAAGAAGGAACCATTGGTGGTGATGTTTTTTGGGGACATCGGTGAGGATGACGTGGCCATTGACTTTTAGTGTTGACTCAAATAAGGTGAAAGATGGAGTAGAACAAGTGTTGTTGATGATGTGGTCGGAGTTTTTGTTTGGATTTGGAGGAGACATTTTTCAATGAATAAATGCCTTGTTAATGGAAATTGAAATGGTATTGTTGATTGTGTATATAGTTGAGAGTGAAAAGAGAAGAAGAATATTTTTATGAAAATGTGCAAAAATAGGAATAGGAGGAAATTTAGTTAGTTTGGTATTTTGTGGTAGATAAGGATATGGACAGGGAAGTGATTTTGGTGTATATTTGATTTGATGAAGTGAATTAAACTTGCCTAATTTGTGTTGTGATGTGATTTTCTAGTGCGCATCCAAAGTCAACAAACACCGTCGCAATCCACCGCATGTCCATCTTCTATGTATGGGTCTTACGCACCTCCACCAAATTCGTGCGTGAGAATGCATGCACCTGTCTCTGGTCCCATCTGCAGGTCTTTTCATGATGTGATGCACTGGTCTTGCCTTTATCTTCCTGAAGCATGCCACTCTCTCCTTGAAACATATTCAAGTATAAATATTTTGAGTCTCCGATATTATTGTTTTGAAGCTTCCAAATGCAGTCTTTTAGAAGAACGAAGTTTGCTTTGTTCAATTGCTTGCCATGAATTTCTTTGAGACTGATGATTAATCAGGCTATCTGGCTAGACTATATTTATAACAATTATCTCCGACTTCAAATGCATCCCTGAGTTGCCTTTCCATCTTTTTTATTATTTTGTGGAGCAAAACATTGTTTTCTTGTAGCAAGCTAAAGTTAAGCTTTATCTTGAGGGGGAGTGTTGTACCATTGCCGCCGTTTTTTTGTAGATTGTAAATCAGAGAAACTTGCCATTTTTTGTTTTTCATCCATGGCGGGAGAAGGAGTAGTGATTCATAATGAATCCGAGACTGAAACAGGAAATAAAAAATTCCAAGCCGAATTGCAAAACCTCTCATCCGTTCACAAGTTGAATGGGAAGAACTATTTGAAGTGGTCTCAAATTGTGCGCATGTTTTTGAAAGGTAAAGGAATGGCAGAATACTTAACAGATGAGCCCCCAAAGAAACAGGTCCCAAATTTAAGAGGTGGGATAAAGCGCATACACCTGCCGCCTTCATTGCGGTTTATATTTTCATGAAACCTTAGCCACCTTCATTGTGGCCCTTTTTGCTGCCTTCATTGCAGCAACTTGAGATTTTTTATACCTATTTGCTTCTGCATCCCACCTTCATTGTGGCCCTTGCTTCCGCATAAATTTGTCGCCTTTATTGCGGTTTCTATTTTCCTGAAATCTTAGCCACCTTCATTGTGGTCCTTTTGCCGCCTTTGCGGTTCCGCCTTCATTGCGGTTTCTATTTCTTAGCCACCTTCATTGTGGCCGTTTTTACCGCCTTCATTGCGGTTCCGTCTTCATTGCAATTTCTATTTCTTAGCCACCTTCATTGTGGCCCTTTTTGCTGCCTTCGTTGCAGCAACTTGAGATTTCTTTTTGGCCTAATTTGCATTCCATATAACTCCTCCCATGACAACCGTGCAGATCTTCTAACTAAAGGGCTGAATAGTAGCAACTTTGAAAGAATTGTATTCAAGCTGGGAATGGAGAACACCTATTCACCAGCTTGAGGGGGAGTGTCAAAATATGTTTTTGTTTAATATCCCTCAAGTATAGGGATTCAGTTGAATAGGAGTACTAGTAGGGATTCAGTTGAATAGGAGTAATAATAGAGATTTAGTTATATATGAGTACTAATAGGGATTTAGTTATATATGAGTACTAATAGGGATTTAGTTATATATGAGTACTAATAGGATTTGGTTGTTAAGTAATCTAGTATATATATATCTGATGTATTACCAATATAATTAATTCAAGAAATATATTTTTACTCTAATTCTTGACAGAGTACTAATAGGGATTTAGCTATATATGAGTACTAATAGGATTTGGTTGTTTAGTAATCTAGTATACATTTATATGATGTATTGTCAACATATTTCAATTCAATAAATATATTTTACCCTAATTCTTGAGATATAGAAATCTCATGAAAGTATGTCAAAGCTATGACACAAAACAAGAATGCTCACCCTCTGACGAAAATGCACAGCGGTTTCCTTATCATCCAGAGGTGAAATGACAGGAAGATATTCTACCTGTTCATTATAAGACAAGTTATAAATTACTTCAAGAAATTAAGTTTCTGAAAAACTTGGTGAACTAACCACTGTAAACAAATATAATCAATAGGAAAGTATACCTCAAAGAAGTTGTGGAATTGGGTGAACATCCTAAACATAAGCTGTCCCAAAGAAACATTGCCCCTAAAAATATGCAAGTAAAACAACATGAGTGATAAGTTACGCCAACAAACAGAAGTAATGAAATGACAGGATCTTCATAAAGAAATTGCTTACCAAGATTGATCAAAGTGCACATGAGGATATCGTACAATTATAGGCTGGATTGGGTACCCAGGGATAAATGCTCCGAGTTGGAAGGAAATAAGGTTCCTGCCGTTAGTCGTGGTTCCCTCTGGAAATAAAAGCACTCGAGGAAATCTATCGCAGGAAGCCCTTCTCTGTTATTCAGGTCCTTAAAAGCAGATTTCTATATCAAACAGTTTACAAAATTGATAACATGACAGATTTATATGAAGAAATTTTGTTCCAAGCATATCTATTTTTGAAACCTGTTAGTTCAAATTAATTCTTGCATATTTCTATTCAGTGCCGAAAATTCAGAAGCAGATGTAATTTTACAATATGTTAAATTCAAAGTCAACCCTTAGCTTCTCTACCACTTTATATTGCCAGCTATTTTTTTCATAACTTATTTACAATTTACAATCTCAAGCATTTATGTAGCACACTGATCCTAAAACATAGTGCTTATATAAATCTTTTATGAGACCAATAAAAACCAGAAATTAGAAAAAAAATGTATCAGACTCTGGTTAGTTAGTCATATGGTGCTAGTGTGCTACTGCTTTCACTCAATCATACTCTTCCCAAATTTTCACCAAATATATTTTAAGAAACTCGGCAGAGGATTGGTTCCAAAATAAGAGCATTAAAGGCTACAATAAGATTATGAAACTTCTGAACGAAAGTAGTGTCCGAATGATAGTGATGTCAAAAGCATAATTGAGAATAGAGAGGTAAGTGAGCATCAATAGACAAACATACCAATAATCAAAGAACAGAGACAATTTTAAGATGCAGATCAAATAATAATAAGCAAAATAAAAGAAGTATTTTACCTTTATGTCTCTGACAGCCTGCTTCCTTGATGATTGTGAGAATCTGTTAACATATATAACCTGCAAAAATAAAATAAAAAGTGGAAAAAGACATAAAATGGTTGAGTAACATATTATCTTATAATTTTAACTTTGCATACATAAAATGTTAACATGAAAACAAAATACCTGCATTGCTCTAATGATCGTGCCAACAAAAGGTATGGAGTCATGAGACTCGGATGCCACAATGGTTGGAAATAATTCATAAAAATAGAAGATAGGCTCAATATAAGATACATGATTAGATACAATAATTGGAGCAACTTCTCTTGGGGCTGGTTTTCCCTTCCGTTTTATCCAATGATAGCTGCAAAGGACAAAAGAAACAACAATACAGATAAATTTATGGTTCTGAAACAAATTTAGATACTGCTGTGTAAAAAGAAACTGAAATCACATTCAAGGAATGCAAGGAGTAAAGTAACCAAAACCCTCATGCTCCTTTCCAGCATAAGGACATAAACAGGGTATCTAGCTGAGGTTTATATTCATACAACATATATGCTTCATTTCCATTCAATATAACTATCACAATATAACTATTTTTTACACATGCATCCAATCAAATTGCTCCATGTATGGCTTCGTTAGAGAATTGTTTGATTGGATAATGTGTAAAAAAATTATACACTATCAGCGCATAGAAATTAATCTCAAAACATTAATCCAATCCAATCTACCACATATCCCCACACCCAAAACAAAGCCATAAAAACACATACACAAACTTAACTAAGATCTAAAATTTAAAAATAAAATAAAAAAAGAAGATAAATTTCAATCATAATATGAAATAAAGTAAAGTCAATTAAAGTAAAGTAAAGTGACTTACTAATGAATCAAAACCTAATTAAAGTAGAGAAAAAAAAATAAAAAAAAATAAAAAAATAGAAGAGAGATGAAAGCATTGAATGTAGAAGGTTATCTCACCCAAAAGAAAAAAGAATGAATCTAGCAGAAATTCTAGTGATCCACATAATATTAGACCTCCACTTAGGCATAGGGTTATCTTTGTCTTTCCAACCATGAAGTGCACACTTAGTAGCAACATAACCTATCGCCAAACACAATCCAAATATCACCAAACGAACCAAAGCTATTGGTATACACACTATCGTCTTCACCCATTCGTAAAACCCTTCAATCCCAGCTTTATTGTTGCGGAACGGGTCCACAGTAGTTGACGGTGGAACGGTCAACGGAGGATACGTATCGTTGAAACCTAACGCGCGGAAAGGGTTGGAGTCGGGACGCGCGGTGGTGGAGTTGGAGTCGACGGTGATGGTTAGGTGATCGGAGGTGAGGAGTGGAGTGATGATGTTATTGTTGTTGTCGTCTGCCATGGAAGTGTATCGTATACGGATGGAATACGGTTTTGTATACGGTGTAGAGTTAGTTGTACGAGATGATGATGATGATGATGATTACGAAGGGAAAGAAGAAAAGTTTGTGGAGTGGTGGTGTTGTTGTTTTTTAATGTGTTTGAATGTGATGATGAGGTGAGATGGAATGGAATGGAGCATCTTTTATATTTGATTCTTTTTATTTATTAGTTTTAATAGTTATTGTTTATAGGGTAATAGAGGAATGGGAAAGTGATATTTTGCCTAGGATCACGAGAACAACATTGTTTATGTTCGATCTAAAACTTCTTTAGTCCCTAATATTTCATCTTTATTTTTGTATATTTATTTTTAAATTAAATTGAAAAAAATATTGTTTAATATAACCTCTTCAATAAATTATATAAAACAATCTCATTAACACTAATTTATTTTAATATGATTTATTAAGTGAAACGCATATTACTTTTGTAGATCCAATTTAATAAATTAAATAAAAAATAAATGAGTTTTGTTGAAATATAATAGTTTTCATATTATTGGCAACACTCTTTTTAGTAAAAAAAAATATAAATGGTAGATTGAAAGTATGTATTGAATGCTAACACGGTAACGAAATAAAGTTTGACAAATACTTATAAAAAAATTGCATAAATTGTATGTTCAAATTTTAAATTTATTTCTGAAATTTATTAGGCGAATGGTCATCCCTTCCAATTTTATGTCTCCATCCTCACGTATACTATCGAAAGCTATATAATGTAGTAAAAAGTCAAAAATATTAGAGATTCAATAAACCTTTGTCAATTTATTGATTACTTATTAAAAGTAGGACAAAATTTAATTTTTTTTCTTAACAAAATTTATTAATATATTTTTTCCAATTAAAATCTA
>JBBPBT010000850.1:13028361-13041223 GCA_037974875.1 Cicer bijugum
AATTACATATTAATTTTTTTTTAAATTAACTTTTTATATTTTAAATATTATTAATTAAAAAAAAGTTAAATAAGAAATAAAATAATTTTATATTAAAATTATCTATTGATACTAGTAAATAAACAATTTAAACTTTAAAAACAAAATCAGGAGTAACAAAATAATTATATTTTATTTGTTAGAATGTAAATAAATATATGATATATATTATATGTCAATGACAAGAATACCTTGTAAACAAATTATATTTATTTTAAAATTTCAATTAACTTTTATATTATTATAATTGTGAATATTAATTTGTTAAATTATATAAAAAAACAAACCTACCTTTGTGTAAAATCATAAATATTTTTTAAATTAATTATTAATATTTCAATTTTAAGTTTAATATCAAATTTTATTAATTATTTTTTTATTTGATTGGATTTACATTTTTATATTTTGTAATTTTTTTTTATATTCATATTTTATAAGGGTAATTGTGCAAACTACTCTTCTTATAATATTATGTTGGTTTCTAACCCAACTCATATTCAAAATAAAAATTTCAATTAGAGAGACACAATAAGATAAAATTATAGATTAATTTATCTTATCATTTTGATTCATTAAACACTTGATTCAAAACAACGTAATATTTTTTCACTAAAATAAAACAACATTTAAGTGGTAGGAAGTAGGAACACAATATTTTCTTTTACCACACTCCTAATTAGGGGTGGCAAAGGCATGTCAGCCATCATTCCGTCAAATGAGAAGGGGTGTACTAACTTAGTTTTGCGAATTGAAACCCTAAATTCCATCCTATCCTTTGACGGATTGCAGGTCAACATGTTGACACGACAATGAAAAAGCAAATAAAATATGATTTTTAAGCGAATTGGTCTATCAACATAAAAACCACAAAATTAGGCAACTAAAATTCAACCAATCCAATAATTATTATTGGATAAGTAATAAAACTTTAAGATTATTGAGATATATTGAGAAAATGAGATAATAGTGGTATAAATAATGACATAGTCAATAAAAAATAATTAAATTTTTTTTTTTTTTTAAATTGAACTAATGAATGTCATTACGTCGCACTATGTTACTGTCTCGTTTTTCAGCACGTTAAGCCGATCAGACTAACTTATGTGGTAGAATCAAATCTTTCGACTGTTCCCACCTACAATAACATGTTAAAAGAGTTAGTCCCACAAGTTCAACCTATTTTGTCACCAAATTTTCAATACAACACTCTCCATTGCACATAGTGTTTTTACCTATAAAAAACTGCAGAGCATTTCCCATCACACGTATCACATTTTGATTTCAAAATGTGCCTAATTTGGATTTAGCTTAAAGTTATGCCCCGTTGAATAATAAATATTATATACAAGATCATATCATGCTTGCATTGGAATTCAAGGAACAGGGGAGTCCTTAACAGGGGTTCTTTGTTTTTAAGCATTGTATCACTACTTCACTTGATAGTGATGTGCCTTACAGCTTCTAAACTTTTTAGACTCTTCCACTTCTCATCAATTCATTATTGTGTTACCATTTACCACCTAATAAAACTATCTTATGAAATTAATCTTTAGTAACATTATTACTAACACCAAATACAATAAAAATTTAAAAGGGTAAATATCAAATATAGTTCTTAAAATATTAAGACTATATCAATTTAGTCCCCTATATAAATAATATTCTAAAATGATAAATCAAATTGCTCCCTTCGTTGATATTATAGG
Organism: Cicer bijugum; assembly: GCA_037974875.1. Lineage (NCBI taxonomy): Eukaryota > Viridiplantae > Streptophyta > Magnoliopsida > Fabales > Fabaceae > Cicer > Cicer bijugum. Next base: position 13,030,107 of record JBBPBT010000850.1, read on the forward strand.
AATTATAATGATATTAAATTTATAATATCATAGAGTTGTTTGAAACTAAGTGAACAATATTACAAATATATTTGATAACAAATTCTAAAAAAGACTCATTTGATTAATATTTTATAACGCTAGCTATCATTTTGTAATATTGATAATGTAGAATAAGTTGAGTATTTATTCAATTGAAAATGAGAATGTTGATACAAGTTCCCCTTGAAGAAGCAACATTAGGCTCTATATGAGAACATTGACTGTGGTCAAAAGAAGAAATAATTTAAAGTTCTGTAATCTGTCTTACAAGTTTTCCATACTAAAAACATCAATTAATTATTTGTGTGGAATAAGCAAACTAGTTGAAACATGTTTTTTACTTACCCTTTTTTTCTAGATTTCTCATGATATATATAAACCTATGCTTAGGGATCCTATATACTGTTTATTATCCATATGCTAATACATTATATCTAAGTCTAGCATGTCAATGCTAATTATGTATTTTCAGAAACTTACTATCACCTATTCTCTTCTTTGGCTTCCATTTCTGCTGATTCTACCAAGCAGTGTTTCAGTTAATGGTGTTGAACAAAAGGCAATAAGTCTTTTCTCCTTCTTCATTCCTTACATTAACTAAGATAAATTTGATTTTCTTTCAAATTTGAGCTATCTCCTAACATGTTAGTTTTTATGTTTTATTATTCTTTAGACAAAAATATACATTTAGTTTTTTAAGTTTAGCTCAATTTTCGTTTAGGTTATTAAGTTTATTTTGTATCGATTCAGCTTTTAAGTTACATTTGTTTGCACCATTAAGTGTATTTTTGCCTATTCATTTGGGCATCATTTGAATTGTTTGCAGGACTTCTACATTGTTTTCCTAGGAACTCATTCTGTTAGTAGAGAAGGAGCAGTAAAGGCTCATTTAAATATTCTCTCAGCTGTTAAACAAAGGTAGTCCATTTAATTTGTGAACATTTCTTCCTCCACACATTTCAAGCCTAAAATTACATAAAACTATACATTGATGGGAGATCATTTACATTAGATTAAGTGCAACCACATAAGTGACTTGAATACCAATTTTAATCTTAAACCTTAAGACATTGGATTTGTGGGTCCTCTCACTAACACGTTGTTCAATCTTCAATTTTCTAAGTGATGTGGGACATCTAATTTACACATGCTTGCAACACAACACTAATAATTCAAAAAATAAAATAATTAAGTGTAACCATGTGTGTTATGTTAGACACTGACACGACACTTGACACACCTTCAATCTAAAGTGTCAGTGCTACGTGATAAAAATGACTTATATAACTTATATTCAATCAAATACTTTCTAGTTTTAAAATTAAAGAAATTATCTCAATCAAAGACGTAAAAAAAAAAAAAAAACCGAATCACTCAAACAAAAAAAATAAAATTGAACCATGGGTTGGTTCGATTCATGAACTTTTTGTAACCATTTGGTGTTTTTGGTGTGGTTCAATTCAGTTTAGTGGTTCTGTTTTATGATTTTTTTTGACGATTATAATATTAGTTAATAGTAGCAATTTGGTATAGTTGGGTTTACACGATAAATTCAATTTAAATAGAGCTAAGTTTTTTATGAAGGTAGTTTGGGCTCATAAATATAGAGCTGATACACCGAACCATTATACCAATTCAATTCAGGAAAAACTTTTAACGGTTTGGTTAGAGTCGAACCATTAACGGTTAATTCGGTTTTATCAAACTGCTATAATGGTTCAGTTCGGTTTTCTTTCCAAACCGAACCATGAACAGTCTCAATGTAATCTTACAGAAATTTCTTTCATTATTTTGTTTTCATTTGTGACCCTTTTTGGTTTTAATATTTGTATACTTAGCAGCCATGATGAAGCCAAAGAATCCATAGTATACAGCTACACAAAGAGCTTTAATGCATTTGCTGCTAAACTAACTGAGGATGAAGCCAAGAAGTTATCTGGCATGACACCATTTTTCATTTGCTCCTTCATATTTGTTTGAGTTGTACATGCAACATATTTAGTCATTTTCTATCTTTTTTTTTGTATGCGTAGCTATGAATGAAGTACTCTCAGTATTTCTAAATCAGTACCGCAAGCTACACACAACAAGATCATGGGACTTTATTGGATTACCTTTGACAGCTAAGAGAAAACTGAATTTAGAGAGTGACACAATTGTGGCTCTTTTGGATACAGGTTTATCATACGTTTCTTCTCATTTTCATTTTCTTTTTAGTATTTCCTTGTTCTTTATGATAGATTTTGTGTAATGGTATTTCATGAATTGTTTGTGTTTCTATATTTGGGATGTAGGAATCACTCCTGAGTTTCATAGCTTCCATAGCTTCAAGGATGATGGATTTGGTCCTCCACCTGCTAAATGGAGAGGAACTTGTGACAAATATGTTAATTTCTCAGGCTGCAATAAGTAACATCCCTATCCTTATGTACACACTATGTCACTATATGACTATATATTTAATTTGTGGATTTAACATATAAATGATAGTGTCGAAAGTCCCACATCGGATCAAATATGGACTGAAAACGTGTTTTCAAGTTAGCTTTGCAGGTTAAGTTAGGTCTAACCCAAAATTTAAGATAGTATCGGATCCTATCCAAGATATGTTGAGCCACCCACTATTGAGCAACATTAGATGGTCTAGTCCTAGGTGTGACAGAAGGTGTGTTGAGAGTCCTACATTGAATGAGATATGACCTGCAAATATGTTTATAAATTGATTTTATCGATTCTACATTACTTATTTCAAATAATTAAAACAGGATATTGAAACAGTAAAACAATAAACATTATTAATCGTCTAATAATTGAATAGACTACTGCTATTTGGTGTTAACCATTTATACTAAGTGTTGAAAGTATATAAAAATACGGTTGCATAAAATAATTGTGGTGAAAATGTAAGTTTTAGTATGGCTTACTTGAGTTAACATTATGTATTACACTCTCCTTGGCATCTACACTTGATGGAAAACTTAAAGTAAGATCATTGGAGCCAAATACTTCAAGCTTGATGGAAGGTCTGATCCATCTGATATATTATCTCCCATAGATGTGGGGGGAGGGCATGGAACTCATACAGCATCAACAGCAGCAGGCAACCTTGTACCAAATGCAAGTCTCTTTGGATTAGCCAAAGGGACTGCTCGCGGGGCAGTGCCTTCAGCCAGGTTGGCAATTTACAAAGTCTGTTGGAAACAGGATGGATGTGCTGATATGGACATACTTGCTGCATTTGAGGCTGCTATACATGACGGTGTCGATGTCATATCTGTTTCCTTAGGTGGAGAAAATGCAAACTATCTGCAGGACACTCTCGCGATTGGCGCATTTCATGCTATGAGGAAAGGCATAATCACTGTGGCCTCAGCAGGAAATGATGGTCCAACTATGGCAACTGTCGTAAATAATGCGCCTTGGATTGTCACAGTAGCTGCTAGTGGCATTGATAGGGACTTCCACAGCACTATAGAGTTGGGGAATAGAAAAAATGTTTCTGTAAGTTTATTTTATTAAATTTGGCAATCACATGTTAACCAGAGTTATTTAACCATAATAAGAGAAGACTAGTTTTATTGGAACAATCTACATCATTGAAGTAACTTTACTTTATTTAATAGTCTTTTTTATTTATTTATTTCAATTGAGAAGACTATTTCAATAATATCACATTCATGTGTTCATATGATTTTAGTTATAACCAATGTAACATCAGTGGCTTGTTAAGAAATACTGTGATGAAGATAATGTGTGTGTATATAACATTGAGAGTTATGCAGGGGATAGGAGTAAGCACCTTCAGTCCAAAACAGAAACAGTACCCTCTTGTTAATGGGGTCGATGCAGCGCGAGACGCTTCGAGCAAGGAAAATGCTAAGTAATTTTCGCGTAGTTTTTCAATAATACCTGACTAAGTTTTCATTGTTAACAAAGAAGATTTTGATGCATTGACAGGTTCTGCTTGGAAGATTCCTTAGAGCCAAATAAGGTGAAAGGAAAGATTGTTTACTGTAGATTTAAAACATGGAGCACTGAAGCTGTTGTGAAAGCAATAGGAGGCATTGGTACTATAGTTGAATATGATCAATTTCTTGATGTTGCTGAAATATTCATGGCTCCTGCTACCTTTGTGAATAAAAGCACAGGTCAAATTATTACCAACTATATACAAACTACAAGGTAAAACATGTTCTTCTTTGTTCTCTAAAAGACCTTTGAGGTCTTTAATTTGGTACTTAATAATCATTCTTAAGCAAGCTAATAATTGAATATTTGCTATAACCAATACTTTTCTACTGGATTATTTAATAACATAGATTTGACATAAATTTATTGTTCAACAAAGATCACCATCAGCAGTGATAGATAAGAGCCATGAAGTAAAAATATCAGCTCCATTTGTTGCTTCTTTTTCATCTAGGGGTCCAAATCCAGGATCTCAACATGTTTTGAAGGTACCAATAGTTGCTAATTTTCCTCCATTTTGTACTTGGTGGATTTTTGTGTCTTTTACTTCTTGCACATTGACCCTAAAGCTAGTATTGTGCTCAATAATCTCTTGGATGCAGCCTGATGTAACAGCTCCTGGCATTAGCATCTTGGCATCATATACACTTAGGACATCAATTACTGGTTTAGAAGGGGACACACAATTTTCAGAATTTACACTAATGTCTGGTACTTCAATGTCATGCCCTCATGTTTCTGGAGTAGCAGCATATGTGAAGTCATTTCACCCAGATTGGAGTCCTGCTGCAATCAGATCAGCTATAATTACCACAGGTGAAAAGTTAAAGATTATCATTTTAACTTCCTATATATAGTGTTTAGTTGTTTTTTTCATCACATCCAAAATCGACAAAACTCTTTCTGTTTGCGGGTTCGGTAGCTAAACTGATTTGAGCTAAGGATTAGAAGAGTCTGTAGATTTAAAGTATTGGAGTTCAAACCTTGAAATAACAAGTACTATATACTCCCACTCTAACAAAATATAAGCAAAATTAACCACTTACATATTTACTAAGATAATTAGTTATTCACTTTTATTCTTGTTAACCTTATTTAAAAGTCAACTTCATTACATAAATTATCCCCTCATCTAATTTAATTGCATAGAAAAAGTGGACATTAAATGAAGGACTTTTTTGGTGTACTATCATTAAATAAGATGAAAAGAATCACTTTTTACTTATACTTTGTTACAGAGGAAGTACTAACATTTGTATAAAAAAAAAACTGTCTCTAGTCATAACTTGTTGTGTTTTGAGATAACTTGTGTACATTCTTTATCAAGCTAAACCTATGAGCCAGAAAGTTAACAAGGAAGCAGAATTTGCATTTGGTGCTGGTCAAGTTAACCCAACAAGAGCTGTGAACCCTGGTTTAGTCTATGACATGGATGACTTTGCTTATATCCAATTCTTATGCCATGAGGGATATAATGGTTCCACTTTATCAATACTCATTGGTTCTCCTATAAATTGCACTTCTTTGCTTCCTGGTATTGGCCATGATGCTATTAACTATCCCAGCATGCAATTAAGTGTGAAAAGCAACACAGAAACAACAATAGGAGTTTTCAGGAGAAGAGTTACCAATGTAGGTCCTGGACCAACTATCTATAATGCCACCATCAAATCTCCAAAAGGAGTAGAAATCACAGTGAAGCCAACTAGCCTCATTTTCTCTCATACCCTTCAAAAGAGGAGCTTCAAGGTAGCAGTGAAAGCAAAATCTATGGCAAGCATGCAAATTGTATCAGGTTCACTTATTTGGAGAAGCCCCCGTTACATTGTTAGAAGTCCTATTGTTATCTACAGTCCATAAAGTTATAACTAGCAGTGGCCAAAATCAAGCTTGTAGCATTACATTCTTTCCATTCTTCTGCTTAATGTTTTCATTTTGTTCATCACATAGCTCTTGATTTGTTGGAGTGTTTACTGGCATTTGATACTTAGATAGTTGAAAAAGGTAATATTGAATACACTAAATTAGCTAGTATTATCTTTAATTTCATATTTTTACTTCAACAATTGGTATAATTTATTTTTCAAATTATCTAGGGGTAGATGCCATGATATATTGTAGGGTGGATCACCCCGCAAATGGAATCTATCAATTATTATTATTATTATTAAAAAAAAAAGGAACAAAGTGATTTATTGGACTTGGCCCATGTGAAAAGAATTTTGTTTTGTTTTGAAATCCCTAATAAAATAAAAGTGAACAATGTCGTGCTTGAAGAGGGAAAATTGAAGAAATAAGAGGCAGCCATACAATAACAAGAGAAGAAGAAAAGAAAATTGACTTATGGTGATGGTAATAGATATTCAACAAATTTGTTCCGGTTGATCTATAATTTTACTATGTTATTTTTACCATTGAGTATGTTCTTTTAATATATTGTCTTAGTAGTTTTATCTTATGTTGGAAAAAAAATATGTTATAGTGTGAATTTAATAAATTGTTGAAGTCCCACATTGGAAAGAAATTTTTATTGTAAATTTAAGAGGAAATAAACTTGTTAAGTCCCACATTAGAAAGAAATAATTTTGAAATCCCACATTGGAAAACTCTAGTATTTTGAGTAGTTTCAAATCTATACATACTAAAGTTCTACATTGCTTAGAAAAGAAATGTGAGTTTACTTCCATCACTATATAAAGAGCATCAAACTATTGTGAAAAGCACACCTATTCTGCTCGCCAAATTTCGAACCACTTCTCCCCATTCTTTCTGTCCCTTTCGGTTTAGAGCGGTTATTATACCGTAGTCCCTTTCGGTTTAGAGCGGTAATTATACCGCAGTCCCTTTCGGTTTTTAGAGCGGTTATTATACCGTAGTCCCTTTCGGTTTTTAGAGCGGTTATTATACCGCAGTCCCTTTCGTTTTTTTAGAGCGGTAATTATACCGCAGTCCCTTTCGGTTCTTAGAGCGGTTATTATGCCGTAGTCCCTTTCGGTTTTTAGAGTGGTTATTATGCCGTAGTCCCTTTCGGTTTTTTGAGCGGTTATTATGTCGTAGTCCCTTCGGTTTTTAGAGCGGTTATTATACCGTAGTCCCTTCGGTTTTTAGAGCGGCTGTTATGTCGTAGTCCCTTCGGTTTTTAGAGCGGCTGTTATGTCGTAGTCCCTTCGGTTTTTAGAGCGGCTGTTATGTCGTAGTCCCTTCGTTTTTTAGAGCGGTCGTTATGTCGTAGTCCTTCTGTTTTTAGAGCGATCGTTATGCCGTAGTTATGAGTGGTCGTAGTACCATATTGCGAATGACTTTAATCGTCATATTGAGAGAGACTTTATCCGTCATATTAAGAGTGGCTTTAAGCGCCATAATGAGGGTGTAATTCTAGAACGGTTTTCTACAGTGCAGTAGAACTCTGATACAGTGATATGGACTGTTTTATCCTGGAGACTTCGTGGTTGATAGTCTGCCTTGCACAATTTGGGCAGTGCCGCGAAACGTCTTAAAGAGAGCGACCTAGTCCGCGACTCAACCCAGTAATATTTTCGGTGGCATAAATTGTGATTTTTAATAGTTTTTGAAACTCAAATTCCAACACCTTATGTTGAAGTTGTGGGATTTTACAGAAAAGGAGGAGAGAAAATAATAAGGGTTTGAATATTATTGATAATAGCTTAATGTTGAATTTGATTACAATAGACTCAATACTAATCTCTATTTATAGAGAAACATAAACTAAATCCTAAATTAGAAATAAATCATAATAATAATAATAAGAGATATTCTAAGATTCTCTATGATTATAAATTGATCATAGAAAATAACTCAAGATACTCTAATATAATATAAAAGATATTATAAGATATTTTCTAATATTCTAACACTCCCCCTCAAGCTAAAGCTTACTAAGTTTTAGCTTGTTACATGAAAATAATGTTTTGCTCCGTAAAATAGTTAAAAAAGATGGAAAGGCAACTCAGGGATGCAGGTGAAGTCGGAGAGAATTGCTATATATACAGCCTAGCCAGACAGCCGGAATGATCATCAGCATGAGAGAAATTCATGGCAAGCAGTTGAACAAAGCAAGGTCCGTCCTTCTAAAAAACTGCATTTGGAAGCTTCAAACCAATAATATCAGAGACTCAAAATATTTAAACTTGAATTTGCTTCAGGAGAGAGAGGCATGCTTCAAGGAGAGAAAGGCAAGGCCAGTACATCTGGGACAAAGATAGGGTCAGTGCATCTGGGACAAATTTTCATGCTAAAGTGTGAGTCATGAAAATAAAAGATATCGTCAAAATAACAATCAATGGAAGAAGAAGTCATCACTAATATGATTCATCTGTGGGAAAAGAGACACCACCATAATGATCATCGGTGGGAATAAAAGCCACTATTGGAATCTATTAGTAAGAACTAAATTGCATGACAAACACCAAAGAAGAAGCAGCACAACTCTAACGAAACGAAGCCATGATCGATCATCAAAGTAAGAAAATGCGTCCAAAACAGGAGAGATAACAGCTGTTTGAACAATGACACATATTTTCGTTGATCAAAAATTGGAGAGTAAGGGCATATTTGGAACCATCGAAGAAAGAATAATCGTGCACCAAGAAGAATCCCATCAATTGAATTGCAAATCTTCCAAACCTGTAAGCTAAGAGCCCACTCATAAGGGCTGCAACAGTTGTCACGGCAAAGGTTGAAGAGTTTCCTCCGCCAAAAATCTGATCCCACATTCCACTTCCCAAGGACACCACAATTTGTGGGACCACTATTCCCAGAATCAGAATCAGGACACCCACGGTCCAAGTTGGAAACATACAACTTTGTGCCGGCTTGTACTCCTTGAATTCCTGCAACTCTGTGGCACACATCTTTTTTAGGGTTTCGACCAGGGTTTTTTTTTTTTTTTTGCGCATAGTACCGTGCGATGAACAGTGATGCGACTGATCTGCTGAAAAATAAACGAAAAGCTACAAAAACCGGAATTGGGACACGGTTTATCGAGAAAAAAATCTTACCGAATGATGGAATGTTAGAAAAGAGAAACTATGATTATATTCCCTAATTGTTTGGTTTCCACCTTTTGTGATAACTATTGTTGATTGATGTTCTCTAGTATTACTAGAAAGACTTTGATGTACCCATCTATTATAATATGTTAAAACAAAACCCTAAATCAAAGATTTTCTCTTGTCCATTCAAGTAAAATTATTTCATACATTATACAACTTCAACTTTAACTTATCACTCAATGACACATCAATACACTTAAAAAACTCTAATTACTCATAAAAATATTTCATTTCAATAACTCATACAAAAAATACAAACCATTCAACATCTTCAAATCATCGCAATGCAAGTTCGATTACATGCACACATCAAGATCTATATTTTATTTTTCAACCACTCTCGTAAATTTTCAGTTCAAGCAATGATAACGATGTTCTGAAATGTAACCAAACTACAATTTTGTGGAACCAAACTACGATGTTATGAAGCAATGGAAATTGCAGTGGACTTGATCAATATTTTTCCTTCTAGTCCACTTGATAGTGATGTTCCAAATAAAGTATCGACAAAGAAAGATGTTAGTTATCATCATTTGAGAGTGTTTGGTTGCAGATGTTTTGTTTATGTTCCAATAGATGAGAGGTCCAAACTTGGTAGTAAATCAAAATAGTGTGTGTTCATTGGTTATGGTGATGAAGAATTTGATTATAGATTGTGAGATCTGATTGAAAAGATAATTATTAGAAGTCGAGATGTGATTTTTCTTGAAGATTAGACAATTGAAGACTTGTGACAAATATATGTGACAAATATATTAATTTAAATATGTGACAAATATGTTAATTTCTCAAGTTGCAATAAGTAACATCCCTATCCTTATGTACACACTATGTCACTATATGACTATATAATTAATTTGTGGATCTAACATATAAATGATAGTGTCGAAAGTCCCACATCGGATGAAATATGAACTGAAAACGTGTTTTTAAGTGAACTACCAGGTTAAGTTAAGTCTAACCCAAAATTTAAGATAATATGCTGAGAGTCCTACATTGAATGAAATATGACCGGCAAATATATTTATAAATATATTTATAAATTGATTTTATCAATTCTACATTACTTATTTCAAATAATTAAAACAAAATATTAAAACAGTAAAACAATAAACATAATTAACCGTCTAATAATTGAATTGACTACTGCTATTTGGTGTCAACCATTTATATTAAGTGTTGAAAGTATATAAAAATATGGTTGCATGAAATAATTGTGGTGAAAATGTAAGTTTTAGTATGGCTTACTTGAGTTAACACTATGTATTACATTCTCCTTGGCATCTACACTTGATGGAAAACTTGAAGTAAGATCATTGGAGCCAAATACTTCAAGCTTGATGGAAGGTCTGATCCATCTGATATATTATCTCCCAATCGTTATTATTGTGTGGAATTTCATTTTATGCTTTGTAATTATTTGTATAGGCGAGAGAAAAATATTTTGCATACGTTATTTTCATTGCCCTTAAATGTATTGACATTACGAAAATATCTTAATATCTCTTTTGTTAGTCATTTTGTTCTGAAAATATGTCTTAAGTTTTTCAGTTTAATCCATAAATATATTTTTTATTGGTCACTTTTTTACATAATATTACTAATGAAAGCGATTTTGGAAATTTAATTGCAATTTTTGATATATTCAAAGATTAAAGTGACAATATTTTTTACATTTATGAATCCAAATGATTATTTACTTAGTTACTTTTTTATATTTTTTTAAATACAAAATATTTATTTGATTAATTGATAAGAAATTATATGTATAAGGTTGTTTTATATAAAATAAAAAAAATAATTAATTTTTTTACTTATAAAAAAGTTCATTGTATTGGGTAAACAAAATTAAGTTCATTGTTTTTTTTCTTATGATAGTATTAACATATCTGTGTCACATTTAGAATATTTGTGTCTTACATTATTTGTCATTTTATAATTATAATAATAATTTATTTTCCATGCTATCGTTATTATTTATGACAGTAGTTTTCAATATATGGTAGATTAATAATAAATTAGGGTATTACAGTATTTTAGGCATAATATAAGATA
>JBBPBT010000850.1:13057077-13094164 GCA_037974875.1 Cicer bijugum
TTATTCACAACCTACATTAAACAAAAAAAAAAAACACAAAAATATATCATAATATCACAACATAATATAAATGTGAAAATAATTTAAATTCGACAATAAAAGTTTATTATACGTTTCTTTAACATTTAATTCACCCAAAACTTAAATGTGAAAATAATTTGTTTCTTCATAATTATATATGAAAGCAATAAATCCATTCAACACCATGAGGTTAAATTCAATCCTTCTATATATCACTATTCTAAAGGTAAATTTGTTGTACATAATTTCTTATTGTAAAAGTGAAACAATAACATAGCCTTGTCAAATCCCAACCAATGACACACTTCATTCAAGCCTGCATGGCCAAGGACTAGGCATATCAATGTCATTGAGTTTCTTCCAAGAGTTTCTTTTAAGACTATATATCTCCTAGAAAGGGCCATATATCGCTACTTGTCGTCCCTCCCAAAAAGAGCTATCATTCTCAAGCACATAAACCCAATTACCATCAAAGTCTACAAGATAATGAACATTTTGAATCAGTTTAAAGTCATTTCTAACATGGTCATTACCGAATGCATCATGACAATGATTAAACTCAATGCCCCCATTTGGTTGAAGGCTAGGATGAATGATCTTAGACTCGTTGGTAGCAAGATTCTACAATACAATTGTTGTTTAATTGTCAATGTCTTTGTAGAAACAAATAATTACACTAACACTAGTTGAACCCAAAATGTTAGTATGTGAGTCATCCTCTTCAAAAAGAGGTGACTAATATGAAATCGCCTTGTGCTCGAACCTATCACCAGAAAGTGTGTACAACATGTCGTGAATGCCAAAGGCAATTGTCCGTGTCATTTCTTTTAGAAGGATACACACAATGTGTTGTCGTCTTCCCCCATTATGTTTTGTTTGAAATGATGATGATAAAATAAAAGTTAGTTGGTGTGAATTGAAAAAATAAAGAAGAACCACATAAGATGGATGACACACACTAGTGGTGTTTATAAGGTAGATGTATGACAATTGCGGTGTACCCTAAGGGTATCAAATTTTGTGAAGGAGTGAGAAAGCGTACAAATTGACCACCACACACGTGCGTTGTCGCCGTCGTTTAGATAATGTTTTGTTTGAAATGATGATGATAAAATAAAAGTTAGTTGGTGTGAATTGAAAAAATAAGGAAGAACCACATAATATGGATGACACACAATAGTAGTGTTTATAAGGTGGAGGTATGACAATTGGGGTGTACTCTAAGGGGTATCAAATTTTGTGAAGGAGTGAGAAAGCGTACAAATTGACCACCACACACGTGCTTGGACTAAGTGGTGTATTAGTTTTTAGTATCCAGAAAATAAAAAATAATAAAAATAAATGCTGGCACTTTTATCACATTAATACTTTGAACACGTATATGTCCTCCACATAATTTACATTCAACATCTGATCTAATCAATTCGTTCTTGAATTCGCGCATCAGTTTGGATCGGTCAAAACCTAGCATTTCTCACATTTAAGTTCTATGCTGATTCGCACATCTATTTTTTACTCGGTCAAAACTTAGAAAATTTCGAAGTGCAGTTTTTTGTGGATCCGGTTTGATAGATCGCACATTTTTTTCTCTCATTTGGTTGCAAAGTTTCTCTATAAATAGAAAATTTTGTTCAGTTGAAAAAACACACCAAAAGTTCTCCAAAATCTAACATTTTCTCCGTTTCTTTCTTCTTCTTCTTCTTCTCTTTTTTTCGAGTGATCATAATATACTATCATATTAAGTGTGTAACGATTTTCTACGGTGTAGTGAAAATTCAATAAAGTTTATCTGAGCTATTTTATCCTAGAGATTTCGTAGTTGATAGTTTATTTTACACAATTTAGGCACAAAACGTTTTAAAGAGAACATAGTCTGCAACTCAACTCAACTCAGTGATATTTTTAATGGTATAAATTCATTTTGAAACAAAAAACATGTTTTGGATATCAAAAAATTGCGGAATTAGAGAAAGGCAATGATTTTTAACACCTCTGAATCATTAAAAGAATTGTTATTGCAGCAACCATGGAATCACTATCTCTCTTTTTCGTGGAGTAGAAGAAGAAAATCCAATGCAAAAAAACAAGTGATGAATGAAGTAGAGTTGTTCCTAAATATACATCTACTGATCTACAAGCAGCATAATTAAGACAACTATAAGCAATTCAATCAATATTACATTTAATCTAATAATCTTTGCAAATCACTTGCTTAATGTTAGAAGCCTTAGGAGGAAGAGTTTTAACCTAAAAGGACTTAACAATTTGAAATTCCTCCATATAAATTAGAGATTGTGGTAGAAGTGTGGTTGTTAAATAAAGATACATTGACAATAATTATGGATGTCAATCAAAAAACCAAGACTCTAAGAAAATTGTTGCCCGAAAAGGCTTGAATCCTCAACTTCTTTAACCCTTAGCTCAAACCAGTAAAGTTACTCATCTCAAAACCCAAAACCCAACCATCGCAATCAAAATTAGGAATAGTAACATTTGTCTATGTAACACAACCAACTCTAGGTAGTTATGTAAAATAATATAATGAATTTTCTAATGATCAAATGAAATGATTGACAATCACATAAAATTGCATATCCTCATCAATGATTAAAATAGACACCAAAGAGTTTTTCTCACAAATGTCAACCCATAAGTTAATATTTTCACTATTGTCAAATTGTCATTTGTTATTTTTTTATAGTAGTTATCTTATCTTTAAGGGCAGTCCAAATGGATGAATCAATGTCATATCTAATAATAGTAGCATTATTAATGTATCTCAAAGATATGATACCAAGATCACCTTCACTAAGACGACATATTTTATGCCAAACAACAACCATTTTCATTTGCCTAATATCTCAACCAAATGAAGTTTTCAATCCAATAATCTACATTCTTGAAAAGAGAAGTCAGCCAATAATATGCATGGAAGCTATAAATCAAGAAGATGAAATAGGTTTTCAAAGCCATAAGCTTAGGCATGATTCAATCCACAATTAGTTGTAAATAAGAACATTCTTTGAAAAGAGGTATTTCAACATATATGAAAGGGAGATAATCAATAAAAAAACCAAAGTCAAATAGATATAGGGTAAATAGAAGATTTATTAGAATTGATATCCTGACAGTAGATACTATGGTATACCCTAAAATTTTGGTGGATCTCTAGCCCACTTTTTCAAAAAATAATTCAATTTTTTTGTTTTAAATTTTAACTAAATCTTTTTCAATATAAAAAGATTTATAATTTTTTTCAAAAATTACTTTTATTAAAAAAAATCAATTTTTTTGCTCATAAACTTTTTTGAGAAAATAAATATTTTTTCAAAAAAAATTTAAAATTAACGTCTATAAGGCCCATGAGCGAGCTGCTCCTTAGATGTGAATAAATATAAAAATATTTGTGATAGTTTTGATAAAAAATTTAATTACAAATTTAATTATTTGTATTAATTTCATTTTTGTTACTCTAGAAACTCAATCTAGAATGAAGAAGATTAAATTAACCAACGAGGAGAGGAGATATAAAGAAGTTTTAAGATTGGTACAAAATCATGGTAATATGATGGAAGCATTGCAACATTTTTTTCCCAACCAAAAAATGAACAACTTTTCTAAATGTTCATTCAAGGTGTATAATGCTACTGCTACTGAATCAATACACACTACCAGCAAAAATGTGAAATAAGGAAGCCTCAGAGATCTTGGTGGTTAAGAATCATCAAATGAAGAAATCTCCATCAAGAGTAGCAAATATTTAATAGCATCACAGGCTCAATCCTCAAACACTTAAATTAACATCAAATATTATAAAAAACGGTTAAACATATAGAAAAAAAAATCACAACAATAACAATTACTAAACAAAAGTTTTTCAATGATGTAGTCAGAAGTAGCTGATTTTAATATCATATATGAATAATATCAATGATATTCCGTCAAATTTATCATCATTCAACATCATATAAAAAATAGTAAAATTAAAAATACAAACAAAACATTAATATTGCGTAATTATAAGAGCAGAAAAATTATTCGGAAAAAAATAAAAATGAGAAAATTAGAATAATAGGGCTCAGAGAGTTGCTTTATGTGCTCAAAGATGAATCTTACGATTCATCTCATACAAGAGGTGTCAGAATATACAGCACTCATCATCTTCGCCCTTTTTCAAACAGAAATTAAACAAAAAACTAAAATGAATTTAGAATGAAAAAAAATACAACGGAAAATGGCTGCCGCTACAACTATGAAACTGAATGCGTCTTGGATTTTGAACCTTCGTAGGCTTGCGATTTTTATAGAGTTTTTGTTAGGGTTATATTTAGTTTTGAAAACACGCTAAGCGTTTGGGCTTTAATGGGCCGGGTCTTATTGTTAATAAAAGGGTCGCAATTTATTTTTGAAAATTTACAATATTTTTAAAATGTCAATTTTATTTTTGAAACTTTTTATTATTTTAAAAATTCAAATTCACCTTTTTTTTTCTTCATCATTCAAAGATTTTTAGATCAATTAATCTAAGATTTTAGGACCAATCAATCCAAATTGTCCAGTATGTAAAAGATTTTCGATAACTATCAAAAATATTTTTACAAGATTTCTAGTCCAAAACGTTGAAAAAGTGTGTACATAAAATTTTTATTCTCAAGTTTTTGGGTATACACTTATTTTTTTTTATATAATTATTTAATTTATTTATATAAATTATAACATATTTGAATAAACCGCTACTATTATTTGATAAAATATGTGTTGAAATTTTCAACGTTTTTGACATAAATCAAGTATGAATAATTATAATTAATTTTAATATTGTAAAAACATATTGTTTTGATTAATTATTATAATTTATTTTATATTTTACTTCAAATAGTTGATACACGGAAAGTTATTGTGAATTAGGTTAGGGATATTGGTGTCAAAAACAAAGTAATGGTTATCATCACTAGATTAAATAAAGAGAAATGAGAGATAGGGAGGAGGAAAAATTAATATTAGATTGTGACAAATGAAGAAAATACAAACGTGTTGATAATACAACTTGAAGTTCAAAAAAAAATGTGGTTGTCATTTCAAGCTTAGATCAAAATCATTAAAAGATAATTTACAATAAATAGTTAAAATAATTTGTGGATAAAAACCATTAAACATGTTAATTTGTTTTGTCGATTTCATATCGACAAAAATGTTGGAGCAAAATACAAGCAATATGTCTTAAAGGATAGACAAAAGTTAGTACTTTATATGTGAAAAGATATTATGTATTGTAATGATGAAAAATAGTATATCATGCATTTGCACATGTTTGAGCAACCATGTGTTGATAATCAAGTGTTTGTTGATTACGTGAAAGAAACTTGGTTGACGCCTTGCAAGAAATTTTTTGTTTAAGCATGGATTAATCAAATGATGTATTTGGGGAACACAACGATTAACATGTATGTCATGTCACTATAAAATTTCGAATTTGTAATTTAACTATATATTGTTGGATTGTTTAATGGTGACAATGTACATGTAATGATAAGGTTGACATTGCTAATCGGAAACTCAAGTTAATGTTGGAGCACAACATAAGTGACATATGTAAATGTTGGGAACCTATGAACAACCTGATCAGGTTGCAACTTAAAAAAAATCAAAGACACATTTTAGAAAATTTTCTATGATAAAAGCATGAACATAACAATCCATTTTATCAAAGATTGAGTACATTTATATTAAGAGAAGCTCAAAGACACATTGCTGAAGAATACAAGAAAGTTGAGTGGGTTTATACCAACAAATTTGTATGTGGGTTCTCTCTAAAAAAACATACGAGTTACCTTGTGTTTGTAAATTGACACAATCTTAATTAATATAGGGGAACCAATTCCTCTAGTTTATGTGCATACTCAATGGAGAAATTAAGCATTGAGTGTTAACTCACCCAATACATAGAAGGTGAATCAGATTTGGATATGTCTAATGAGATGAATGCATTGTGAAAACATTTTTTATCACTTGATGTTATAGGAAAAAGAGTGTTGAAGAGTAAGGTGCGTGAACTTATTTTTTCAGCCATAAATTCACTGTGTCCACCACCTGAAAAAATTAAAACCAAATGACAGATAAATAAGAGTATGTGTAACAAGTTGAAGGGATATGACGTGTATTGAGACCCTTCTTACTCTGAGCGTGTTAATGCAACATATTATGAAGATCTGGGTTCTCAACCATCTCAATCATCAAATAAAAGACATTATCATTCATCAAAGAAACAATTATCTCGATCATCAATGAAGCAATCCTCCCATTCCTCAATACATCTGTTATTGAGACAATTTCTTGGTGTTATTCAACTATACATTGATGACATAATTAATATGATAGAAGATGGAAATTATGGCTATCGGGATATTGCATCATTGCTAGGAAATGATGAAGAGTCTTAGTCTTTAGTTCCCCATTGTTTGGATGAAGAGATTTCTTCTCATATAATTCTATATAATAGATTGTTCCCAAGATTTATTAGAGAAATAAGAGATTCTTTGAAGATAGCAAACTTGTGTATTCAACACCTAGATAAATGGATGTCCATATCTGATATGGGTTACGTTATCACAACAACATATAATATTATTTTAGTCACGTTTGGACAAACATTTTCTATGACTTTTTTTCCTATGAGTGGTTCACATTCAGGAACGACAACAAATTATTGTATTATATGTATTAGTTTTGTCGACTCAAGTCATTAGGTTCAGGTAAAATAATTTTATTTTCTTAAGTAATACTTATTTTTTTTTAAATAATAAAATTATGTATTATTTTAATTTATTTTGCACTTAAAGATGAAAGATGAGTTTTTAATGTCAGACATTGCACCAAGTTGAGACAACTTCTTGGCCAATAACATATACAGAACATCTACAACAGTGGGGTATTTATTAGGCCATATGACATATGTTACTGAAGATCCACCGAAATAACCCGTAGAAGCAATGTTATTAGAAGAAGATTGATTTTTCATGAATTACAATATTTTAAAACTTATATAAAATCGTTTGTTATTAGTGCATTTTAATTACTACTTTTCGTTATATTTTATCTTGTATTTTGTTTAGTTGTTAACTTATGTTGTTCATCACAAATAAAATAATAAAATTACATTATAAACTACAAAAATAATATTAATCAATTAAAGAAATAATACAAAGTAACTAAATAACAATAAAATAACATTAGAAACTACAAAAACGTTGTTCATCTCAAATAACAATAAATAACTATTGTCTAGTGTTTTGAAGCACTAAATATAAAGCCCTATAAAAGTAATTATATATGTCATCATCTGAAACAACACCATGTACCTCCAACTCCCGTTGTATAAGATCACCCACCAGTTGTAGGATAGATGATTGTGAACTAGAAGCTTGTGCAACAATGGTCGGAAAATTAAAATTTGGAATACGGGATACACCATATGGTCACCCTAAAAGTTGATGGGATACCTTGTAGAACCACTCAAACTATCGATCATGACACTCATATAGATATGTAGCTAGTTCAAGGACATATGTCATTTATCCCATCCATTTCACATATGCATAAGATAATCTAGAAAGAACTGGAGATAATGATGGTTGAATATATCCAAATTGTCTCAAACACCTCTCTGATAAATATGTCACTATTGTGCTTCATAATAAGACTCATTTTTTTAATTCAAGGTATTTATTAAAATAATTATTATCATATTAAACTAATTTGAAATAAAAAATTACTCCAAAACTAATTTATATAGATTAAATACATTAATTTTTATCCTATCAAATTTTAGAATGACCAAATCAAATATTTTATTATGTTAGAGTACGATATTTTTTCATGTTTAAATCTAAATTAGACATATAGTATTTTTTTACCACTATAAAGTTCTAACCCAAATTTCAAATAGTCTATAAAAAAATCCTAATGAAAAACAAAAGAACTAATTCACCATATATGTTCCTCATTTTCAATGGAAAATCCCTCTAATCAGTCTTATAAGATCCATTATGTTATATATATCTATATATATATATATATATATATATATATATACTCTAGGTCAAACAGTTACTCATTTACTAGAAGTTTCGAGCAATATAGACATATGAAGTGATTTTTGAATTTTTGTTTTGTATTGAAAGACTTAGATAATTTTCTATGAAAAAATTGAAATTATGTTGCAAAAATATTAAAACTTATTTAAAACATGGTCTCCATATGACATCAGTAGGTGTCAGTGCATCTAATTTTGTGTTTGTCTTATTTATAGTTTCATGTCTCTATAACTCACTAGAGTACTTGCAGAGTAAATTATTGCAACTTTTTTCCATGAGCAAGTGTTTTCAACATTGGTTGATCCTGCATACAAATAAAATATATGACATTAAAATATAATATAGAGCAAAAATAATAATTAAGATAAATATTTTTAATGCATCATAAATAATAATTAATTTAACATTCTTGATAAAACCATATTATGGGATAAACATGATACCGGTATCGTGTAAGGACAAATATACCATATGGTCCTCTAGGATACTGCATAAGCTCCCCTTCTTGTTGTACAAGTCCCTCATCCATATGGTCTTCATTAGGGTCATCTAAGATACCGTGTAAGCTCCCCCTCATGTTGTAAAACTTCTTTATGTATGTTATCCTCATGTTGTATAGCCTCCTCTTCTTGTATAGCCTCATCCTACATAACAACATCAACCTCTAGGTTAATAGGTATATGATTTTGCTCTCATAATCATCGTCTTCCACTATAAATTATTGTCTCATTCGAAATATTGTAGGTCGAATTTTTTCCGAAGGAGCATCCATCATAGATGATGAAGTGTTAACATCACGTGTTAACAATACTATCTTGTTGTCTTGTCCTTTAGCACTAGCACCCACTGAAGAAAAAAAAAAGAATTAAAAAATAAAAATAAACAAAAAGAATAAAAAATTAGGAAATAAAAAAATTTTGAAAAATTTGCGATTTTAAGTTTTCCTTTAGTTACCGAAATTATTTTTTTAAGTTTTTCGATAAAGAGGTGTGTTCCTGAAATATTAAAAAAAAAAAAAGTTTTTCACTAGTTCTGGAAAACTTCAAAAATGTTTTTCGTTAAAGAGATCTGTATTGGAAAATCTTTTTCAAATTTTCCGAAGTGTAAATTTGTATCGGAAAACTTGAAAAAAGAAATTTCGTTAAAAAAAAAATTGACACTCATTTATGTATTAGAAAACTGAAATAATATTATAATTGTAGATGAAAACTTTTAATATTTATATGAAAGTAAATTTATCAATTCATCACATTATGAGATAGGATTCTAACATGAAAGGTAAATAATAAAATTTCCTTTATTTTCTAAACTCATCGGTCCTTCAATATACCACAAAAGTTTGAGTCGGAGGCATGTAGTCCACTTTTTTTTAAAAAAGAATAGATTTTTTTTTTGAGAAATAAAGTTTTTTAATTTTTTTCACTGATAAATATTTTTTTTTAATTTTTTTCTATAAATTTTTTTGATTTTTTACTATAAAAAATTTTCGATTTTTTTTTTCTAATAAAAAATATCCGATTTTTTTTCAATAAAAATTGTCCAATTTTTTTTCGATAAACCCATTTTTTTATAAGAAGTTTCCGATTTTTTTTCGATAAAAAATTTTCATTTTTTTTTTATAAATCTCAAAATTAACAAAATATTATAGGCCCCCAGAGCCCCTCCCTTAAGTCCCATGAAATAATGGGCCAAAATTTTAAAAAAAAATTATTTTGATAGAGAGCCTAATAATAGAGGTTTAATAAAAAAATTAAAGAGGCCTTATAGTTGAGGACTTTTTTGACGGCTCTACATCCTACAAAAAATCCTACGAGTGTGTGTAACTTCACCACTTGCAAGAGATAACTATCATGGTTGGACTTTAAAGATGAAGAGAGTTTTGATTATCAAGAACAAATTTAGGTTAATTTGTTGATGGAATTACTTTGGTTTCTAAGACGTATGATTTGAATTATTTAGTGTGAGAGAGATGCAATAACCTAGTGCCCTCTTGGATCACAGATTCAACTTCTCCTTTGATTGTACAAAGTCACATAGTATTTCATTGAATTGAGACGACTTTGGAAAGAAATAGAGCAGTATAGACCATTGCCTCAATGAGAAATGCTAGGACTTTCAAACTCGAAGACAAAATAATTCAATTCAAGTTTGAAGAAGATTGGTTTGACTTAATAGTGGGATAGGTTGCATTGTTTGAATGCAAATGCTATTCCTTCTTCTATAGTTTGACATTTTCTTTTAGGACATCTATCACATGATAGAAATGTTAGCCTTCATAAAAGGTTACACTTACATATCTTATGCAAACCATAGTGCGTGTGATATATGCCACACGGCAAAACAAAAAAGTTGTCTTTTGGAATTAGTAATAATAATGCTATTCATATCTTTTATGATTTGGTTCATTTAGATATTTTAGATATTTAGAGACCATTTTTCACTGTCCATGTACATGGTTACATATATGACTATTTTGGATGAATGTAGGTCTATCGATCCTAAGTTAGTTATAGGATTAAATGAATGTTTTTTTTTTCAATGAATATTATACTAAATATATATTGACAATTGTTAAAAGTGATTTTATGAATGGATGATATATTTTTTTTTTTGTAATTGCGATAAAGATTAAAATGTATTATTTATAAAAGATAAATGATCAAAATGCATCAAAATAATAATAAAATTACTAAAATAAATATTAGGTAAAAGATAAATGACGAAAATTATATTTAACTCTATTATATTTTACATATTTAATTGTAGTTTTAGTAACTTTATTTTTATCAATTCACGAAATAGATCCTTTTATTTTAAATTTGACAGTTTTAGTTATTCATTTTGATTTTTTGTAACTAAAAAATAGCTGACATATTTTAAATAATGTGACATATGATACGATAGTACAAAATGATTAACATTCATAAAATCACAATAAAATTCTCTAAAAACTTAGCTTTTAACTTCAACTTTTTTTAACTTTTGTAATTTAATCAATAATATATAAATAATTAGTGCATTTAGATAGTTCTATATCATGAAATCGTATATTGCATCATTTAAAAAATATCAATTTATTATTTTCTAATTAAAATATTTGTGATAAAAATCAAATTATCGACTTTTAAAATAAAGGGACCGATTCCATGAATTGGTGCAAATAAAGGAAAAAAATTGCAATTAATTGGTGGTAAAAAATGGACTAATGAAAAAATAGAAAGAATTCAAACTCATGATGAAGTAATTTTGGAGGAAATTTGAGTGGGAGAAATCGTAGGATTTGATTTAAGTATGAAATCAATATTCTATTAATTAGACTAACAAAAGATTCTAGTCAACGTTGCCACATAGCCATTTTAATCTACAAACGTCCACATGGCAAGTGATTCATAATTTTTATTACTTATTATTATTAACAATTATTAATTAGATTTATTTTAATTTTAAATTTATCATTCCCTAAAACCCCCTTCTAGCAGCACCTGTTCCAATTGAGCCTTCAAGAAGTCACCCCAACTTTTATTCATCACTTGCACACAACCATCTTCATTCCTAGAGATTGTTTTTGTTATTCATCACTCACCACTTTGTTTTCTTTAAGGCCGTTGGTTTGGTCTAATTCCACTATTTTTTTTCTTTCTAAAACCTCCAATACAAAGCACAATTTGGGGGGAGTTGTAGGCCCTAGTTGAATCCAATGACAAAGCTTGAGGAATATTAACCTGCTGTTCTCACTAGCAGGGCAATTTTCCAGAGGATGAAAAATTATATTGTTAGTTTACTTTCATATCTAATTCAATCTTTTCACTTTACTTCAACTTTTGTAGTTGTCTAATCACAAAAAGTTTGATTACGTGTCAAAATTACATTGATGCAGAAGTATATCAATTTTTTTCTATATACTTGTACATTCAAATTGTATACTTATTTAATTTATTTTTTATTTTGGCAGTTTGGTTTCTTGTTTATCGCGCTGATATGTAAGTTTGATATTAATATAGATTATAAATTATTATTAAATTATAAAATAATTTATAAATTATAAAGTAATTTATAAATTATAAATAATTGTAAAATAATTTTATAAAAGAATCACCAAAGAGTGCCGTTACATTTTTAATGATAAAAATATTAAACTCAATTTAAATGGGCTTATGCTCTTCCCTCCTCCAAAAATCACGGAAACCTTTCAAAATGTATAGAATAAAACAATTTAAAGCATGATTTTAGTAGAATTTTTTCATTTATAAGTAAACATCAAAAAAATCAGAAGTGAATAAACAATCACATTTAAATATTGTAACAAAATCAATTGTTATTGACATACACACATAAGTGTTCAATTACGGTCAAGAGAAAGAAAAACAATGAGATAAAACAAACTCCTTAAATAATAAATCAAATAAATGCTAATTAGTTATTATGCTAAATGTTAGGATCCTATTAGCATTATGTTATTACATGTTAGTTAGCTAATTGTAACTAATTAATATAGAGTTAGTCTATGTATCCAATACTTGTAAAGAGTTTCAAAAAACCAAAATGAAAGAGGAATTATTCTGACCAAGTCACTTTATCAGTACCCTTATAGCACAACTCGTTGTTAACATGAAATTTAATAAAAATATTATTCCAAGAAAGAAAAGTATAGAATAAAACAAAGTCCCAAACTTAGATTAATCTTGTCTTGGAAGAATTTGCAATCGCTATTGCATATTGCTGGCTATACAAAACAATGGCAACGATGTTAACCGGCTGCGTGTAATAATAATGCAAAAATAAACTATGTCTGTCCAACAAAGTTCTACGACGTTAAGTTCAACAAAACAATGACATTTACCTTTGTGAAATATTTTCTACGATTATTTTTTTAAAATTTTTGTTAATTAATTAATAAGAAGTTCACAAAATAAAAATAAGTTTATTAAAAGGTAACTTTTTAAATAAATTATTATTTACACTTTTTAAAATAACAACAAAATTGTTTTCATCATTTATATAAAATATATCTTTATTAATTAAGATTTCATGTTTTTGTCGGTGACAATAGTTCACTTTCAAAAAAAAATAGACATGTGACTTACTTTAGTTCCTAAAAGAAAAATGTTGAAGATGGACTAATCCTTGATAACAAAAACGATTCAGTTTAATCATTCACAAAAATAAGTCAAGATAGATTAGTCTTTAAATCAAATATTAGTTTTTCAATCGATAATGTAGACTGTTAATTTTCTTATGTGATTCTAATAATTAGGCATGGCAACGGGGCGGAGCAGAGGCAGATTTCGCTTCCTTCACACTCGTACCCGATTAAACGGGGAAAACCCGCACCCGCCCCTGTTTCATAGCAGCTTTAAAATTTGGACATCCATCCCCGCCCGCAACGGGTTTCGGGTTTCCCCGTCCGCACCCACTCATATATATATAAAATTATAAATTGAAAAATCATAATTATTATAATTAAATAATAATAAAATAAAATAAATATTTTCTATAAAAAAATAAAATTATAATTTTTAAGTTAGGTTATTCTTAAAAACAAAAGGTTTAATTGTTATTATCATAGATTTCAGGTACAATTGTTGCAACACGAGATCTTGAGGCATGATGTGACTTAAATAAATGCAAAAAAAAACAAAATGAAATTTCATCAAATTTTATATCAAAATTTTGTTTGGGACACCAAAACTGGGGAGAAATAAAATGGAGGGATTACTTTCGCGATTCAATTAAAATATGAAGATTAAAACTACAATTAAGCCAAAACAAAACTATTTTGCCATATTTTTTTCCTTCCTAAAATATAATATCTTATTTTCACTATTGTTTTAGCATCACTAATATACACACAAAATAAATATCAAAATTATAAATTTTATCATAAAATACTTACACACATAAAAATAACCAAAGTTGTAGAACTTAAAATAACATCAAATATTTGCAAACGTCAAAATAATCAAAATGTAAGATAGTAAAATCACAAAAAAATAGTTGATCTATGAGAAACCGTTGAAATTTGAGTTTCAAAAACTATTTAAAAATCACAATTTATGTCACTGAAGATATTACTGGGTTGAGTCGCGGACTAAGTCGCTCTCTTTAAGACGTTTCGCGGCACTGCCCAAATTGTGCAAGACAGACTATCAACCACGAAGTCCCCAAGATAAAACAGCTCAGTTCACTGTATCGGAGTTCTACTGCACTGTAGAAAACCGTTCTAGAATTACACCCTCAATATGGCGCTTAAAGCCACTCTTAATATGACGGTTAAAGTCACTCTCAATATAACAATTAAAGTCATTCGCAATATGATAACGACCGCTCTAAAAACAAAATGACTACGACATAACGACCGTTCTAAAAACCGAAGGGACTACGACATAACAACCGCTCTAAAAACCGAAGGGACTGCGGTATAATAACCGTGAAGGGACTACGATATAATAACCGCTCTAAAAAACCAAAAGGGACTGTGGTATAATAACCACTCTAACAAACCGAAAGGGATTGCGGTATAATTATCGCTCTAAACTGAAAGGGACAGAAAGAAAGGGGAGAAGTGGCTCGAAATTTGGCGAGCAGAATATAAGAGGGAGAAAAGATAAAGTTGGGAAAAGCATCCAACTTTGGTGTGTTTTTCACAATAGTTTGATGCTCATTATATAGTGATGGAAGTAAACTCACATTTCTTTTCTAAGCAATGTGGGACTTTAGTAAGTATAGATTTGAAACTACTCAAAATACTAGAATTTTATAATGTAGGATTTCAAAATTATTTCTTTCCAATGTGGGACTTAACAAGTTTCTTTCCACTTAAATTTACAACAAAAATTTCTCTGCAATGTGGGACATCAACAAATTATTAAATTCACACTATAACATATTTTTTTTCCAACAATCCCCCACTTAAATTTAAAAAATGTTTCTAAAATAGCGTCAAATGCTTCTATAAGATCATGCATAAACAAATGTGTCTCTTGACTTGAACCTTTGCATAGTAAGTAAGATTCAGATTCAACAAGAGTGACTTGTAGTCTTGAACTCTATCTCTGTCATCAAACCCACACACAACCTTTTCATAGGGTGTATTCTCAAATGCTCGTGCATTAATGGCCTGACAAGTGTATCCCAGTATAGTGAACGCTCTAGGAATTCTGCCTCGAAATTCCATAGGAAGCGGCCCCACTTCCACATTCACATAGGTGAGTCTCATTAAGAGTTTCTATTACCTCATCCTATCATCGCTTCAGGAATCATGCTTCTCTAATTTATAATAGCATGTTCATCTCATATCACTCCACGACTTGTTATTACCCATTGAACCTAATTTTTGAGATCTCCACTCTTTTAGGTTAGGTTACCATCATGAATGACTCTATAGGCATTAGTCTCATCCTTTTGGATGTATTTATGACTTTCTCTGTAGCTAAATTCTTTCGTCAAAAGATTTATCAAATTCTCATCAGTGCATACATGATCCACTATAACAACTCATTTAGTAAATAACTTTCTAACAATGTTGTGCTTACGACAAATTTGTCGTCTCTTATCGTTGTAATAACGATTCTCAATCTTCGCAATAGCCGCGGTACTATCACAGTGGATCAACACATCTGTCATAGGTTTTTCCCATCTAGGGATCTCTGCTAGCAAGCATCTCAACCAGCTTGCTTCTTCACTAGTAGTAGCAGTAGCTAGTACTATCATTTCAGACTCCATAATGGACTGAGCCAATATCGTCTGTTCTTCGATTTTCAAGATACAACACCACTCACTATATTAAAATATAGTCATTGATTGCTTTGGAGTCATCTAATAAGATGTTCCCATCAGCAACATTGTATCCTTCAAGGATTATAGGAAATCTTTGATAATGTAATCCAAGACTCATGGTCCTTTTAAGGTATCTCATGACCCTTTCAATAGAGTGTCAATGCTGTATACTAGGTCTACTAGTAAACCTGCACAACAATCCCACAACATATCGGGTCTAGTACAATCAGTGGGATACCTGAGGCTGCCAATGATGCTCGCATAGTTAGTTTGTCTAACACCTTCACCAGTGTTCTTGAAAAGTTTCACACTTGGATCGTATGGTGTGCAAGCAGGTTTACAGTCAAAGTAATTATATTTCTTTAGGATATTTTCAACATAGCGAGATTGATCCAAAGAAATTCCCTTTTCTGACCTAGTAATCTTGATTCCCAAGATTACATTTGCTTCTCCGAGGTCTTTTATATCAAAGTTGTTACACAACAATAATTTCAAAATGTTATAGCATGAAAGTTTGAATCAAATATGAGTTTGAATCAATAATAGATGATCTCATAAGCTATCTTCTAAATTTTACGGGAGTGTGCCTCCACGGTTATGTCATCAGTCATCTGATACTCGGGGTAGTAGCTCACTACATACTCATTCAGAGCATCTCAAATATCTCTACCAGTATTGCTAGAACTGTAGTGGTTATACAGATCACCAGCAACTCCATTAAGAATATAATAATTCTTATCATTATTTTCCGATGGGTTAATTCTCTAGTTTTCTTATCCTTTTCTGTTTGCTTCAAACTGAAATAGTTTATTGAAACCAGAGGTAACAGAACCAAATCCAGTAATCTCTTCGGTTGACATGGCAGAAAGAAAACGTCTTAAAATTGTTGAAATTTGAGTTTCAAAAACTATTTAAAAATCACAATTTATGCCACCGAAGATATTACTGGGTTGAGTCGCGGACTAGGTCGCTCACTTTAGGACGTTTCGCGGCACTGCCCAAATTGTGTAAGGCAGACTATCAACCACGAAGTCCCAAGGATAAAACAGCCCAGATCACTGTATCGGAGTTCTACTGCACTGTAGAAAACCATACTAGAATTACACCCTCAATATGGCGCTTAAAGCCACTCTTAATATGACGGTTAAAGTCACTCTTAATATGACAATTAAAGTCATTCGCAATATGGTACTACGACCACTCATAACTACGGCATAACGACCGCTCTAAAAACAAAAGGGATTGCAGTATAATAACCGCGAAGGGACTACGGTATAATAACCGCTCTAAAAAACCAAAAGGGACTGTGGTATAATAACCGCTCTAAAAAACTGAAAGGGACTGCGGTATAATTATCGCTCTAAACCGAAAGGAACAAAAAGAAAGGGGAGAAGTGACTCGAAATTTGGCGAGCAGAATATAAGAGGGAGAAAAGATAAAGTTGGGAAAAGCATCCAACTTTGGTGTGTTTTTCACAATAGTTTGATGCTCATTATATAGTGATGGAAGTAAACTCACATTTCTTTTCTAAGCAATGTGAGACTTTAGTATGTATAGATTTGAAACTACTCAAAATACTAGAGTTTTTCAATGTAGGATTTCAAAATTATTTCTTTCCACTGTGGAACTTAACAAGTTTTTTTCACTTAAATTTACAACAAATTTTTTTTTCCAATGTGGGACATCAACAAATTATTAAATTCACACTATAACATATTTTTTTTCCAACAGAAACCTTCTAAAACTAAGGTTTAAAATAAAAATTACACCAACAAAACTTAAGGAAATTGGGTCCGGTCCTATTTTACCCAATATCCAATTTAAGTGACTAATTTTCTTGTTTTGAAGATCAAACTTACTGAATCATCTAACTCATACCATTTTTCTAATTCGTTCTAGGTTGATTTTACTAGTTTGATTAGTTTTACGCAATCCATGAACACCCTTAAAAATAAGAACAATCATGTATAATTATTACGTTACATATTACAAAACATCCTATTTTGATCCCTCGTCAAACATATAAAATATATATTAGTCTCCCATAAAACACAAAAAATTCATGTTAGTCCATAAACTGCAATAAACAGCAAGAAAATATAACTTTCTAATTTTAAATTTTTTGAATACTATATTGTCTCCATAAAAATTATTTTAGGGATCTAAATATCCTTAATTTTCATCTTAAATATAGGTGGATATTTGTATGATAGTTGAAGTACCACATATGCATATGTTACGGTTCAAAAGAAAAAAACTAATATTTTTATGAAAGACTACAAAAAATCATTTTCCGATTTATATTTATATGAACATAAAAAATATTTTTTTTTTGTCATGGATTAATATATTTTTTTTTTTAGAGATCAAAACGAGTCATCAAAGATGTTCTTCTATTTCCTTTACCAAGACTTTACATAAGCTTAAAAAATGTTGACTCATTGTTTCCCCCGCCAATTTAAGTTGAACAAATACAAAAAATGTTTTATATTTTCCCCAACCAATTGAAGTTGAACAAATACAGAGAATCATTCACTTTTTTGGACTTTTAATATCCCCACTAGTTCTCGTTCCCATTTATCCATGTCAAAACAAAGAGCCCGTCATGATCAAATTTAAACATGTGTCTCTATCATAATTAACTTTGGGTTAAAATATATTTTTAAGAGTTTTAATTAGGTCCTCTGTCAGAAAAAGAAGTTTTAATTAGGTCGCTAGTATTTATTTTAGTTTCCGAAGTGATACAAATAATACACGAAGTTTAAAGAAAAAGAATCATATCAAAACTTAACATAAAAATAAAGCTCGATAAATAATAAAAAAATATTATTTAAGTGTTAGTTGCAAGTTAATTATTTTTCAATCAATGTTTTTTTTGGTAGATATATGTAGTTATACGAAAAATAAAACTCAAATCTTTCCACCAAAACTAACTCTATTGGTTTTGTTTTCAATTAATTGTTTAGTAGCGAAAATCACAACCGACTAATATTTTTGTTAATTATTTTTTTAAGAGATAAATGTTAATATTATCAAATTTAGTAATATGTTTTGAATTTGAATTTAGAACCTTGTATATAAATTTCTTTACTATTTTATCTACAAACTAAAAAAAATTGTTAGAATTTAAATTTAAATAAATATTTAATTAATACAAGTTCATACAAGATATCTAAAACCCACACAGGTTCGCCCTTCACAAACTCGGTCTTATGTTGGTCGAAATAAAAATCTCTCTTATAATTTAAATTAAAAAAATTAATAACAACTTTACTTTTTTTTGGAATTTTCTAGGACCGCTCCTTAGGCTAGGACATTAGTGAAATAAATATATACAATGAAAGCAAAACATAAAGAAACCACCACTTATTAGGGATGACAAAATGAATTTGATTCATCAAGTTAGTCTCTCTATTTTTATGTGTGAGTTGAAATTTTGAACTCGTCAACACTATTTTTTAAGAGAGTTGAGAATAATTCTAAAGTAGCTTAAATAGTTACTGTCCAAACACAATTATCGAAAATTCACAAGGAGTCTAATCATGTAACTAAATCAAATTAAGGGTAATTATATAGATGAAGTTTTTCAACTCTTTTTATAGTTTTTGTTGGACCAAATTTGCTTAACGAAATCAAATTCGCCTAAGTGCTTCCAACCCTTTCCCTTTTTTTCATATGAGATCCTACAACATGTCCACAAGTAGCCCGTGCTTGACACATGGTGCTTGCAGCCCAACGTTTTTGAGACGTGTGGACTCACCAATTTTGTTAAGGAAAATTTGTCTCGATATATAAAACTTTTGCTTGATAAATTTTAACTCGTTTAATAAATCACGTCAGCCAAGACGCATCCCTCTTTTCCTGGTGAACAAGCAACTTTGCATAATTCTTTATGAAAAATTATTCACAAACCCTAATCAACCTAAAACCAATAAAATAGATTCCAAACACACTACAATCTATTTTTAAAAGCATGTTTAAAAGACAAATTCACTATTTTTTTGAAAAAGTCTACACCATTTAAGTGGTGAATGATTCAGACTTCTTTAAATAGATTAAAAAGTTAATATGTCAATGAACAAGTTATATTTTGATATCTTACATGAATTTTTAGATAATCTAACATTTACATGACATCCTATTTCTACTATATTTTATAATAATATATTTAAATTTGTCCAAATTCATATTTATCAGTATGTTTCAATTATAGAAAACGTTAACAAATTTATGATTTTACACAAAGTACAAAACTTATATAATAATAATAATAAAATGGTCTTCTTTGGGTGTATCATATGCTAGGTTATAAATCCATGTGGGGTCAATATGATCTATTCCCACCTTTTTTTCATCGGATAATCAAATGTGAGATTGAGAATTTTATTTTTCCATGTTTTTTTTTACAAATTTATTATTATAATAATGTTGAGGCTTAAATACAATGTTAATCTCCTATTTTTTTTTTATCAATTTACGAAATTGGTCTTCCTATGTTAAAATATGACCGTTTTGGTATCTCATTTTAATTTCTTAACTAAAAAAATGGAAATGTGACATATTTTTAATGACGTGACATAGACAGTAGCGGATCTTGCACAAAATATTTGGGAGAGCCGGAGAGCGAAAAGTATTAACTGAAATATTATAATTGAAATTTTTAAAAGTCATATAGTTTGTTTAGAGTATCACACAATTCATACCTAGTAGACAAGTTGAAAAAAATTAAAATTTTAATTTTCACAAGTCACACAATTTTCACAAATCATACAATTTACACAATTCAATCAAATAAAATATATCCATTTTATAATTTTTATATTTTTCAAAAAAATTCTTCTTTAAAAAGTACATCAATTTTTTTTATGTTTAAATATCGTGTCACTTCTAAAAAAATACACATATTAATTCAAACAATTCCAAATTAAAAAATAGTATCATACTATATCATATATCAATGATTAACATGAAAAGCTTGTTAATAGTTAATAGTCGAGTTGCTAATTAGAGTGTTAGAAGCTTTGTTAATAATTAATACTCGAATTGCTAATTAGGGTGTTAGAGTTTATTGATTCGAGATTAACTAGTTTGTCGTTCTCTATTATATAGTTTATGTATATTCAGATCTATTAATTTTATTATATTTTATTAGTATAAATTCTAAAAGAGAGAAAACACATATAAAAATAGGTACAGGGAAGAGAGACGAAAATTACTCAAAATCATATAATGTAAGGATATTTTAATAATTTATCACTATTATTTTTGATAATATAAAAAATATAGGGGGTGCCATGTCACCTGTCCGCTGCTAAGAAGATCCGCCGCTGGACATAGATACAATGATGTAAAAAATTTACACATGTGAAATCACAATAAAATTCTTTAAAAACTTAACTTTTAACTTCAAAAATATTTTCATTTTTATAATTTAAGTAATTACATATGAATAATTAATACATTTAGATGATTTTATATCATGAAATCATATACCATATCATTTAAAATATGTCAAATTATTATTTTTTAGTTCAAAATTTAGAGTGAAAGACCAAAATTGTCGCGTTTTAAAATAGGGATTTCAATTCCGTAAATTGATGAAAATAAAGAGACCACAAATGTAATTAAATTTAATGTTTACTCTCAACTCTAAAATATTCTAAAAAATAAAATAACTAATTTTTCATACTTTTATTCTCAACAAAGAAAGTGGGAAAAAATTAAGTAAAGGTGTAAATAAAATTGATGTAACTACCCGTATTGATGTAGCTAAATAAATATGTTTTAGGTCAAAGTTTCTTTAAAAGTGTATTTAACTATAAAAGGCGACTATCTTTTATTAAAATAAATTGATGTATTTAGTTATAAATTAAGTTGAATTTTAGGGTCTGACGTACATTAAAAATGTTAAGTCAAAACCTTATTTATTGTCGGTGAAAGACTCAATTTTAAGACTTGATATAAAATATTTTTTATCATATGACAAGATTTAAAAGCCTAATTCACTATTATTTATGAAATCTACAAGGCTCACTGCTAGAATTGTGTAAATAGACAAATACATTAACATCACAAATAAACCTAAATTCTATTTTGATATTTAATACGATCTTTTAAAATATCTAACATTTTATTACATCATATTTAAATTATATTTTAAAATAATACATTTAAATATTTCAAAATTAATGCAGAATATTAAATTACAAAAAATATTAATAAATTTATAATTAAAAAAAACTTAATATTATAATAACAATGATAATAAAAAAATAATTTATGTTTAATTAAGTTAACCGGTCTAATAAACATTTTTAGTAGTCAACCTTTATCGCTGAATACGCTTTTAAAGAAACCTTGATCTAAAAAAATGTTTAATTTCGTACACAAAGACATAGACGGTTTATTTTACATATTTCCAAAATTCCAATTCCTCTTTGTACACGGCGTCGATGGTTGCCGGTGGGACCAAGCTGACCTGGTATGTCTGCACAAGAAGAAGAAAAATAAAACCAGAGACCTTTTAAAGTTTAAACCATCTTCTTCTTCTTCTTTCAAATCTCCCAAATCATAAAAATCTTCAAAAGCCAAAAACTTTCCTTCTCTTCCATCATAAAAGTCTTCATTTTCAATTTCAACTACATTTAATTTTTAATATAACGTACACCACCATTGATCCTTATACCCATCTTCAAAATTTCGCATCATATCATAAATTTTTATTCGATCATTCAAAATTTAGCATCTTTTTCCCTCTTTGAATAATAAAAATCTTCCCTTTCATAATTCTAAATTTAACTTTTTTTTCTTTCTGTTGTGTATAATAATCAATTAATTTCTTTTTGGGTATCTTCTAATACTCTTTTCTGCATATTCATAAAAGTCAAATCTTTAATACATCTTGCATCAGGGTCAACTTCTATGACCCTTATGTCCATGTGCATCAAAATCAAATTTTGAATAGCTTTGCATCATCAAGGGTTATACAGATTAAAACTGAATTCATTCAATTCTGAGTTTTGATTCATGGACAATTCTGGGTCTTCTTCACGTCCATATGGAAATCCAAATCCAAATCCAAATTCAAATCCATATGCATATGCATACCCTCCATATCCGTATCCATATCCACCTCCACATCCAAATCCACACCCCCCTCATGGTCCTATTGATCCATATGCACCCCCACCTTCAACTACTCCTTATTCATCATATCCACAAAATTCTTCACATTCCTTCAACTATTCCAACTCTTATCCACCACCAAACTCTTTAGAGTATCCAAATCCTGAACAAACTCATGCTTATCCTTACCCTTATCCTTACCAAACCCCTCCAATAGTATCTCAAAGTCAAAGTCAAAACCCTCCTCATAGTTCTCCTTACCCTCCTTTGAATCATCTTATGAGCAATGTTCATTTATCTGATTATAACAAACCAAGTGCACCTCATATAATGACACATTCATATTCAGTTTCAAATGAACAGAAGAAAGAGGAATTTCATGGTCATTCTAGTCATCATTCATTTTCAGGTTTTGAGGATTCTAACAAACTTTCAGCCTTTTCTGGTTCATTTGATGATTCAGTTCATAGTCAAAGTTTGCAGATTGTTCCAGTTCAGAATAAAGGGTCTCTTAGAGTTTTGCTTTTGCATGGTAATTTAGATATATGGATTCATGGAGCTAAGAATCTTCCAAATATGGATATGTTTCATAACACTTTGGGGAATATGTTTGGTAAGTTTCCTGGTAATGCTAGTAGCAAGGTTGAGGG
Source organism: Cicer bijugum (assembly GCA_037974875.1). Lineage (NCBI taxonomy): Eukaryota > Viridiplantae > Streptophyta > Magnoliopsida > Fabales > Fabaceae > Cicer > Cicer bijugum. Next base: position 13,080,743 of record JBBPBT010000850.1, read on the forward strand.
AACTAGGAGTAGGAAGATTACAAGTGATCCTTATGTGTCAATTTCGGTTTTGAATGCTGTAGTTGGTAGGACTTTTGTGATTAGTAATAGTGAGAATCCTGTTTGGGAGCAACACTTTCATGTTCCTGTTGCACATCATGCTGCTGAAGTTCATTTTGTTGTTAAGGATAGTGATGTAGTTGGTTCGCAGCTTATTGGAATTGTGGCGATTCCGGTGGAACAAATATTCTTGGGCGGAAAAGTACAAGGGACTTACCCTATCCTTAATAACAATGGGAAGCCTTGTAAGCCAGGTGCTGTTTTGAGTGTTTCCATTCAGTATATTCCAATGGAGAAGCTAATCTTTTATCATCAAGGAGTTGGTACCGGGCCGGAGTATATCGGTGTGCCGGGGACGTATTTTCCGTTGCGGAAAGGCGGATCGGTTACTTTATATCAAGATGCTCATGTTCCAGATGGTTGTCTCCCTAATGTCATGCTTGATCATGGGAGGTACTATGCTCATGGACAGTGTTGGATTGACATCTTCGAGGCGATACGTCAAGCGAAGCGTTTGGTTTACATTACAGGGTGGTCAGTGTGGCACAAAGTTAGGTTGGTAAGGGATGCTGGTAATGTTCATGCAGCGGATTCCACCCTTGGTGATCTTCTTAGGTCTAAGTCTCAGGAAGGAGTAAGAGTGCTTCTCCTTGTTTGGGATGACCCTACCTCAAGAAGCATTCTTGGTTATAATACAGTAAGCAATGCAATTTATTCTGTTACCTTTTTGCTGCATATTGTTATCATAATTGTGTCATTGTGACACTTTCTTATCTTTATAATGAGTTTTATAAGGAAGAGAAAAATTAATGTTAGCTATTAGGAACATAAACTTAGGAAGGAAAAAAGATATTGTTAAGGTGATGAAGTGATGATAGTAAATTTACGCTACGGCAAGTGGGATTCAGAAGTGAGGGTATTGATTCTTTAACACATTTTTCTTGGTTACTAAATGAATACCTTCTACTAAAAAGAAGTTATATTTTCTCTTCCAAAATGGTTGGTGATGGCTCTAAATAACTCAAAGCTTTCTTCAAATCAAAATTGTTTATAGTTGGATTAGGGGCTTTTCGCCTCCTGGCTTGTGAATTTTTGTCATCCAGAATGCTCTGCTTATAATCTGTCATATTAACTTGTTGGTGCCATTCTCTAAATGGTTATTTTGATTCTGTGATGTGGTGCTTTTTTCGGGCATGATCTATGAAGTTTACTTTATTTCAAGTTTTATTCAGACTCTTGAACAAGTTTTTTTTAATACATGTCTTAGTATATAAGGATATAATTTGCATTTTTTATTTACTTTTAGGATGGTGTCATGGCAACCCACGATGAGGAAACACGGCGATTTTTCAAGCACTCTTCTGTGCAAGTGCTACTCTGTCCTCGCATTGCCGGAAAACGACATAGCTGGGCCAAACAAAAGGTTTGGTTTAACAGCGACTATAATTGAAACAATTTGCTTTACTTCATTCCTTGGTTCTTCTTTTTACTAAGTTTTGAAATCACGTTCTTCTTTGCCTTCTTTTTATTTTATGATGCACATATTAGTGTTGATTAGGTGATCCAATTTGGTAATTTTGCTAACTTACTATCACAAATATTAGAATTTATGACATGGTTCTGATTTCCTCATTAAACTCCTTTTAATTATCAGGAAGTTGGAACAATATATACACATCATCAAAAGACTGTAATTGTGGATGCTGATGCCGGAAATAACAGAAGAAAAATTGTAGCATTTGTTGGTGGACTTGATTTGTGTGACGGCCGATATGATACTCCCAACCATCCCATCTTTAGGACTCTACACACACTGCATAAGGATGATTATCACAACCCTACTTTCGCGGTAATATATAATGTGTTGTTGCTATCTATCTAGCACTGTCTGATTAAAATTTTGCTACAAATATGAGAGTTGTTGTCCTATTTTATCATAAGAGTCAACCATTTTAAATCTTGTGGATTTTGGTAGCTAGGACTGACAAGTTTCAGTTTTAAAATAAAGTTTGAAACAAGAATGCCAATTTACTCTAATGATGCGGACTACTGAATGACAGGGTACCACTAGCGGCTGTCCACGGGAACCATGGCATGATTTGCATTCTAAAATTGATGGTCCAGCAGCTTACGATGTTTTGACCAACTTTGAGGAGCGGTGGTTAAGAGCTGCGAAACCTAGAGGGATAAAAAAGTTGAAGAGTTCATATGATGATGCATTGCTCAAGATAGAAAGAATTCCAGATATTATCAGTGTATCTGAGACTCCTAGTGTTGGTGATGATAATCCTGAAGCTTGGCATGTTCAGGTATTTAGTCAATTACTACTGAATAGATATTTAGACTTTCCAGAACTAATTTATTGGCTTAAATATGCTATATTTTTTTAAAAAAACAGGCTTAAGTATATTTATTGTTCCTGCAAATGGATCACTTTTTTAATTTTAGTCATGTAACTTTTTGTTTTGTTTTTTATACTTGCAAAAATACCACTTTTTGCTTGTGGTCCTTTTGTTTTAGTCCCTATAAAATTTGTTCATGTTGGAATTAGTCCTTGTAATATATATGTCTAATATTCATTTTAGTCCTTATGTAATCTGTATTAAAGGGACTAAAATCAAATACTCTACTTATTACATGGACTTATTCCAATATGACCAAATTTTGCAGCAACTAAAACAAAACAAAAAGTGATATATTTGCAAGGATTCAATTTTTCTACGGGGACTAAAAACAAAAAGTAGTATATTTGCGGGGGTAAAAAACATATTTAAACCTAATTTATTTTTTTCATTTACACTACTTAAAGAAAACTAGCTATTCATTGAGAAAACTGTTTGATTGTGTATACCATGGAATGCAGATATTTCGTTCCATAGATTCAAACTCTGTCAAGGGATTTCCGAAGGAGCCAAGAGATGGATCAAAAAAGGTGAACAAAAAGAGTTCTATTTTTTTTGTTTGATTTCAATTCGCTAGAGTTGAGCCACTGTATATGTGACGGAGAGTTTTAAACATAATTGTTTTTTTACAGAACCTTGTATGTGGGAAGAATGTGCTGATTGACATGAGCATACATACAGCATACGTAAAGGCCATTCGTGCTGCGCAGCATTACATTTATATAGAGAATCAATATTTCATTGGTTCTTCATACAATTGGAGCCACAATAAAGACATTGGTAAGTATCTTCTGTCTAAACCCATGTTGCTTGTTGCTTGTTGCTTGCCTTAAAGAATTCTAAAAATCAAGGATAAAGATTAGAATCATTTTAAAGATCTTTCTTGATGTTAAAACTTGTCATGTTTTTGCAGGTGCTAATAATTTGATTCCGATGGAAATTGCGCTGAAGATCGCTGAAAAAATAAAGGCGAATGAGAGGTTTGCGGTGTACATAGTTATTCCAATGTGGCCGGAGGGTGTTCCAACAGGAGCTGCCACTCAAAGGATTCTTTTTTGGCAGGTATGTCTCAACTCACAGTATGAAAGTCAATTTTCTACTTGCAAGGATTTGATCGAACATTTGGATTACTCTACTTCGAACCCTTCTAAATAAATTAACATTTCAGACACGTAGTCGACTTATTGATCTTAACAAAAGAAATGACAAAAACTTATGTGATACTAGAAAAACTTATGTGATGTTGGAAGAACTTTCAAATGAGTGATAGGGCAAATTGTTTATTAGAAATCCGAATTGATGTCAAAATGAAAGTTAATAGTGCCTACCTAAGAGTGCTTAATTTTTGTCTTGCATTTCTTACCTTGGATTTTTTTATTGAATTTTTTCAGAATAAAACGATGCAAATGATGTACGAGACAATATACAAGGCATTGGTTGAAGTTGGGCTCGAAACAGCATTCTCTCCACAAGACTATTTGAACTTTTTCTGTCTTGGAAATCGAGAGACCATAGATATGCATGAGAGTAGTTCCGCGTCTGGAACTCCTCCCCCGCCGAATACTCCACAGGTATGAATTCTATGTTCCTCTTCCCTTGCTCTGGCTTTCCCAATTACATTTTACCATAGTGCCATGATTGTAAACCTCCTGCCGTGTTGTCATATAGTGGCTATAGTGGCACTATAGTGCTACACCAGAGGAATTTATACAAATTGTTACTGTTCCACACATACACTAATTAGTACAAAGTGTTGTTTGAAGAATTCCAACAAACCACAATGTTTCGCCATCTGCTATATATATATATATATATATATATAGGCTCTACATTTTTAAATAGGTAACTGTTTCCTTCCACTCAGAAGGATATGCTAAGAATACACACAATTCTTTCAGCTTGGATACAATTCTTTCAAAGTTGTTTATGTCTAGCCCTTTAGTTAGAAGATCTCCAAGGTTGCCTTGAGAGGAGACATATGGAGTGCAAATTAGGCTACTATTGAGTTTTTCTTTGACGAAATGTCTGTCAACTTCAACATGCTTGGTTCTGTCATGCGGCACTAGATTATGTGCTACGCTAATCGCAGATTTATTATTAAAATATATTTTCATTGGTTCATCCCACTTTATCTTCAGGTCCTCCAAAATAATCTTCGACCATAGTAACTCGCATATCCTTTGTGTCATTGCCCTAAATTCTGCTTTAGAATTGGATATGGATACCACACTTTGTTTCTTACTCTTTCAAGTCACAAGATTTCCACACAGGAAAGTGCAATATCCTATGGTTGACCTTCTATCTACAATTGACCCTTCATAGTTAGGATCGGTATATGCTTCAAGACTCACATTTCCAATTTGTCTGAACAAAGTTCCTCTTCCTGGGGTTCCCTTTCAAATATTGCACAATTCTAAGTGTAGCTTGCAAGTGTACCTCCTTTGGTTGGTGCATGAATTGATTGACTAGGCTTACAACAAAGGCAACATCAAGTCTAGTATGTGATAGATATATGAGTCTTCCAACTAATCTTTGGTACATTTCCTTGTCAGTTGGAATGTCTTCTTCTATATTTCCCAACTTGAAATTTGGATATTGGTACTCGTTGGCTTCCACGCTGTCTTGCTCGGTTCTTGCAGAAGATCTGTGATGTATTTTTGTCAGGATATGAAGATCCCTGTCTTAGAGTGAGCCACTTCAATTTTTTGCAAGGTTTTAATCTCAAATTCCTTTGCTACGTGTTGTCCTAATAGTTGTTGCTCTTTTTCATCATCACCAGTCACTATAATGTCGCTCACATATATCAATAACACCATTACTCCCCCTAACTTAGAGTGTTTGATAAAGAGGATACGATCTCCTTGGCGTTGTTTGAAGCCTAGACCCACCATGACTCTAGAAAACCTCCCAAACCATGCTCGTGGCGATTGTTTAAGCCCATATAGAGCCTTTTTTAGCTTACAAACGGTGTTGGCAGCAATATGCCGACTGTATCTAGGGGGTAAGTACATATAAATCTCTTCTTCTAGATCTCCATGGAGAAAGACTTTTTTTACATCAAATCGGTGCAAGTTTCTATTGTAATTAACTACTAGAGATAATGGCACCTTGACAGCATTCATTTTTGCAATTAGAGCAAATGTTTTCAAGCAATCCACTCCATAGCTTGAGGAAATCCTTTAGCTACCAACCTTGCCTTGTACTTCTCAATAGACCCATCAAACTTGTACTTTATAGTGTTACCTACTTGCATCCTACATGTTTCTTTTCATTTGGTAGAAGGACCAAATCCCAAGTACTATTCTTGTCCATTGTTTCCATTTCAAAGTTCATGGCTTGTTTCTCTGTGAGGAAGGCTTTATGGGTAGGTGAGAATTGTTCAAAGCATAGGTAGTTGGATAGAGGATAGAGTGGCTTGTTGGCACATGTCCTAGTATTCTTCCTAAGGTAAATTGGGATATGGAGGTCATCATAACTTGGTGGTGTGTTGAATTCTGATTGCGGTGCATGAGAAGATTCATAAATCAGATAATTAGAGTTTGAAGCGTCAAGAGAAGTTACTTCATATAAAAGTCGGATTGGACTTTTGAATATGAATAGATTCAGAAATGATCTTTGTTTTTCTTATATATACTAGATACTTCCCATATCTTATATTAATGCCATAATTTCCATCTTTCTTAGTATCTATTCCAGTCTCAACATTGTTATTTCCTTTATTTCCTTCTTTTTCAAAATCAATTTCAGTCTCAATTTCTGGTTCAAGAATCAACTCAGGAAGTAGAAGAGACTCGTCTTCTTTATTTGTATTCTCCCTCTGAAGATGAGTTTGACCAAAGTAACTTTCTTGTTCATGGAAGGTGACATCGCGGGAGACAACAAATTTATGGGATGATGGATGATAGCATTTGTAACCCTTTTGAGTGGAAAAGTACTCGATAAAGACACATTTTAAGGCTCTAGGATCAGGTTTTCCTCTACCATCACTATAGATATGGACGAACGACACACCCAAATATTATAGGGGTAAGGTTACTAGAAGTGGACACATCAGGATAAAATGAGGACATAGCCTCCATAGGTTAAAACTGACTCTCCCCAAAATTTGTTGGTACCTTTATTTTAAAACAACATTGCTCGAGTTTGATCTAACAAGTGCCCATTTTTCCTCTTTGTAATCCCATTTGGTTGTTGGTGTGTTCTCAATAATGCCCTCCTTTTGACAGGAAGAGTTAAGTCCACGATTAAAGTAATATTTGGCATTATCAGACTTAATCATTTTAATACTCCAAATTGGTTTTTCATCATGGAGAAGAACTGTACAAACACATAACTGACTTCAGATTTTTGTTTTAGTAAGTAAACCCAAGTAACCTGAGTACAATCATCAATAAAGGTTACAAACCAACGAACACTTGATATATATGGAACATTAGAGGGACCCCATACATCAGTACGACCTAAACGAAATGGAGAAGTACTCATTTGGTTACTAACTGAAAAAGGTACACGTTTAGCAAGCTCACACACCTCACAGTGAAAACTTTCTACCTCTAATTTCTTGAAGAGGGAAGGAAACAACTGTTTTATGACTCTAAATGGAGGATGACCAAAGCGGAAGTGGTACAAAATGACCTTATTTCTATTGGTATTTACTGATTTAAAAAAAAAAAAAAAAGAGTTGCTATTGTTGAGTAGATTTGGTGGAAGATTTTGATTATCCAAGTAATAAAGACCATTTCATTCTCTAGCATTACCAATTGTCCTCCTTGAATTCTTGTCTTGAAGGACACAAGATTTGTTATAAAAAACATTACATGATAGGTCTTGTGTTAGTTTTTGTATGGAAATTAAGCTAGTGGACAATTTAGGAATATGATGGACATTTCTTAGAGTTATGGATGAGTTATTCAGACATCTCCTTGACCTGTTGCAGTTATAAGGGTACCATCTATTACGTATATGTTCTTGTTGCTAGGGAAAGGTGAATAAGTGGAGAAGTGTGTAGGTAAGGGTGTCATGTGGTTAGTGGCTCCAAAATCCAGTATTGAGTATTGGTTATAGGGTGTATCTGAAGCATTAAATCCAAAAGAAAATTGAAACTTACCAAGAGAAAGTGTACTTGTATATACCAGAGAACTAGTACCTCATCTTCATTGCTTTCTTTAGCTGTCATATCCGTAAAACTAGTAGACAAACGATATTAAAGACGAAAGATTGATCTATCAAAATAAACAAACTTCTAACGTCCAAAAAATATCCACCAATTGTAAGTGTGCTACAATGTCACAATAACAATAGTGGCCAAAGTCGGTAACATAAAGTCTAAGCAAAAATCGTGTGAGCTTCAAATGACCCACAAACAAAAGTGCTCTGATTAGAAAGTGAACACTCAAAACGGAACTAGAGACAACTATTCTACAATCTGGTTGTAAACAACAGTGATCGAAAGTCTGTAAGACTATGCGTGGTGCACACACGCCAGAGATGACGTCGCGAGTGGGCATCACGCACCAGATTGGAAGGCGCGCATGAATGGGCCGTTAACAGCAGCGTTTTGGATTCCGGCCGATCTAATGGAGGTGAGTCCTGTGGTGTGGCGGTGGCGTGAAGTAGGTGGTCAAACGAACGTGAACAGTAATGGGGTGAATAGTGAACCCGCTATGGCAGCGAACAGGCCAAAAAGAAATCTCAAATTGCTACAATAAAGGAAGCAAAATGGGCCACAGTGAAGGTGGCTAAGGTTTCTAGAAAAAGAAATCGCAATGAAGGCGATAGGTTTATGCGGAAGCAAGACTCCCAAAGACTGAGAACTCTGACACCATCTCAAAAATTAGGGAAAAATATTTTATTGAATTGAAATATGCTAACAATACATCATATATATATATATATATATATATTCAAACAAACCCCTATTAGACTATACAACCAAACTTCTATAATTGAGCGATATTTTAGAAAAAGATTTTGACACTTAGTTTTTTTTTTAATTTCTTTAAATATATGGCTAATGAGTAGGGCAACTGTTGATTTGTCACTTTTCTGGTATTTAACGAATGCAATTGTAAACTATATTTTTATATGTTGGTGTTCTTTGGCCAGGCAAATACTCGAAACCACCGACGTTTCATGATTTATGTTCATTCAAAAGGCATGATAGTTGATGATGAATATGTAATTTTGGGGTCAGCAAACATCAACCAGCGGTCTATGGAAGGAACAAGGGACACTGAGATTGCAATGGGAGCCTACCAACCTCAATATACTTGGGCAAGAAAACAGTCTTATCCCCGCGGACAGGTATACACATTCTAAGTTATCACCTTCTCATATTTTCTCAACAACACATTGTTTATATACCAAATTTAAGTTTCAGTTATGGCATTCAAGCTTTTTCTCTAGGTTGTTTTAGACTTCTGATGGATTTCCTCATACTTAATGGAAACCCAAGTCAAAAAACAATGTTATTTCCTTTCTTCCTTTTATATGCAGCAGTGTCACTTTAAATTGAAAAGACATGTAATGTCTTATGTCTCTGTGTCTCACACGTGTTATTGTCCAATACAACAACGAAAAATAGAGTTACATTTAATCACTTTCATTTTCTTAAACAATTACACTAATATTTATTTGTAAATGTTGTGTTTGTCATTGTTTCATATATATATGTAGAAGCAACCTAGCTTCATCAGGCCTTAAAATAACGTCTAATATGCATTTGTCAACATAATTGTTAAGGCCCTAAAAGTTCTGAATTTAGGGTTTGAATTCTTTTTTTTTTTTCTAACCTTGTTACTGGTGAGAAATATCCACCGACTTTGTTGATCATAAACCTCTGCTTGGGAACCTACTTGACCACTTTTAGTTGGGTCTCCCTCCCAACCACATTTTTATCATTCACAAGGCTCGAATCTATACGACCTTACTTACAGTGTCTGAGTCCAGTTTCACTTGGACTGGGTCCAGTTTCACTTGGATCAACGTAACGTTGATAACTTTAGAATTATGCGAAAATACTAATGTATTTTTTGTCCTGTATCAAGCAAAATAATAAATACTACAATAGCTACAATGCATTGCTGTTTTCAATATTGTTATCTCTACATTTTTGCAATCATAGTAACATGTTTGTTTGTTTGTGAAACTACACAATGTAGGTTCATGGATACAGGATGTCACTTTGGGCGGAACATACCGGAACAATCGAAGACTGTTTCTTACAACCAGAAAGCCTGGAATGCATGAGAAGGGTTAGAACAATGTCAGAAATGAACTGGAAACAATTTTCATCAAATGATGTGACAGAAATGAGAGGGCATTTACTAAAGTACCCTGTAGAAGTTGATAGAAAGGGTAAGGTTAGATCTCTTCCTGGTCATGAAGAATTTCCTGATGTTGGAGGGAAGATTGTAGGATCATTTATTGCCATTCAAGAAAATCTAACCATTTGATGACTTTTTTTCATTCATTCACATTGTTGGTCATTAGCATAGGATGAATGTAAATTACAAAATACAAGTTAAACAATTTTGAAATGCATGATGGTTGAGTTAAGGAAACATCACATTTAATGTATAGTAATAAACTCAGTTTTATAGTTAGATTTTTATTTACTCTTTCTCTGTAGAACATATTGTTTTGTAAAATTGTAATTTAGAATTAAAGTACCGATTCGTTTTATCTCATACTAGTTATACATTCCTTCAATACTTGATGTACATAAGATATGCAAACATGTGAATTGTTTTTTTTAACTTGGCATGCAATGAGATTTGAAACATAAAAATTTCCAACAATTTATTTCACACACACGATGTTTTTCCAATTTATTTATTTTATTGATTTTTAAATTGATTTTTCACTGAATTATTTAGACATAATTCAAATATATTATTAATTTAATTAAATTTAAAAATATATCTTAATGTGCGACAATTTACTAAGATGTTTTCGTTGAACTTATTTGGAAATCTAATGCATGCCTAAGAGCTCGCTAAATGATTCTACAAAGCTTAATAAATAAATAAATTATATTCAAGTGATATTTTCTTAACTCTCACTTTCAGAATTTTATGGAATATGGGTACAGATACTGTAAACGTACGAGTATAGGTACATATTATGATATTTTAAAAAAGGTACATCAATTAAAAATATGAATTTTTATAATTTAAATAAAATAATTAAAATTTTCAATTCACAAGATCACAATAAAAGTTTAAAATATCACAAATTATATTTGATTAATCATAAATAATATTATATTAATACATAAGAAAATCAGTAATTTTACTTTCAATAAAATAATAGAAAAAACAGTACGACTGCAGCCAAATTAGGGGAAACACTTTGGACCAAATTATGTCTTGCTACCTCTTACTAAAAGTCAGTGACCTCTTTTTAACAAACTAAAGAAACATCTTTCAAAATATCTTCCACTAGAAAGACAAAGAAAACACCTTATATCTACCACTAGAGTTATCTTTCAAAATTCACATTCTCATTATATTTACTAAATATCCGCAAATTTCATCTTCGAGAGACATACATCACATATATTTGAACTTAAAATGCTTTAAATATAAGTAGTTACATGCATCTAGCAAATAATATAAATATCTCACATGCACACATTACGTCAAAAAAAATACGTTTTATAGCACTTATTAGTCTTTTATAACACTAATAAGATAATGTTAGAACTATTAATTAAAAAGAAGCGGTATTTTAAAATATTTATTCAATGTTATTATATGCAACTATACGTTTATTATAAAAGAATTGCTATAAAAGACTCTTAATAAACGTTATACAAACTATAAAAAATAGGTAGGTTATAATAGCGTCTAATAAGTACTACTATATCATTTTTTTATATAAAAAAATTGACCAAATCATTGTTACTAGGTTCTTCATCTTAATTAATTATGGTGGTTTTATTATTAATATTAATATATTTTTCTTAATTTATAACAATTGTAAAATATGAAATAAATTTTTCAAAATGCTAAAGCTTTTATTACAAGTATAGTTAGAGTAACATAAATGTACTTCAAATATAAAATATGATAATACAACTCAACTCATAATAGTCAAAAATAAATCTTATTCTAAAGAATTCAACAAAAAACATAAAACAAAAATTGTTGCTAGTATCATATAATCCTTTTGCATCCTTGAACGAAATAAACTTACTTGCAACATCAGTTGACTGAAATAACAACAACAAAAAAGTTAAAATGTTCCAAAATGTAATTAAGATATTTTAATGAACAAGTTTGGCACAATTTTTGAAACCATAAATATAAATATTCACCCCATATGTTATATACTTGTGTAAGGCATAATATCACATGTTTGAAGTTAAAGAAAGTTTATCACCACTCATTATCCAAAATTTTCAATATCATTCATATCATAGAGGTAAATATTTTTTATATCAACTGAGTCAAGCCACTACAAGTTTTGATGAATATTTTTACTCTCTATGATAATGGTTAATAAAGAGATTTGGGTTTCTTTAATACTCCATAATATATGAAAACATCAATCAATAGAGGAGCATACATAGTCTTACAATAATAAATTTAAAATCAAATGAAATGCCTAATACTTGAAGGTGAGAATAAGAATTAAGATATTAAGTAACTTTTTATCTTTATATTTCCTTGGACCATATCAAGCACCAAAATATTGACTCATGACTCTTAAAACTAACTAAGGAAAACAAATTATCATGTCAATATGCATAAAGCTAAAGTAACGAGTTGTTCAGGCTTATGAAAAATTAAAAAGTTCTGATGAAATGGCTCTAACATAATATTCAAGTATCTATATAGGCATCAAATACCTAAACCAACAAGATATGCAACAAGTCAACCACATCATCATGACAAAAATTCATAAATCAGCTTTAAAAACTTATAGGATACTTATAGTGACATCTCATCACAAATTAAGGGAGTTATATGGTTTGTTCGTTGGGAGAAAAACATAGAGACTGAAGTGATAAGGAGATTATATATTTAACTCCTCTATTTAATAGACTTAAGTATGAACAATTAAGTATTAATACTAATCATTTAAAAAAAAATCAACTCTTATCACAAAACTCAAATTTAATAATGTAATTATGATTGAAAATGTGTAACAAAATATATTCGATACTTTCACTACATATTTTTGTTATTATATACTACTAGAAGATGAAGAAATGTTAGTGCGGGATATTGAATCTTAAACCTTTTATTATTGCTCATAAAATGAAAAGATTGATCCAATAAAATGAGCAATATATAACATAAGATTAACATGGTCCAAGTTTTTGAAATGAGGAACAATCTCAATAAAAATGACCAATAACATAGGTGTACCACGATAGACAATCTCAATAAAAAACTACTCCCCATCCTAAATTATGGGTTGTCTTAGGATTAACAAAATAATAATTCGGATAAATAATTAGTGTAAAAAATTTATACATTCAACTATAAGGTTGATTACTAAAAATGATTACTTTAATTATAATTACTTCTTATTACTTTTAAAGGATTGTGATTTGTAAGTGATATTATACAACTTTTTCACTAACAATTTATAAAAACTAAAATTTTAAAATACTTTTTTTGTTTAATGGAACACTTTTTAATTTTATCCTTAAATTAATATTAGTTGTAACACATCTAAGTCATTATAATAATCTAATATGGTTTATGCCTAATTTTTTTTATAAAAAAATGGGAGAAGAGAAAATTATTATTAATTATAATGATATTAGTGACTATTTTGTAATGGTTTATACAAAATTTAAATTAGGACCTTTAGAAATACAATATCAAACTCTTATCAGTTGGCTTTGATGATAATACAATCTGATTTCTATTATTTAATCATGAATTCAATCTCTAATTAGTATATAAAAATCATTATTATGTAGCAAAATATATTAACTAAAAGATTACATTCTTGAAAAAATCTG
>JBBPBT010000850.1:13116467-13147597 GCA_037974875.1 Cicer bijugum
TTTAACTTAAATTTTTTATTAAATTTTAAATGCACTATTCATCAACTTCAAAATTCAATTGTACCATAAAAATTTTTGTTTTCATTAACTTTTTTTTAAGAAAAATAAGTTTCAAAGTGTTAAAATAAGAACGGTACAATCAAACATTTCATAATTCAATGATAAATTACTAAATTAAAACTTTAATTCTAAAACAATAAATTAATTTATTTTATATATGGTCATTGTTCAAGAATAATGCAAAATTAATAATTTTTAATCTCAACTATCTACGCAAAAAATTATTGGTGTTTCCATATCGGTAATAGATGGTATACGACATAATCAATTAAAAAAAATGGTTTTGAATGTTGTCGTGTTTCAATTTTATTCGATCAATTAAAAAATTCAAAAAAATATTAATAAATCATAATAATGTGTTTAATTTTATATATTTGTCATCTCATTTTATTATATTAAAAAATATCCAAAAAAAAAAAAATAAAGTCGGATTCATAAATCTAGTCCAATAATTGAACTCACATTCTCATTGATACTCCACATTTTCAGCTTTAGTGTTTCCCTCGTTTTGAATCTTCACCAACTTTTTACTCCATAAAAAAGTAGAAGTCTCATCTTCATCAACTTTGCACTCCACAAAAAAATAGAAGTCACATCTTTACTTATCAGTCCATAATTTCTGCAAAACAATTAAAAAACCAAAACTTATTTTTATTTCATGGATAAAAAGAAGGTTTAATTGCAATTTTGGTCCCTCTATTTTAGCTGAATCGTGAAAGTAGTCTCCCTATTTTGTTTCTCCCCAGTTTTGGTCCTCAAAGCAGAATTTTGGTTCAAAATTTCATGAAATTTCTTTTTTTCTTTTCATTTATTTAAGTCACATCATGCCTCAAGATCTCATTTGGAACAATTGTACTTGAAATATATGATCATAAATGGTGTAATAAGGCTTTAAAAAATGAAATTTCATTAAATTTTGGACCAAAATTCTGTTTGAAGGACCAAAACTGGGGATAAACAAAATGGGGGGACTACTTTCACGATTCAGCTAAAATAGGGGGACCAAAACTGCAATTAAGCCTAAAAAGAATCATCATTTTAGTATATAAATTGAAAGCAAAAAATCAAACTAAGGGTATTATTTTTTTAATAAAAAGCAAAGCATACAAAAAGAGGAATTTTCTACATAAATAAAACACATATGTAAATGTAGAGAGACAAAGAAAACCACCTTATTTTTCATCAAATTAATTAATAACTATAAACAAATCCAAACCCTTTATAATAACACAACCTACAAAAATCAAATTAAAAAAAATCTATAAAAATGTAAAGAGTTAGAGAATACATGAGCCACACATCACCACCTTCATCATCCTTTGTAAATCTCTTATGAAACCATCATCAAATTGATCTCATATGAGCCACCACCACGAGCACTATCATCACAACATCCACAAAGCCACCCCGTCAACTTCAACTTTCGACAAACCACTACCACGAACACTATCGCTAGAGCGTCTACCCAACCACCGCCGTCAACTTTGACCCCCGACAAACCACCTTCGCGGACAACTTCTCTTTGTGGATATTTTTTTGGTGTTTGTTGTTTCTCACTCTTAACAATTGAAACTCACTTTTCTCTCTATTGAATGTGTTTCCCGTCCCCACCCCCTCTTTTCTTTTCTATTTCTACTTTTATGATTACTTTGTTTTGTTTTACATTTTCTTTTCTTTTCCTTTTTAATTATATATTAAAGTTAGATTTTGGATTCTAAGTCCATTTGTTTTCCTTTTACTCCGTGATTTTAATATTTATTTTTAACACACATCCAACTTTTATTTATTTATTAAGTTTTTTTAATAAATATTAACTTTTAAATAATTCTAATATTCATTTTATAAATAAATTAATTTAAAATCAACTTTTAAATTTGATTAACTAGATGTGATGTCTTTTTAATCTAAGTTATTATGACACAAGTTATATTATTTAGTGGCTTTAAAACTTAATTTTATAACTAAAATAATAATAAAATATTCTTAAATTAATTAGTTGTATGAAATATTTTTTTTACTTCTTAATTTTTGAAACACGAACTTGATAGTCTTAAAATTCATTTTTTAAAATAATTATTCAAATAAAATAAACTCGTTTTTTTTTTCTTATGTTAGAACAACTTTTTTTATCAACAACAAAACACAATTTATTTAAAAGTAATTAACACTGCATTTTTTTTACCGAAAAAGTGATTTCTCCATGCATTAGAAATACCTTGAAGCAAGATCATACTCTTGTCAAACATATTAAAAAAAACCATTTTTCTCCTCTTTCTTAAGCACTCATTTATTTCAAAAATTACATATAATTGATATTTACCTTCAATAATAAGGAGAAACACTCAATTATATTACTACCAATGTTTTCACTATTTTAAATAAATTTTAGTGACAAATTTTAAAAATACTCAAAATTTTAGAATGCCAGAGATGTGTTTGCTTGCACAATGGTAGATAAAATGGTTATTTTATAGTAGAAATCGTAATCAATTAAAACAAAACATTTTGATATTTCAAAATTTAAATTTATGCTTAAAAGTAAATTGTAACGAATAGACTTGTCAACTAAATGTTGGTTTGTTTTGTATATGCATGTTGTTATAGAAGTAGAAAATATTTGTACGGTCGAACCTCTTTGGAGATTTTTAAATTGTTTGACGAATTCGTTTTTTAAATTTTATGTATTTTGTGCTTTATATTTAAGAAAGAATATGATCCATTTATAATAATAGTATATTATTTTCCATGTATCCACGTTGTAATTTTTTTCTTCATATTTTCAATTAAAATATATAAAGTAAATATTTGGTTTAATTGCAGTTTTGGTCCTTCTATTTTAACTAAATCGCAAAAGTAATATCTCCATTTTATTTCTTCCTAGTTTTAGTCTTCAAACAGAATTTTGGTCCAAAATTTGATAAAATTTCATTTTTTTAAAGCCGTACTACACTATTTATAATCATATATTACAAATACAATTGATGCAAATGAGATCTTGAAGCATGATGTGACTTAAATAAATGCAAAAAAGAAAAAAAAATTCATGAAGGTTTAGACTAAAATTCTACTTGGAAGACCAAAACTAGAGATAAACAAAATGGAGGGAATACTTTCGCGACTCAACTAAAATAGAGGAACAAAAATTACAATTAAACCTAAATATTTATAGAAATATTTTAACCACTACTTCAAAAAGTAGTATTAGTAATTTGATTGGATGTATTTGAACAAAAAATTTACTCTATCGGTACATATTTATATATTTTATTTTAATTATCATACAATATTAGAATTACTACACAGCTATCCCCACATGGCAAGCTCTCCATGGTTCTTTGCAATTTCAAATAAAAAATGAAAAGCAGCCATTTAATTTTATAAAATTGAAGTAAGTGAGTTTGAAATTTGAACATTCTAAAACTCCTCACACCCTATTGAACCAAAGGCATCAAATGAATTAGTCATTGTTTAAATTCAGTTTCAAATTAACGTTTTCATTACCGAACTAAATTAATTAATGCTATGTACAATGTTAACTCCGGTAGAAAACAAGTAGTATATGTAACGATTCCCATAACAATTTCCATTGATCGATGTTCATTATTAATTCAGATTTGAATATGTCCAATATCAGTTTTTTTTTTTTTGTTCTTATTTAACAATAACCGTAAGTAAAGGACCTCATATATTTTCTGTTTTTTTTTGGTTTGAGGTATAACCATGGATTGAAACATTTGTTGCAGCATGTATTTCATTTTGCAAAGTGTGGGTATTGTTCCCATTTCTATTGGAATGGAGACTTATTTGTAAAATTGTAGGTAGTATTTTGAATTGGATTTATATATTGTATTTTGCACAATAGGTTTATAATATGTTAATTTTTTTTTTATTTAATACGGAATCAAAATATATCTCATTATATGCATAAATTAGTGTCAACCGTCAATTAGCAACAATCTTAGCAAAAACATATTTCGTTGGTGCTATAGAAATAGATATTTCCTTACTTTGTTTTTTACTAGCGTAATAATAACTTCAATAATTTTTAAACAAACTAGAACTTGAATGAGCAAAATTCAAATATAAGTTTTGAATAATCTAAAACTACACACAACGTTGTACGTATAGTGGTATTATTTTAATATTATATATATATTAACTTTTCAATTACTATATTTAGTTATATTTTATTTTAAAGTACTTAATAAAGATATTGGTATGTTCTTCTATTGGTTGAATATTTTTGGGTTCATCTCAAGTGCGTTCATACTTTATATCAATTATTCTATGTTCTTATGTAATATTGATATTTTTTGTACGTAATTAAAGTATATTTTCCTATACACTATATGTTGATAGTATGTACTTAATAATGTACGAAATGTATATGTATTTTTTATTTATACCTACAAAAGATGTTTTTACTGTTATAATTTTCATTATCTACTACTATTACTATATTGTGTATCTGAATTTCTGGTAGTTGATATCAATCAATTATTATACATTTGTCAACCACTAACAATTTTACAAACTCAAATTAGTTCATACTATTTCAATAGATATTATTTATAATATTCTTTTAGAAATAATGGTCTTCCCTGCCACGGGTGCTTATACTAGTTATATATAATAATAATAAAGGAAAAAATAGAGGGTGACGTGGACTTTGGGCCCATGAAACAAAGCGGAAGGTTTAATGATAGTGTTTTATTTTGTAAAATGTTTAAAAATAAATTAAGAAAGTGAAATAAAATTAACATATTCACTTTTACAAAGTATTTTTTAAGCAATTAGCTTTTACGAAAAAACACTGTTTTTTTGTAAAATGCTTAAAATTATATACATTGAATTATTCCAACTGAAAGTTAATTTTTAATTATTATTTTCAAATATTTCATCCTATTTAATATTGGTTGAAGATATTCAAAAAATAGGGAGAAAAAAAAAACTTAATTAATCTGAGATTCCTTCAGAATATGCAAAAGAAAAAAAAAACAAGTTTTTGAAAAAGAAATTCTTGATTTTTTAAATTATGTTTAGGTCACACTTACAATTTATCTACTATTGGTTTCCTTACATTGACAGTGGGGCATAATTCACAATTTCTCATCCTTGTAAAAAATGAGTCAATTTTTATCAAGTGAACCAACCTTATACTTCAATATAGTGTACAAATTGAATTAATGTTATAATAAACTGAAGCAATTAACTTTTGAATGAATTTCTTTTTATTTATTTATTTATTTATTAACATCTACTAATTTCCCAAAAATGATTTTGTTTTAAAGTCCATATTAAGTGCACCCATTAACTAATGACTAAATTAAAATATTTGTGCACCAAGTAACAGTAATACGTAAAGATGGCGAATATGGTTTTTTTTTTTTTTTGCTGTAGCTGAATATGGCATATATTCTTGGCAGAAATGTATGTAATCTTTGCAGCATCACTTGCAAACATAAAGACACAGCTATCCTTTAGATAACTAATTTTTATTCACCTTCTTTTGATGAATATATAGCATATTGAATCATACGTTTGTTCGCACACAAAGATGCAATGAATGACATAAGCTTAATGTTTTTTTTTCAAATGTGTTTAGTTCATGTAAATATGTCTCTTGGATTTAGCCTAAAAAAATACAATTTTCTGAATATAATAAACACTGACTTTCCAATTGATGCTCAGAACCTAAAGTGTAACAAAATCTCCCAATTTATATCCAATTGTTGATAGTGGAGCTATCCTTGCAAACAATTTGTACCACACTTGCTTGCTTGTTTCTTGTTTTTCAAATTTGATATTTTTTCATCATTAAAAAATCAGGAACAGAAGTTAGTGTGGCAGCACAGTGATAATACCTTCCTCCAATTTTGGAGGGCGATGAGGTCTTTCTTTTGGATTTTGTATCATGAACCTGACATGTAAGTGTAACGTGTTTGAGCTCCGATAGTAAGCTCGACAATTTTTGCTGCAACATAATATTATGAAAAACTTAGTCGAATCTTTATGACATGGATCAAATATATAATATATTAAAAAAAACATATAAAATTTTAAAAGTAATCTCTACCAAGATAAAATGATGACAAGAAACCAATAAGGTAACAAAAGGAATTAGATAAATATCAAGTTCACCTGTAAGAAATCCTATGACAGGTATAGGTTCCAAGACTTTCTCGGTGCTTTCGAGTTTTCGCCTAAAAAATTATGCGGTGAATTTTTAGTATCATTTGTTTTCTTACTTAGGAGTAGCATATTGCAAAAAGTGAAGTCTAAAAGAAAGTGAAAGGAAAATTAAAAAAACTAAGAGGGAAAGAATGTGAAATTAATCAATCTATGTTACCTGGTATATTTGCTGAAAAATGGATCTCTCATTAGGTAAAGAACAAATAACAGCTTCCGCCATTTAACCTGAAACAAAACTATTTTGGCATTAACTCTCAATATAGCATATTCAATCAATAAGGCGAGTAGACCGGGAACATCTTATGAAGTATGCTTCTGAGTTTAAAGAAACACAAACCTCATCTTTTTCGGGGGCAGAAAGATGAATCATTTTTTCATTTTTACCGGCCACTGTCGTTGAAACAACTGAGAGAATACTGTTTGATACGCAATCAAATGCCAGTGAAAGGAACCAAGGGGTCCATGATCGAACACCATATTTTCGAATAAATAAAACATAAACAAGTGGTCTAGTAATAAATAGAACTTCTCCAATCAAAAACAAAGCTCCACGAAGACCCTTTTTCTCCACTATGGTGGAAAGTGTAGGTTTGACTATCCTTGAAGCTATAATAATGCATTGAGTGAAGAGTATTAGTGGAGAATATCGTAGTTAAGCACATATAGCATACATGTTTATCATGTAAGCACTTATGAATAAGCTATTTCTATAACGAAAGATAAAATAAAATCAAACTGTTTCCATATAAGCTCAAAGTTTTTGTCATAAGTTATCTTGAAGATCTTACAGAAATAAGCTGAAAACAGATTATGGATATGTCATAAACTATTTCTATAAGCTCTCTCAAACAGTGTCTCAAGTGCTTAATCACTAGATAAATTCAAACAAGTCAATCCAAATAAACCCATAATCAAACTAGCGGTAAAAGTATCTTTAAAATAGATTACCAGCGGGCTCCAAGATTGCTTGTTGGTGTTGAACCCGACGTAACCACATTGGATCTGACAGTGTCCTGGCTTTCTCTCCAAATTGACTTAAAGCAGACAGCGCTCTTCCTTCAAGATTCCACGGGTGAATCCCTTTGGGGTTTACAGCCATTTGATGTTGTGAAGTAGAACCATCTGAATTCATTGCATCGTTAGATGTCTGCCCTCCATGTAACAGCATTTTATATCCACTCTTTCGAAACAAAGATAACCGAACCAGTACCCTGAGTTAGAGTCATTCAAGATAATAAGAAAAACCGATCAATGACTACATATATATAATGACATCATAGTGAATTATATTGTGCTGCTTACTTGGTTGCTTCGGTAATGGCAAGGAAATTCCATTTCTTATCATCACCATAGTAGTGTTGTGCAACGACTTCAACTAACGTTTCCAGATCCTTTAATGCGGACAAGCATAATGGATAAGGAAATGAATGAGGCTCCACAGAGCCTGTAATATTTTGGTTAGGAGTAGTATCAATTATATGTTCATTGATAGCTGTGATGATTCCGAGAATGGTTGTCACTACATGAAATCATGGAAATTTTCAGTAAGGTACGAATTTCTATAGTAGGAGAAAAATAATTAAAAAAAATTGATAAAGAGTATAAGACAATTGGAACTAGTTTCAATTAAAAGAGAAATGTAGGTAAACTAATATGGCTCGGAAATTTGCAGTAGAGACTTAGACAGTTTTGTCAAATAGCGGCTATAGCAGCGCTATAATGCTATAACATTGCGGAATTTGAACATATTGCTATTATTCCACGATATACTATTTAGGGCAAAGTGTTTTCAAATAATGGCAGTAGTTGCACTACAGCTAGTGTGGCATAATTTAAACAGACTGCTATTTTCTGTGATAAAAAACACTAGATCTAGAAAGGCAAAAGGCTCAGCCAAATCATTCTTTTTCTAGTTGGCACTAACAAGATTAACATGAATGAACAAATAGTTGTTGATAGAAGCTTCTATTTTGTGCATCATGGTCTTATACTACTTTTTAACTCGAAAAGAAGTAGCCAAAAGTTACCAAAAATTCACAAAACCTGCTTCTGGTCCAATTTCTGATTCAGAGAACCGTTCCGGAAGAAGCCATGTCAATCCCTGTCCACCATTTCAATCCACCAATAAGATGACAAATAATGTACAAATGCCCATTTAAAACAATGTTTCAACTTTCAACAACGTGACCCATAATAGACTTGTATAAAAAAACAGACAACAATCACAGGAAACTGAGTGTTTGATTTGTTTTTGAAATCCATTTTAGTTTATGTGTTTCCATTAACAATAATTACAAAGTGCCAGATTTTACATTTTATGAAGGAACTGGCAAAATCATGACTATCATCACTCAATAGACGTAGGATAGATAGACAGTTGTAGTTATGTTCATTATGAAATTGTTACTATGTTAGTTATGTACATTATAATTTGTTATAAGCTAGGAAGTTTGTTATGGTGGAGTTCTCATATAAATAAGCAATGCATCACTTCATCAATATCGATGAATTCAATACGAAACCAACTCTTCTCATTTGATTAGGAATTTAGGACAACCCACAGTGCATCATTCTTAAGTGCTCTCTCTAACAGAAGCATCATACAATAGCACATAATGCAAACAATAGCCAAAACTATCAAACAAACAAAAATCATTTCAGAATCATAAATATCTTCTACTTTCTGTTTGTTATAAGCTAATTAGTTTGTTGTCCATGAGGTGTCAGCTCACTGGTAAGAATTTAGCCTTCAAAACCTCAAGAGATATAGTTCAAATCTCCTAGGAGAAGGTTGTAGAAATGATCATTAGTGTCACTTTAATTAATAATATAGTTAGTTTGTTATTATAAAGGATTATGCTCCACTTCTTGTTTCATTTTACCTTACATATCCAATTTCAATGAATTTAATATGAAACCTCCCATACTATTAGGATGTTTTACCATCCAATTATAAATTCAATAGGCAAAAATATTCAAAACTGTATCGAACAACAAAAATTCATGTCAGAATCACCATTTTCCTCTAATTTTAAGGTTACTTCATTGCAATTATAAATATTGCAACAAATAAGCAATAACAACTACTATCAACACAAAAGTCCACAAAAGATTAGCCTAGTGGTTTGCGTTGGAACACCAAAAGAGTACTAAAAACAAGATTCAAATTTCGATCTTTGCTACTAACATTTCCCATTCTGTAACAAATTAACCACAAACAATTCTCTAAAAAAAAAAAAAAAACTAACAACAACACTAAAGCACGGCCTTCCTAAAAAATTAACTTTGGCAGGTAAATTTGCAACAACAAAATTATCATATCATATTAAAATTAAAATACTAATAATTAACAATAAGCTTACATTAGCCAAAGACTCCAAGGAGTGCACATAGTCTTTGTTCTCTCTAACCCATCTCTTATAAGCTTCCATAGCTTCAGAAACTCTAAAAATAATACAAAAATGAAAAATAAAAACAATATATTGACTAAGCCAGGGACGGTCCTAAGATATTTGGTGCCCTGGATGAACTATAAAAATGAAACCTTGTGATCATTATATTTTTTTCTTGTAAAAATTTAACAATTTATTCATTATAATCAAGATTCGTTAAAAAAAATCATTTGCATGTCACGATTTCAAGGCTACAGCGCAAAAACCACATGAAAATCAATCTCAAATAAGAGGAAAAAAAAATCAAGTCATAATTTTTGAAAAAAATCCCTTCTCCTCATTCACAAAATACGCACGATGTTTGAAAAAAATCAACAGAGAAATAAAATAATTCAATGAAACAACACACCAAAAAAAAATCAAAACAAAACTAAAATGTTCAAAATGAGAATCAAAACAACCACTGAAATAACATAAAAGAAGAATAAATAAGAGAATGAATAGAAACGAACCAGAATTAAACAATTGAGAAAGAAGGAAGGATGGGGCCGTGTTGCCGGAAAACGCTGCCGGAAGGTCGTGGTCTTGGGTGATGGCAGTCAGAATGGATTTCGAGTTTTCGGTGAAAGGCTAGATGGAATAGTAAGAAACGATACTTTATATGGTTTTTAGTTTTATTTTAATAGAAAACTGTTTCAAATTAAGTGAAAAAAATCATTTCAACGATTTTATATGAAGATTTTTAATTTTTAAAATTTAGTTATAGTTTTGAATTCTATATTATTATCAAATTCATAATTATATTTTAAAATTCACTTAATTTTTATTCTCCTTCATATTATTTTAATTAAAAATTAATATATTTTAAATGACGTAATATATAATTCTATTATATAAAATTATCTAGATATATTAAGTATTTATATATAATTAATTAAAATTAAAAGTATTATAAATTTTTTAAGTTAAAAATTAAATTTTTACGGCATTTTATTTCAATTTCATGGTTATATCGTCATATTATATGTCACGTTATTTAAATCATATTGTATCATTATTTTTTAATTAAATAGTCAAATAAAGAGACTAAAATTGTCTAGTTTTAGAATATGATGATCAATTTCATGAATCAGTAAAAATAGAGAGATTAAAATTGCAATTAAATCTATTTTTTATAATTTTCTTTTAAAATTATAATATCAGACACTCGCAACTATCTCGAATAGACCTTAAGATTTTAATAATTTCAATTTAGAGTAACACATCTCAATAGATACAATAATAACAAGTGGTTTTCTACATAGATTTAGTTTTTTTCTTCATGTGTTTATTTTGATTTTGTGGTATGATTGCGATGTTTAGTTTGTTTGTCATCATGGTATGGTGTCGTTTATTTTTCTATTTAAGTGTTGTGTTTTCAGTATCATACTTTAAGTTAAGAGTTTATGGAAACTATCACTAAATTGAACATCTTCTCAACATTACGTATGATTTGTCAATATATGATCAGATTGATCATATCAAAAACCACATACATCAATATAAATGAGTACTATCAAATATTTTTTTTTTTTAAGATGGATTGAATTAAAGAATGTGAACCTTGCATTATTTTTGACTATTAGTCCTATGTAGAAGAAATGGATTTGATCATAAACGATAAAATTAAAATACATTATTATTTGAATTTATTTAATTAATTATTTTAATATGATTAATTAAATTTATTTAAATTAAAATACAAATGATTATTTATTAGGTTTAAATCAAAATTGGGGTTTTGAGTTTCCAACATAACTGAAACACACCAACCCAAAGCTTCTTATTTTCATAGTTTTCCCAACCATGTAAACTTTTACCTCCTTCAAACACATCAATATTTGAATCAGCTACTAAGTTATTGTTTCAGGGTTGGGTCTAAACAAATCCAACTCATCTCATTGGATCGCTTACAACCTTAACCATCAAAAGAATCATATTTGCAAAAACTTATATGCCACCACCACTTTGTGGCCACCTTCCCCTTTTTGTCTTCTGCAAATCTCATCTCTTTTTTCGGTCCAACAAGTTTACTTTTGAGACCGCCACCTTCCCTCCTCTTTTAGGTCATCTTTGAGCTTATCCATAGAGCTAAACACTAGATATGTTATCTCTTTCATATGAACTATCTGTTGGACTGATTTGTTTCACGTTATGGACACCTTTTTTGCACCATCCTCTTCTCTATCGTGGGCATGGGTTTTTCTATCACATTTTTGTAGAACGAAAAATACAAGAAAGATGAGGTCTATATGTGTTGTCTGATAAAAAAAATTATGTATGATTATGTTAAGGTAAAGAAAGTAAAGCAGTTAAATGAAAATAGAACAGAGAGACACAATCAATTTATCCTAGCCAACACGTTAGCTACGTCAAAGCTCCTTCAACCTGAATGATTTAATCCATTAGTTCATCACAAAATCAAATTTATACTTGAACACCTATTAGTCACAATGATTGTGTTCAATCTTCTCAACCTTTTAGCTTAGTACATTCAATCT
Organism: Cicer bijugum; assembly: GCA_037974875.1. Classification (NCBI taxonomy): domain Eukaryota; kingdom Viridiplantae; phylum Streptophyta; class Magnoliopsida; order Fabales; family Fabaceae; genus Cicer; species Cicer bijugum. The sequence goes on from JBBPBT010000850.1 coordinate 13,128,652, forward strand.
ATTGAGTATAACATACACTAATAGGTTATGTCACAAACGAAAGGTTTTGACCTTTTCTCATAACTTTTTCTCAGCACTAAAGTGATACATAATGATAATGAGCAAGAGGGTGGATGTACTTATAGCTTATATGTCTCTTGTTATTTTTCTTTGAGGGATGCATTTCCTTTGATAGAAAACAATTAGGGTTTTTGATCATTGTCCTAATTGCAAGAAATCAACATAATTTATGAAGTTTCGTATCATATCTTTTGAGATTGATTTGTCATAGAAACTTTCCAAAACTGATATTGTAATTGATTTAGCATATCTTATTTAAAATAGTTGGGAAATAGAGGATAGGATGACCATAACATGCCTTAAGATCTTCAGACAAGTAGCAGATTTAGGGTGTTCATCAGAGGATGTGCAAATGTTTTGTCTTATTAGGGGCTTTGACTTCTTCAAATCATTGACTTCCTTTAGAGGATACATAGTAACTCAGAGTCACACGACGAAATGATTTATGTGATTAATTAGAGACATAGTCAATCACTTGCTTGTCACGCTTACGAAAGGCCGACAAACAGACATTTGTTGAATTCATAAGAGGCATATGAATAGGCGCTTGTTGAATTCATTAGAGGCAGACGATCGAGTGTAGATTGTAGTTATTGGAGGTAATTGGAACATAAAATATATATGTTCATCAGAGACAACTAAATCATAATATTGCTTGCGTTTCCAAAGGCAACTAGGGCACAAATTCACTCGTGTATCAAACTTAGAGAAATGGAGTGAAGCAAAGTCTTGTTGTACATTTGTCTTCATCCAATTATCAGAGGATACAACATAAGACATGCACACTTAATTAAAGACCTAAGACCTGCACACTTTATTGAAATGTTAGTGCATAATATTGTTCTCATTCTAACAATTTCCTTTGTTTTCTCCTTACACTATTTCAAATCTCTTCTTTGAGCTAGTCGCTGGCGACTGCCACCATCTTCATCATCTTAGTGAGTTTGGGAACTTTTATTCTCGCTTTGGACCTTATTATGAGTTTGATTGTTGTTGTTTTACTATGTTCATTGGTGTTTAGATATGGATTTGTTGTTCTGGACTTATTTCCCATAACAATCTAAATATATTGGTTAATTTATTTCAAGTTATTAAGTAATATGAGCAAATTCCTTTTTTTAAAAAAATAATATAAATTTATTTAGAGATTTGATAAGAACAATATGTGTATTTGCGTTTTGAACAATCTGAATTTTTTGTTTTGAGTTATTGCATTTCAAATTGATTAATTAATTTTAAGTTTTAATTAATAATATAAATCAAAAGTAATTTATATTATTAATAATTATAAAAAAAAGTCAAATGCACCTTATTTAATTATATGGTCAACAAATAACAAATCAATATTTTTTTTAACTAACAAACATATTGGGGACTTCTATAAAACTTTTTTGTAAATTTCGTAAAAAAAATTATAAAAATTAAAATTAAAGTAACTCATATTTGCAGAAATAAAAAATATAGTTAAACCTAAACTACATTTTTAGGTGAAACTCAAATAGAAGCTTTGATAACATTCAAATGTCCTTGAAGCGGCATATTAAAGTAATTTTAATTTTAATATTGTATGTCTTGTAAGATCTCTTGTCTTTTTTAAAAGACTCGTGTATCGCCTGGGTCAAATATTGTGTCACTCATTTTAGGTGTTTATTTTATTTCTTGGATTTCTGGATTAGTGCTTTAAAGTTGGAAATTAAAGGATTCATTTGATAGCTCGGATAAAATAAACATAATAAGATATAAACATCATAAAAATTCATCATGACATGTAATTATTTGATCGACATATGATAATAAATATAATAAAACTATTTTATCATATTTAATGTTTAATATGCACTACATAATAATAAGATAGGATATATATCGTAATAAAATGAAAAAGTTAGCCTAATAATCTATTTAATAAACAAATTAAAATGCTAAAACAATTAAATAACTAATGAAATAAATCATTTGAATTTTAAAAAATGTCACAAGTAACTAAATAATTCGATATATTTATAGAGAAAAGGGGATATGAAAAATGTCATAAGTAATTAAAACATTATATATATTTTTTAGAGAAAAAGGAATATTTCTAAAAAAGGAATATGCATTGTTAGTATAAAATGAGAAAACAAGATATGTAGTGTTAGTATAAAACAATTATACACAAACATTCAATATATATGTTTGGTCGTGTCACACCACATCACTCTTATTTTATGATATGACATTAAAAAATGAATAACTCTCGTTCCATGTTAGTGTAAAACTATGTTACACTAAAATAGATATCTTTTAAATTCATATTTTTAATATTTAATATCATCTTAAGTTTAATATAAATTATCAATTAATAGAAAATAGCTACCTTTATTCCTTATTTTTTGCTAAAGATTGACCATATTTTTTGGCATAATTATTACAAATTTGTATGACCTTTTCTTACTCTCTTTATTACCACAAAAGCAGAATGGAAAATTCATTCTAGCAACATTTTTTATCATCTATTTTGTGCGTGGTTAGCTCCAAATGAACTATTCATGAGTATGATTATTGGCTTATTTTAGAGAATGTCTTGACTGTGTTTGATAAAATGCATTGGGAGCAACATTTGATAAATTGATTATTTGTTTGGCCTAGTATTTGATAATAACGAGAATGTGAATGAGAAGGATACCGATAATGATAGTTTGTGTATGTTGCCACCATTTCTTTAACATTTTTGCATGAAGTGGAAATGAAGCATTAATAAAACGAGCATGTAACATTTTTAGTGCGTGTTTATGGTTCTTCAATGTGTAGCATGTAAAATTTTGGTTGGGAAAAATTAGATGGAGTTTCTAAATTTTAAATTATCAATGTGTAACTCTTTCAAGTATACTTATTGACGAGGAATTTATGGATGTACATTTTTTTTTCTTTCTGAGATATGTATGTACTATTTTCTACGTGTAGCACTTGTATTAAAGTAGTAATTAATATTTGATTAAAAAAAATTTAATTGTAGTTCTGGTTCTCATACTTTAATTGAATTACAAAAATAATATTTCTATTTTATTTTTTATTTATTTTTGGTACTCAAACATAATTTTGGTCTAAAATTTGATTATATGTCATTTTTTTCCGTTTATTTAAGTCACATCATGCCTTAAGAATAGGGTTGTGCAAAAAATCTGGTTATAAGACTCAAATTCAAATTCAAAATCAAATCCAAATTTATTTTAAATATCCAGTTAAAATCATATGGTTATAAAGTGTTTATAAATATACATACATGTTAAAGTTCATTTGGTACTTTGGACATCTAGAAAAATTTTTGATCTAAGATATCCAAACAACCCGACATATTTAAGGTTTGTTCCTTAATTTTTTTTAATAGTCTATTATTTAAAAATAATCACTTTTAAGAAATTTTTAACCGTCTATTAAAACTTTTTTTTTTAAAAATAGAATACGAAATCTTTAACATTTCTTAAACTGAATAGTTGTTTTGAATAATTTGTTATAAAAATTATTTTTAATAATTAATTCTTTTAAAATAAGTTATTTTCATTATGGTTGGATTTAATAATTGGTTTATCAAAATCAGAATTCCTAAGAATTAATTAGTCTAATTAGGTGATTTTGAGTTGTTGAATCGTCAAAATTATAATTTTTAAATTGTAATTAGTCTAATTAGAAGATGTTGAACTGTTGAACAATTGAGATTAAAATTCCTAAGTGTAAGTTAGTGTAATTAGGTTCAATTGAACCCATTGATTGTCAAAGTTATAATTTTAAAGTCGTACTTAATCTAATTAGGTTAGATCGAATATTTGGATAATTGAATTTAACATTCCTAAGTCTAAGTTAATATAATTATGTGGTATTGAACGATTGGATCATCAAAATCAGAAATCTTTAGTTGTTTTTAGTCTAATTAGGCAGGGTTGGACCATTTGATAATCAAAATTAGAATTTATAAGTCTTAATTAATTTAATTAGGTTAAATTGAAATATTGGATCTTCAATATTAGAATTTCTAAGTCTAAGTTAACCTTATTAGGCGGTATTGAAGCTTTAGACCATCAAACTTTGAATTTATAAGTCATAACTAGTCGAATTGAGCAAGATTAAACTGTTGGATCATTGCTATAATAATTTCTACACTTGCGTTAGTGTAGTTAAGTGAGATTGGACCGATGAATCATTAAAATTATAATTTCTAAGCCTAAGATAGTCTAATTAGGTTAGATTGAACCGTTAAATTTTCAAAACTGGAATTCCTAAGTATTAGTTAGTCAAATTAGGTGAGATTGATGTCTTGGATCTTCGAAATTATATATTTTCTAAGTCGTGATTAGTCTAATTAGGTGATATTAGACACTTGAATCATCAAAATTAGAATTTCTACGTATAAGCTAGTGTAAATAGGTTTAATTGAACTATAAAAATTATCAATATTAAAATTTATATCTCGTATTTAGTCAAATTAGGTGAGATTAAACTCTCAAATCATTAAAATTATAATTGCTAAGCAATGGTTAGTTGAATTAGGTGAGATTGCATTAATGGATCAACGAAATTTAAATTCCTAAGTTAAAGTTAGTCTTAATAGGTTAGGTCATTTAAGTTGTTAATTCAGTTTCATTCCAATCATTTTAATTTTTAACTCAGTTTCAAATTAAGACATTTAATTTTTATTTCACATGTGTTAGAGATTGTTGTTTGCAATGGAAAAACTTCTACTTGAAGTTGAGTAGAGGTTCTATGTAAGACACCTCTACATCAACTTCAGAAGAAAAAAAAACACGTAGAAAAGATTTTAAAAGAATTGGCGTAGAAATGTACAAAGACATCATATCACCAACGATGGAAAAAACATATATAGGAAATGACATTAGTCTAATTATGAAGATTCCAACAAGAATCTGAAGTAGATCAAGATTCACAATACATTTAAAGTGTGATATGTTTGTGAATAATATGCCAGAGACTTTCAACAATGTCATCTTAGGGTTAATTGTTGACTCCAAGAGTAACTATGTGATGAGTTACTCCACTTAATAACTCAATATAATGATGAAATTCACTAATCCAATTATTGATTATTGATATACTTTATATTAATGATCAAACACACAAAGTTTTATATAAATATGTAATTTGTGGCTATGTAATCTAGTTATTGATAGTTCCTTATACATTTTAAAAGCTTATTACACATTCATTTGAACTGACTTAATAGATTATCAAATGGTTTTAAAATTTAATAAAAATTTGTGGAGTTGATCTACTTAATAAGAAATTTTTATTTCACAGTTGGATTAATAAAATATATCGTTTATATTTAATTATTATGTGGAGTAACTCAATATAAACGGTAAATTTAACTAATTCAACTGTCAAATCAATAGTCTTATTGAATAGATCAAGTATAATTTTTTTTTTATTATAAAATTTAAAATTATTTGATATTTTATTAAATAATTTCAAAAGAATGTACAATAAGATTTTAAAAAGTATAACTAAATATCGGTTGCTAGATTACATAACTATGGATTTTGGATTTATATAAAATTTTGTGTACTTGATCATTAATATATTATGTCAATAACCACTTGTTAGTTTAGTGAAATTCATCGTTTATATTGAGTTATTAAGTAGAATAATTCATCAAAGAGTTGCTTCTAAAGTAAACGAATCCCCCTTAGTTTTATCAATTTAAGAAATCAATCATTCTCTTTTAAAATCTGAAAGTCACTAATAGAAAAAACCATTTTAGCTGTCATATTTAGTGTCGGCCTTCGATTCCAACGCTAGTTATTGTCAATGTAGCATCGGCGAAGAGACGCTACGACCCAATTTTTATTTTATTTTATTAATAAGTAGTGTCAGCTTAGCCGACGCTAAATAAAATAAGGCATAATTTATTTTTTAACTTTTTATTTTTTATTTTGATAAGTAGCTTCAGTGTGAGTGACGTTAAGTTGATGATTTTTCAAAATTAAATTTTTTAATACTATTTGAAAAATTAATATTATATTTTGTAAAAACTTATCACCTCTCATCTCAAAACTCTCACTTCATCATCAACACTCGTATCCCTCATGTTTTTCATGTAACCCTAACTTTTGAACTCATCACTCACTCTCAACCCTTTCAATGCCGTCACCCCACTTTGTATTCCCCGTGATGCTCAGCCTATCGCCGCCGCATCATCGTTTCGATCACGTCTCTCACTCTTGCGCATGTCACTCAGTCCGAACCCTAGTTCTCAATCATGTCACCCTCTCGAACCTGTCACCCACTTCGTCTTTGTCGTCAAGCTCAACCTCTCGTCGTTGAATCACTGTTTCCCTCACCTTACTTACTCTCGCGGCCTCATCGTTTCTCTCATTCTCAGTTTCTCCGTCACACTCTCGTCTCTAATAGATTCTCAATGTAAGTGTTGCCCTCTCACTCTCAGTGTCGCCGTTTAGGTTTTATTGCATTTTATTTGTGTATTTGTTTGGACAAAATGAGAGATTGAATTTATGAAATCAAACGGCAATGTGATATGCTATACCTATTCTATCATACAGATTTTGTAAATAAAAAATGGCAATGTGATATGTTATACATAACGTGACATATGATACGATGAAGTTGAATGATTAATACACATAAAATCACAATAAAACTCTCCAAAAACTTAACTTTTAACATCGAAAAATTTTAATTTTATAATTTAGTTAATAATTATAAGAATAATTAACGCATCTAGATATTTCTATATTATGAAATCGTATCTATATCATTTAATATATGTAAAACTATCATTTATTTTTCAGTTCAAATATTTAAAAAAAATGATAAAAATATCTACTTTTTAAAATAGAAGGATTAATTTTATGACCTATATATATTATTCTCTCCTCACTCAACAAGTTGTACACGAGACATATAGTTTTTGTGATCAAATAGTAAAAAAATAATGATTCACGAATCAATTAATTAGGGAAAAAATGTGCATTTGATTAATAAAAATATCTCTGAAATAAGTGGAAAATCACATGTTCAAACTAAAATTTCTAAAGATCACAAATTCAAGAACAACGACGTGTATTACATAAATCACTAATTTAATGACAATCACAATTTATGACTAATACCGAGAACTTACAATCTTTTATCAAATTCATGAAACTCACAATCTAATTAATCATATACAAAACTTTGACAATCAAAACAGAACTGTGTATGATATAGATCATTCGTTTGCTTTGATTTCTCTCTTTCTGATATGTCAAAAACTATGAACGATTATTCAAAAGGCAACTAAAGTGAAAACAAAACTCTATATATCTGACGGTGGAGTACCATCTAATCATTAATTTCATGTATTTTTAGTTCCATTTTTTTTTCTAAGTATGCAAAATTGGATGTTTTAGGTGTAATATTCTGTCGTATAGAATTTATCGTACTTGTAAGAACTATGCATGTAAACAAAATATCTCTTTTATTATTGCAAACAAAAGTTACAAACCACAAAACATAATACATTTGAACTTATTCAGTTCAAAATATTTTCATCACATAAATGAGAAACTCACTTCTTATTATCACATTTTTTTCTAAGCTTATTCTTACTAAGTAATTCAACTAAAAAGGAAGGGAAATTTGTTGATAACTATTCCAAGAATCATACTTCCTCTTTGAATCTCCAAACCTTTTCAAATCAACAAAGGAAGATCCACCTTCCATCCTCGCCTTCTTAGCACTTATTTTCATCTTCAAAATATTATCTCTAATTTCTTTTCCTTTATTTGATTCCATCAACTCCATAACTCTCTCTCCCAATTCAATCCCACTTACAAATCTATCAATTGACTGATTTAGTTTCAATGCAATTTTCCCTTCCTGCACCAAAATCAATCTATTTAACTTTTGTTCTGCGTAAAGTGGCCACGTAATCATTGGAACTCCTTCACAAATAGCTTCTAAAATTGAGTTCCATCCACAATGAGTAACGAACCCTCCCACCGAGTCATGACCTAATATCGCTCTCTGTGGGGCCCAGTTCTTCACTACCATTCCATTCTCCTTTGTTCTTTCCAAAAATCCTTTCGGCATCAATTCATCCAAACTCAGCTCCTCCAAATCCAACTTGGTTCTAACAATCCATAGAAATCTTTGCTTACTTTTCTCCAATCCAAATGCTATCTCATTTAACTGAGCCTTAGAAAATCTTCCCATGCTTCCGAAGCTCAACAACACAACGCTTTGACTCGGTTGTGAGTCGAGCCACCTCATACATTGATTTTCATCTTTTTCATACAAGGCTGAAATCACAGGTCCAATGCAAAAAATCAATGGAGTTTTTCCATCTGGAACACACAACCCATCTCTCATAGCTTTAATAACTTTTCTTTCAATAGCATCAAAACTGTTTACAAAAATTCCATCACTTTCCCTCATTGATTGAGCACATTCAAGCAACATTTGGTAACTTGGACTTGTTGGATCGACCGCTTCATCGGGCCAGTCATCGACAAATAACCTCGGTAACCCGGGGAGTTCAATAGGTGTATGAATGTCAAAGTCCTTTATGGGTTTTGTTGCATTTTTATGAAAAGTTGGAAAGTGAAGAAAAAATGATAGCATAGAAGCTGATGAGGTGAAGTAAAAGTAAATAGGGATTTGTAGAGTGTTGATAACATGTGAAGCACTATAGTTGAAGAAATCCAAAATAACTCCTTTGAGGTTTGTAGTTTTTGAGATGGATTGAAGAATATGGTGAACATGGTGGTTGCAATGAGGGGAGAGTTCAAGGGTGTGTAAATGAAGTGGGAGTGTTAAAGTGAGTGAAATGGAAGGAATGAATTGGAAGTTTATGGAGGGAAATTTGGAAGAGATAGAAGTTGTGTATTGAGTGGTGGAATCATTGTTATTGTTGGTGGTAGTGTTTTGGTTAGGTGGATTGAGAATGAGAATTTGGATGGAAAATGAAGGATGGTGGGTTAATATGAGTTTTCCAAGTTCAACCATGGACATTAAATGTCCACTCCCAACAGCAGGGTAAAGAACTATTGTGTCCTTCATGGTTTAGAATATAGAAAATTGTTTTCTTTTTTTATAAAAAGAAGCAAGACTATTGTTTTCTTAGGACTACCTTAATTAGATAGAAAGTGAATGAGTGTATTTATAGAAAGATTGTGCCCAACTATGCTATTAAAAATAAATAAAAAATTATGAGTGTACACCCATATACCTTTTTACAACTTGAGAGAAGAAAAGATAGAAAGAGTAATATCATATATAAGTGATGTAACAAGAAGAAAAAGATAGTCTACCTTTGAATGCAATAATCATTTATTCTATTAAATTAATTTTTAGTTATTTATGTGCCACTATAAGTTGATTGTTCAAAAACGTTGATTGTTTAAAGTAATTTTTTTTTTTATTTTGTGTTTTCTTTTTATTTAAATAAAAAAAAATATTCATTCATTTAAACTGATAGAATAATATTTAATGTTGTCAAAATTAAAAAGAATAAATCTTTAAACAAATTTATAATATTTGAGTTAATAGTATAAAAAAATAAAATATATATAAATGTGACAAAATTAAAGTGTATGAAATATTTATTTTTGAAGATATGTAATATTGAATATGTCAAACTCATTTATTTTGAACTTAATAGAAGAAATATATCAATTTAAACCAAAAGAACATCACAGTAAGATGATAAATCAAACAAAGTCACACAAAAATGATGAACAAAATATTATCATGTGCGTATAAACAACATAATCTAATATAAAACACAAAGCAAAAGTTAAATATATATAAAAATAATGTAATTAGTTAAAATGAGCGAGAGAAATAATTTAGTAGAGATCAACTCAGTCAGAGAATCAATATATGCCTGATTTCGATCAATCGATCTTAAAAAAAAATCTAATTTTTATTTTTATTTTATAATTTAAAATACTAAATTTAAATTTGAATCGTTCAGTTTTAATATAACAATGAATAACATATGAATGTGTGAATATGAAGACTCTGATTATTGAAAATTCTAATGAGAAGAAGAGGAAAAGAGATGTGACAACCTAATTGGGACTAGAGGTGGAAATAGACAAAACCGAACAACAGAGGCCTATGACATAGCCTACGTCAGACTCAGTTCATGACATACTTTTCTTTTAAATAGACAAGGTCAAAACTTCTAAAAAAACTTATTTAGTTAAAAAGATAAAGTTACATGTCACATAATAAGTCTTTTAGACCGATCTATTTAAATAAATAAATAATATTTTTTTTATTATTATAATTATTATATTAAATTTTGATATTTTTGTTAGATATTCAAATTAACAATTTACACATATTAATATATTTTAGTTTTTGATATATTTAAATATATTATTATAAAATAGAATTAAAGTAGGATGTGGATAAAATCATATTCTTCAAAATGCTATGTTAAATATTATTATAAAACTTAATTTTATAGATATATTAATTCATTAATCTACTTAAAAATATGTTTAATTATTTATTTAAAAATAATAAATTAAAATAAACTTTTAAACAGATTAACATAATATATCGTATTTCTATTAAGACCACATTTAAATCTACAAAATAAAGATAGAATATCTCACAAACTACCTATTCTAAGCCTGGCTTAGGACTACTAGGAGGCTGCTAGGAATTCTAGAATATCTCATTATTTTGTTTTCTATCTGTACGTACCTATATTTCTTTTAAATGGTTTATTGTAACAATTGATGTAGATAAATCACTTTTTTTTTTGTCAACTAATATAGACAAATTACTAAACTTGTCTTTTTATGCTATGCTACGTTTGTCTATTCGAGAGTACTCACGATATATATTGGCAGCATGCACGCAAAGTCGCGTGACTCGTTGCATGGATTTTGTCAACCGGCTGCGAAGGGCATATTGCAACCTAATTAATACTATTTTAAAGGAAAATATAAAATAAAATAAATATAATTTTTAATTAAATATATATATATATATTCAATTTGAAATAAGATTATTATGAAACACTCTACCACTAAATATATATATATATATTTAATTGTAGAGTGTTTAATAATAATTTTATATGAATTTATTGCACAATATTTTTAATGATATCTAGATGTTTTCAAATGATAATTTTATAAAAATATTAAAAGAAAAAATTAAATCAGAGAAAAAATTTAATAAATGATAATTTTGTAGTTGTTTTAAATTAAAAGATCCAAATATTATATGTAAATAAGATAAATGAATTTGGATTTTTAACAAAAATAAAATAAATGACTTATAATGTAATTACTTCTATATTATATGTACTAAATCTATTACTATTATAATCTAACAACTTCAATAAATAAAAATTTGGCGCCTAAACCATGTATAGCCACAATATCAACATGTGACTTAATTCTAACCAAATTTTTCGGTGTCTAAAAAAAATGCTAAGATATATTAACTATCATTGGTACCTACACTAACACCTAAAGTCTATCTATCCTATATGCATGTGCAAGCATTCGATTCATTAAAGTACTCTCATGCATTCATATTGATGACATTTAATTTAACAGCCATTATGCTGCACTTAAACTGTTGAACCTAAAAGGTATGGTTTTTTCTACACATTATCTCGGATAAAATGTGTTTAAATACTTTTAGTTATTGTCTTTTTAGATTAATAATGATGTCTCATTGTGGTCAGATGATTTATGTTTTACTTTCCCTATCATTGCATTTAGGTTTTGAGCAATTTGATGTTTTAATGTTTTGTCATGGTATCCAAGTTTGTAGTTCCTTTACATTTTGGTAAGCATGTCAATGCCATGTGTTTGTTTTAATTTAGGATTTTTTGCAAGTTTCTGTTTTATCTATCTTGGTAAGCATAGTCAAATATTAAATGGAAATTATATTGATAGCAATAACTAAGTATTGCTTATATTGTAGTCTTAAATAATGGCTTATATCTATTACTATTATAATCTAACCATTTTTATATGTAAGTTTTTTCCGTCTAAACCAATTTTTGCATAAATAAAAAACATGTGACTTAATTCAAGATAAAATTCATATTATGTTGAAAAGATAAAAATATAATAACTCTTCTTGTTACCTACATCAATACTAAAGTCCATCGACTACTACAATCAATTCTACAACACAAGTAACATTAAATGTTCAGTTTGACAAGCCACACAAATTAACCAATAACAAAAACTTGTACATTAACCATAATGTACTTTCAATGCTAACCCGATCCTAAATTTTTGAACACCAATTAGGTACCAACTTTCTACACATTTATTCAAGCAACACAAATATATGAGAAACTAACACACTCATAATTAAGCATAGGCACCCCTCAAATAGATAAGTGTTAATTACCTATGAAGCATGCAGACCTTTAATGTCATAAATGTTAATAACCACTATTCCTAATAATTACGGTTGCATCTAATAAATTGAGATTTTTCGTGACCAACACAATGCATTAAATATGGGAAACTAACACAATATCCCAAACTCGATGTACACCATTTTTGTGGTCAATCTCTTAAATTTGCTTATAAAATGGTGAGCACGCACTCCTTAATAATTTTTGTGGTTGAGCCTAACGTAATAGATATAGAAGAAAATGTTGATGAGGTTTTTGAACGGGGATTAGATAATTCTTTTCCCTTAAATTATATTTCCTAATTGAAATAAAACTTGGGAACATTTGCAGGAAAACTATATAAATGTGATCCACTAATTGTATTTTATTATATATTATTATGTTTTTACTATTATGAATTTTAATTATTTGCTTCCAAATTAAAAAAATGCCTATTGTTAGAATTATTTCCTTAATATAATAAAAAGCATGTTCCTGTTTTAGTTGAAAATAATTTAGTTAAAATTGATTTTGAGTGAATTAATTTTATAAAATTAATTTTAATTAAAAATTAGTTGAACGCAAAGTGATTTACGTTTTAATATGTCCAAATAAAAATGAATTTAATAATAAATTTTAATAAAAAAAAATCACTTTTAAACTTAAAAACTACAAATATTTACTTCAAATACTGTTCACAATACCATTTCAAACGCTATTTGGATTATAAATATCATTTTCAATGACCTCTCATACATCCAAATAATAAGCAATGATGTAGTTTTTAGCGTGTTCTCTCCAATACAAATAGCCATCTCATTTGAAACTTGGAGTTCTATTATATGCTCCCACGCATTAATAGCCTTTTCAATAACTCTTAAAAACATTGAATTCTCCACTGAGAAATTTGGATCTTAACGCCACTTGTTAGTCGAGATGGTCTATGGACTTTATAATGGAGTTAAATAAAATTTCAACTTTTTAAGGACTTTCAATCACACAAAGGAAAATATTTGAAAACAAGATGAAACAGTGTTAATTATTTGTATGAAAATATTCTTTTAAATTTGATTTGATATTGTAATTAACTATTCCAAATTAAAAATACAAGTTTACACAGAAAAACAATTTGATTTAATATATTAAAATGAAAATGGTTTGATCGAATATATATGAAGTTAACTATAATGGATTATTTTGAATGCACTAATGATATAGAATCGAAATAAACAGAATATACAACTTTTGACACAATTCACAATTGTTGACGTGGTTTTAAAACAAATTTCTAATTCAACAAAAGTCAAATCATGAAAATGTATCAAAATTGAATTTTCAAAGTCACTAATTTTTATATTATTCAAAAACTAGAAAATAGATTTTGCACTACAGAACACTAAAATACAAAAAATATAATTAACATAAAATACAAAATATAAAGAATTAAGATAAAGAGACAATCTCACCACCATTTTTATATTAGTTCCTCTATTTCGTCATTGTATATAGAGTATATCTAGTCCATATTCAATAGAATATGAGTTTCTTCCTTTATTTTGATACAACATTTATAAGATCTTTCGTCAATTGTTATAAGTCTTATGAACCAATTCAATATTATCTAAATGCCCAAAGATAAATTTTGAAACACCCTGTAAGATAAAATATGAACTGTTTATATTTAAGATGAAGACAACCTCTCCAATCTTGCAAGATAACACCTTAAAGTTAATCTTGCTCTAGACTCTAAAGAAAATCTCTCTTCAAACCTTCAATACAATATTAATTGATATCCCTTTAATTGCTCACATTTGGAAGAATCACCCAAACAAGAGATATCATACTCTTGATGTTTCTCACTAAAATATTCACTCACATATAAGACATAAAAGTGTTTAATCTAGATTATAATATTGAATGCATGAAGTTGATGAATATATGGATGTGCTCTTAGTATCAATGAAGGCTCAAGATCCGTATATAAAGAGACATAAATTAGTTGGCCAAACTACAATGTATTCTAATTGAAATAACTATTTTGTAACAATCAATTATTAATTTAGTAGATCGTGTGAACCGACTTACATACTTATGAATCAATTCACATGTTTCTTAAAAGTTCAAGCTTTCTTCCTGATGCAGTAGGTCGATTCATAGAAGTGTAATTTACATAATCTCTTATAATTGAGTGAGTCGATTTACAAGATTTAGAACATCGAAAGTGAGTTCAAGACCTATAAATCGATTTACAAAGTTAAAAATCACTTATGAAATTTTTTTAATGCATTTCAAAATATATTAACATATTTCTATGGTACAACTAAATTATTCAAAATAAAATATGATTTTCATGATATTTTGTCTAATTCAAAACATTTTAAAATGTTATGAAGTAGAAATTCAACAAAATCACAAAAGCATCACACTAAATAAACCTAATTTTGAAATTTCTAAATTTATCCTATGTAAAAAAAATAAAATGTTAATTGTTCATAAAATTCATAAATAAAAACCCGCCTTATGTTATAAGTTCTGACCAGATTTCCAACCCGTTGTTCGTTCGTTCCAACAATTCTCAGAGTTCAGATTTTGAAGTTTTCGCTACTCAGGTTTGCTTCTTAGATAATCTAAGGATTTCGATTTTAGGGTTTCACTTCACTCTGTTACCATGGATCATCATCGATAAACTGTTTTCTCTTCGATCATGTTGTTCCTGACGACGCGTTATGCGCTTCCAAGGAGCAAATTTAGGGTTTTTTTAATTCGTTTATTAGGGTTTTCCTGAACGCCAAAGCGTTGCTGATCGACGTTAAACTAATGGTCTTTCTTGCAATTCGGCTATGGATTTTGGCTTCTATGCAGTTGAAGTTCTGCGATATAGTTTATTATCAAAGCAATTGCATCATGGGTTTGGGGTTTCATTTAATTTACTTATTAGTGTTGTTGGGATCAGAAATACCGTGATTCGGTGTAACCTGGTTTCGGTGATTCTGTTAAGGATTTTTGCCTCTGCTCAAGATGTTCTGTTATGTAGTTTTTGTTTCTTTATTCATTGTATGTAAACTTTATAATTGGGTATTATAAAGTTTGGTAATGGACAATTTGGGATGAGTAACTATACGCGTTCCACGGCTGCTTGTTTTAGTATTGGATTGTTGTTCATTGGATAAGTGGCTGATTTGGGATGCTATTGCATTGTTTGTTGTTTTCTAGAGCATCATCATGGATATGAAGGTGGCAAGGAGTAGTAGAACTAATCGAGTCATTGGAAAAACATGCTTCTATTGGCTTGCTGGGAGATGCAACAGAAACCCTTGTAGGTTTCGGCACAGCGAAACACCATTGCCTTCTACAACAGCTTCTCACAGTGTGGATACTGGATACTGTAATGCAAGGAAGCGCCATTACTTATCCGAGTCTGAGAATGACCCTCCTGATCATAACAAAAAGGCAGTCTTGAAGAGAGTCAGTGGAGACGTTGATGCTTCTCGGACTCCGTCACCAAGTATATGCAAATACTGGATCAATAGTAGCTGCGTGCACGGTGATCAGTGTCGGAATATACATTCATGGTTTTCTGGTGATTGTTTGTCCAGATTATCAAAGCTTCAAGGACACAAGAAGGTACTTGGACGTAACCACCCTATAGTATTCCTAGGAAATGCAATAAATTATGTGGCTTCCTTATATTGTAATACTTCCGGAGTAGCTGAATTATAATTTTTGTCAATAGGTTGTTTCTGGAATTACACATCCAGTAGGATCAAACAAGCTTTATTCGGGAAGTACCGATGGGACACTTCGGACATGGGACTGCAATACTGGCCAATGTGATAATGTGATGAATCTTGGTGCTGAAGTCACATCTTTGATCAGTGAGGGCCCTTGGATTTTTGTCGGTCTGCCGAATATTGTCAAGGTAAGCTCTTCTTCTTACTTAAGTCATTATTTTGTTTCATTGTGTGATCTGTCAATTATATTGGACCATTGCTTGCAAGCTGATTATGTCATTGTGGTTTTTATGAAGGCATGGAATATTCAGACTGCATCACAGTTCAATCTTGATGGACCTAAGGGTCGAGTCCTTGCCATGGTTGTTGGCAACGATACACTGTTAGCTGGAGCAGAGGTAACTACTCGCACAGTCTTTTACATTTTTTATCTGAATAAATCAAACTTTTCATTTATCTATCAGTTTATCTATAATTTGATTATTTGAATTGCAGGATGGTGTAATTTCTGCATGGAGAGGTAGCTCTGAACCCATTTCTCCTTTTGAACTGGTTACGTCACTATTGGGTCACACTAAATCTGTGGTTTGCCTTACCATTGGACGCCACAAGATGCTTTACTCAGGATCAATGGACCAAACCATTAAGGTATTTCTATTGTCTGTCAGTGAGGATTCTTTGTTTTTTTTCCTTTCAAATTTATGCAATTCTCAATGGAGATTTATTTAGTTTTTAAAATAAATATATAAAGGTTTTGACTAGACTAGTACAATATTATCAGTTGTCAAGTTCTTCATATTGTAGTAGACTTTGTCAAAACAGTCTGTCTTTTTCATGTGTAATTGTTGAAGCTGAAATTATTGTGTATTTTGTTGTATTGTATGGTTTTATCTTGTTTTTGTCATTATGTTTTGTTTGAGATAGTAATTTGTTATTGTTTTATTCAGGTTTGGGATCTTGACTCATTCGAGTGTACAATGACACTCAATGGACATACTAATGTAATTACATCCCTTATTTGTTGGGACAATTACTTGTTATCTAGTTCATTAGACCACACTATTAAGATCTGGGCTGCCACTGAAGAGGGACCTTTGAAAGTGACATATTCACATAGTGTAGAAAATGTAAGTCACTTTACTAGTATAATATCTATGCATGTTATTTTTTATAATGGTCATGTAAGTTGTTAGTTGAAATTTTTTATTTTGATTACAGGGTGTTGTTGCACTTAGTGGGATGACTGATGCACAAGGCAAGCATATATTGTAATGCTCCCACAGAGACAATTCTGTTTGCCTGTATGAGTTGCCCTCGTAAGTAAACTTGCAACTATCTTGTTGTTCATGTAAAACTGAAACTTGCTTCTTACTGACAATGTCTACTTTTATAATTTTTAGATTTTCTGAGAAGGGTAGATTGTTTGCTAGACGAGAAGTTGGATCGATAGAGATCGGTTCTGGTGGACTCTTCTTCACTGGAGATGGTACTGGCTTGATGACTGTCTGGAAATGGTTGGAAGAGCCCAAGTTGGCAACATCCTCTAAGTCATGAGAAAGATATATACCTTTTGCTTTCTTCCACCAACTACCTTGTTGATGTGCACTGAGTGTTCATATTAGGCAGAGGAGTATATGATCAATTATACTCCACTAGCATACTTTTGACTCGGGATCATTTGTACAGTCGATGACACAAGTCAATTTATTTTGATCTGATCATTGAGCTAAATTAATTGAAAAAAGATGTAAAGTTTCAAGTATTAATTATAAAGCTATTCTTTTTGTAATAGCAAGGCCTCTTTAGAGAGCCTTACAGAATATTGAAATGTGCATTTAACAATGACAAGTATTTAATGTGGAAAAAAATAGATGTATATATTTATATATACACAAATGAAAACTAAGAAATATCTGCAGTGTTTAAGAATGTTTTAGTTTTTTATTTCCAACCTAAAATCATAAAACTTAAAATATTTAACTTATCCTTATCCTGTGTCATAATAGCATATTTGTCTAATTCATTATTAGTTTCGCAAAGAAAATAATAAGTACATCTCAAATTTCTCAACCAAAACGCAACATCTCAATTCTTGATCGACATCGATTAATACATGAATAAAATCCTTAGATACACAATCGTATGAAAATTTTATTTATTTTAGAACGTCGGTCAAGAAATCCTATATTTCTACGTCATGTTTCTTCTTCACTCAAATTATGACCACAATAAGCTAGTCATGAGCCCACCACCCACAACCCAATTCTTTACCCTCTTCATTAAATGTTTGCAATTTTGCATAAACAATGGTTTGAGTAATCATTAAACACGGAATCCACATTCAACCAATCCAAAGCCATCACTGAATTTTCAAGATGTGCATCATTGCCTTATTTTAAATATATGATTGCTATAATATAATGTTGTCTCCAGCAAGGTAAAATTGTCTTCAACATTTAATCAAAAAAGATAAAGGTAAATTGTCTTCAACATAAATATTTTACTTTAGTTTATCACAATATTTCAATTTACCAAAATTTATAAAATTCTAACATAGTCAATTTTTTTTTTCTTTCTAATTTTCAGTCACTCATAATATAAAAGTAAGATATTTGACATCTAGTTATATAAATAGGATTATTAGTGTATAATTTGGTATTATTTTTAATACTACATTCATCTTTAAATATAGAATCATAGAGCAAATTAAATTTTTCAAATATATTTGACATCTTTTTCGATATATTTTTTAAAAATAAAATTAATTTTAATTAAGCTT
>JBBPBT010000850.1:13156381-13184628 GCA_037974875.1 Cicer bijugum
AAAAAAAAAAAAATTGAACAAGTTATGAATCGTCATCGAATGTGAACATGATCAGTTTCAAGTTATGCATAAAATTTGTTGTATTGAATATTTATGATTTACAAAATTGAAACAGTTTCTTTGATTATTACAAAATTTATTATATATATATATATATAATCAAATCAATATAAACTGAAGATTATTTATTTCGTAATATATTTTAATTTTAAAAATCCATATAAATCAAATCAAACATATCAATTAAGGATAGAGACATCAACATTTGTCCGATTTACAGCAGTAAGATATTGGGGCACCCCTTGAAACACATCCTAAATATGATACTTCCATCTTATATATACTAATACGGTGTGATATCCTTTCTATGTGAAACTTTTTTATTTTTCTAATTTACAACAATACTAGTTCTCATTAATGTCATCATTATTTTCAACGGTATTTCATTAAAATCATCATCATTTCCAACATTTTTATTTTAGGAAATCAAATTATGTTGTTACTACATAGTATACAGTACCAAATTCAGGACTTGTAATGGTTATAATTTAAGTTAGAGGATCAAATTAAAATTGCATAAGCATATTTTGTTTTCTAATTATGTATTTAAAATTATGTTTCTGATTCTACCAAAAATAATGAGCCATGCAACTTAAACTTCTCAACCCAAACATTCCACGTTTGTTTATCGAGTGGTTGAGCCAAATCCGAAGCACTCAAATGATAAAACCGCGATAAGCTATTGAATAGCCCCGTCCATCCACAAAAGTCTTTATATTCTTCGTTAAGTTTTGCATAAACGCGGTTTTGAGTAATCATTAATCCCGTTACCAATACAAGCCACCATTGAATTGAACGTTTTGTACATTAGTTTTTGTATGCTCTCCACTTTCTATTATTTATGTTTTATTTGGTAAAATCAGTGATACTTGATATATTTCTTAAGCTAATTCATTGTTGCAGTTTGTTTAAAAATCTAAAATTATATAAAAAGATATTTTCAATTAAAAATAATTTTTATCAATTTAAAATATTTTAAAAATAGTAATTTAAAATTTATTTATTTTTATCAATTTAAAAGTTATCAATGTAATATATATTTTCATATTAAATTAAAATAAATAAATTATTTACTTTAAAAATTATTTATTAAAATTATTTTAAATTTTAAAATTTTAAATTATATCAATTACTTATAAATAAATTATTTATTTTAAATTATAATAAATAAACTATAAAAGATAAAAAATAATTTTAGTTTCAATAATATAGATAAAATTGAAAAAAAAAATAATAATTATATGTTATAAGTTATAATAAGTTACTTAAACTAATTTATTAAAAATACTATAAATTATAAATTTATAAATGACATCTTATTATATATAACTTATCTATAAATAAGTTATAAATTATAAGTTTATATTTTTTTGTGTTTCCAAACAACCGTTTTAATTAGATTTTAAATAAATTTAATTTGGAAATATATTTACATTATACATATCGATAAGCAACAATACTTCAAGCTAAGGTATAATGAAGGATAAAAAATATATAAATAAATAAAAGAATGTGATTGATTCACGTAAGCACCATCTTTCCCCCATTTTTCTCCCCCCACAAACAACTCCCTTTCCTTAGTAACCGCCAAAACTGACCTTCACATACACATCATGTCCCATCTTTTTTTCTTCTTTATAACTTTCCAAACCACTCTTTTTTTTCTCATATTAATATCCCTCTCTCTTTGATCACTTCCTCATCATCAATTCATCATGCCTTCTTTTTACTCCAAAAAAGGACAAACATTCTTAAACTCAAAAAATATAGCTGATGTAGTTTCATGGTATTGTGCTATTGTTCTTATAGCCCTCATACTTCTAACACTATTTAGAGACACCTCTATGAATATTATTCCAAATCATGTTCATAACAACTTCATGGAAAATAACCATAACCTCTTCTCAATCAAACCATGCGATGAAATATATGTTGTTGGTGAAGGTGAGACACTTCATACTATTAGTGATAAGTGTGATGACCCTTTTATTGTTGAGAATAATCCTCATATACATGACCCTGATGATGTCTTCCCTGGCCTTGTTATCAAGATTACACCTTCACGTCATAGCTAGATATTATTTTACTACATGTTTTGTTAAATTTCTAGGAATTTTCTTATTGTTCCGTACGTATATATTGTTGTTAGAGTAGTAGTAACAATTAACCTTCAATTTGTAGTTATGTATCATCACCCTTTTACTCTCTATCTCTCTTGATTCTTGTAATACTTATGTATATGAAAATTGAAACCATATCTTCTAAGTCAAGAAAATCATTAATTTTTTATTTTCTTATAAATAAGTAAGTCGTAAATTTGGTTTTTTTTATCTTCATAAGTCTTGGCCTATGGAAGTTAGATGATTATTCTTAAAGGTTTTCTTTATATATTTTATTTTTTTTCAAAAATTATTTATTTTATCTGTGCTTTAATAAATGTTTGGTTTTTAATTAGGAGCTAATAAATTTCCATTGATAAATGAAATAAAAATTTAACATCTTGTTTGAGCAATTAGATTTGACTATAAAATACGTTTTCGCGGTTTGAAACGAATATAAGAAGAGGGCTACTTTTACGAATTAATTAAGTTTATATATAATTTCTTTTATGGAGAATGTTAATAGATATTATATATGATGCTAAGTGCTAACAAATAGAAGGAGGTGCATACTCATCTAAAAAGTATATGTTAAAGGGAGAGGAAATATTATTAGTAGTAGATATTGAACCATATTGACCTCGTGATTCGGGAACACTAGTTTATATATTGAAGTTGATTTACGTGGACATTAACTTTGCAAATTTTTCAATCCAAAATATAAAATAAATGTTTTAACAGATTTATATAGCATGCGGTTGATGAAAAGAATGAAGAAGTACAAGCTTGCAAAGCTTTCTTTTTCAAGGAAAGATTCTTACATAGACTCATAGCTAAACGTGCAAGTCAATATAATATTTTTCTATTAATAGTTTGATTTTGTTTAGTAAACAATACAATTAAGTTAGTAGTAGCTTATTTGTTATATATAAATACATATATAAATATAGCTGAAGAGTATTGAAATGACATAGAGAGGAAGTTTTCTTTCCTTCCTTTACAAATATCAATTAAGTTATGTTTGGTATACGGGAATTTGTTATTTAGTAACCAACTTACAAATTGAAATTTAGCGATAAATAAAAGTTACCACATTTTAAAACATTCAATTAGGGTACAATTTTGGAAAATTCTAACATCAACCAACTTAACAATTTGTTTACGGTGGATCAAGATTTGTCACCATTAAATATGATTTACATGTTAAAAAATTCTATTTTAGTATTTTAAAATTTAAAAATTAAAAAATTTGTTGTTTGGATTATTTATTTTTAACACTCTTTAGTTAAAATTTGTTTTAAAAATTGGAGTTGTCAGACATATTTTGTTTTAAATTTTCTTTATAAAAGCAATTTTCTAAAATTTATTCATAAAAAAATTTTCAAAAACTAAAAAGTAAAACACAATAAACATACCCTTACTATTTTCGGTTTCTAAAAT
Source organism: Cicer bijugum (assembly GCA_037974875.1). Classification (NCBI taxonomy): domain Eukaryota; kingdom Viridiplantae; phylum Streptophyta; class Magnoliopsida; order Fabales; family Fabaceae; genus Cicer; species Cicer bijugum. The sequence continues at coordinate 13,159,981 of JBBPBT010000850.1, forward strand.
TGTAAGAAATTGACATATTAAATTAAATTATTTTTTTCCTCTATTAAAATATGTAAATTCTAAATGCCACACTTTAGTCGTTGACCACACACACGTATATAGACACATGTGGCTTTAAGTTTGAGACTCAGCGAGTTAATATATAATGTTACAATATATCTATATCACAATATCATGCACTTTTAACAAATAAAATGATAGTTTCCTCTTTTCTATTTTTCTTTTTCTCTTATCAAGAGAGAAAAAGAAATAAATCCCCTCCCTCTCATTTCAACACCGTCCATACTTTTCACACGCTCCCATCACAAGAGAGTGGGTGAGAGAGAGACCATTGTTTTAATTTACATAAGAGTAAAAAATAATAAATTTAAAATAACAAGTTTATTAAATGAGAAAATGTAAAAAATTATTTGTTATAATTGCTCAAAAACACTACTATAGTGTCTCAATATAGATTATCAGGGATATAAACTGAGGTTTTGTGTTGTTTAAAATCATTTTGAGTTCTATTATAACTTTGTTTAGATTTTTTTTTTTAAATATTTTTGTTGCCTTTTTCTGAAACATTATTTAAATTGTTAAGTTTGGAATTTTACTTTCAGTGTATTCAAATGAGAAGTTAAGACACGAGGATTAGTGTGGTAACGTGTTTGTTGCAATATTTTAAGAATCGGGTTGACTGGTTCGATTAGTTTAGTTGAAAATCAGATTTATTTTTGATTTAATCAGCTTAAAAAAATTGCTCGTCAATAAACTCGAGAAGAAAATAAAATTGAGAAAATCGATTTGAATCTGATTAGACCGGTTGGGTCACTGAACCAGACTTTATTTTGGAAAGTCGTCCGGTGTTTTTAAAACACTTATATTTTATAAATGAAAAAAAAATCCTTTCTAAGTTTAATTTTAACAAAAAAAAAATCTTTATTCCGTGCACTTTTATTTTACTTAATCTGTGGAGCATCCGTGATTAATCGGTTTATCCATATGAGATTTTATGTTTTAATTTATGTTATGAATACTTGTCTTTGTTGTGAATTTAAATTTATTTATTATAAACATAAGTATTTGTTTATAAATTTTATGAATTTTTATTCAATCGATTGAATTGAATTAATTGAACCATCATTTGATTTGAAGGTCTCGTCAATTCGTTTTGAATTAAATTTCTAAAATATTGATTTGTTGTTTAAGTGTGTAGCTGATTTTAAATAGTGACGGGTTCCCGCCATGGATAGTTTTTTTATATGAACGAATGTTAACGACAAAAATGGTTAGTTGTTAGAGCATAACTTATGATTTCTCTCTGTTTGTCTTAAATAAAAAATTTGACCACTCGGTTCATATGTCAGTTTTGTAATCCACATGAATGTATTAATTTTTTTAATATATATATAATTTAAACAAATATTATAATATTTAATTTATTTAGCAATAAATTGAAACCGATGTAGTGATCAATTAATTTAAAATTACTAACTAGTTTTTCATTGAAAATTAGTGTTGTCATCGAAGATATGAATAAATTTAATCGTATATTAAGTTGTTATTTTTAAAATATTTTGCGACACTTTTTAAAATTGTGCAAATAAAATATCACTAGTAAAAAATTGTGCTTTTAATACGGTAGAATTAAGTCGTTTATGTGACAATTTTCCATATATTTAAGTCGGTTTTCCATATAAACGAGTTAACAAAATGAGATGGTGACAATTTTGTAAATATGTGAAACATGGTTAACACGGTTATATTGAAATCGACTTAAAAGATACTGTAAAAATAAAATTAAAAAATTAATATATGCCATCATATTACGTGGTTAAATCGGTTACTTGATAAACGACATAATAAAATGAAGGCGGTTGCAATTTTGTAAATATTTAAAACTTGTTTAGTGCGATTCTATTAATAACCGAATTAAGCCAAATACAAATACCGTATATGATTTAATGCGATTGTATTAATAACCGACTTAACCGAATACCGTGTATATGATTTAAAGGGAAGGTAAATAATCACTAGTATTATCTTCCACTTTATTCACAGTTAACGTTTTAGCTTCCACTTTATTAACTATTGTATTATAAATTGTTTCTTTTCTCTAACCATATTTACAAATGCATTTACTCTAACCATATTTACAAATGCATTTCAGGTATGGTTGATGAAGTGATTGAATAATAAATTTATATGAGTAATTTTTTTTTAATTTTCTATTGTTGATGTATAACAATAATTTTGTGACGTTGATAAAATGATTAATATATGTGCTCATAATTTTATTTTTTTCTTTCAGATATTTGATGACTCAAGATCAATTCACCCAGATAAAGTAAATAAGTTTGAAAACGTCATGTGGATTTTATTTTGAAATTAATTGAAGAAAATGATGATACTAATATATGTTTATTGAATATTGTTACATTGTGGTTTTGTAATTTTATTAATGGATATCTATTTTTTTTTCGTCGGTCAAGATTAGTCAGAAATAGGATACACTATTTGTAATCTATATTGTGGTTTTGTAATTTTATTGTATATTTTAATTATTAGATGGTTATATAAAATTATGATTGTAAATACAAAACTGTCGTTTGAAATTTAATACGAAATATTGCATAGATTAGGAGCATGAAAACAAAATGAGAAATTTATATAAAAAAAAATTATTATTTTAACTATATCTATTAAGTCAGTTGGTCAAAATATCTGACTTAAAAAGATGATGTGTTAGTACTGAATTTACGATTTTTAAATCGGTTAAGCTGAATCGACTTAATATGATGAAACTCTGTTAAGTCGGTTCATTAAACGAGTTAAAGAACAATATATTTTTTAAGTCGTTTGCTGTTAACTCGGGCATGGAACCAACTTAAAATGTATATTTTAACCGACTTAAAAAGACAAAATTCTACTAATGTATCAATTATGAAATCCCATGATAAAACAACTCAACCAAATGGTATTGGAGTCTCGCTGCACTATTGGAACCGTTTTAAAATTACAATCTTGAATATGATGATAAGGCCGCTCACAAAACGAAAAAATTATGGTACGAAGACCACTGTGATACTAAATGAATAGTAGTATTATGATCAATGCATTCAACTTAAGTGTACTTTTCTAAATTGATGAGCACTCTATTTATAGTATTGGAAAAGAAAAACAATCATAAAAACGAAAGTCTCAAATCAAGTGATCATTGGAAAATCAACGACGAGATTGAGGTCATGGGAGGTAGATGTTGAAATGTGAAGGGCTAAACTAGCCATTTGTTGTATATATTGACATGTGTGGAACGCATGATGAGTATCTGACTAGAATTATAATCGAATTTTCTATTAAAAAATAAATAAATATTAATTTCGATTTATGATGATATACATTATTCTTTATTACAAAAGTTTGTATCCCTTAAAATACATTTCAATTATTCCACCACAACTTTATATACACTAATATTGTGTGTAATCTATTCAATAACTCTAATTTTTTCAATTTACACACTAACATAATATTGGTCTCTAAACTTTTGTTTTCTTGAAAGATAAAAATTCATTTATTAACAAAAGACAAGTTAGTTACGATTAATAATAAAAATAAAATGAACATCTATGAACCTCATAGAATAGCGAAGACTAATAGATGGGGTTAGTTAGTAAAAAACAAATAGATAGAGTTAGTTAGAGGGTAACCTTATAGTTCAGATATATGTGAATCATCCGTTTCTTATCTACCTCACAAATATGCATTTAACGTGACTCTCCTGCTTTTACCACTTTGGATAGTCCTACATAAGACCAAGTTATACTACGATGTCACCTAGAAACCTAAGACTCAACAACACAAAACTTAACAGGAACTCATAAAATAAATAAAATAAAAAAAGATATGCCAGAGTTTTGTGTTACAGGTGGCAATGGGTTCATAGCAGCTTACCTAGTGAAAGCCTTATTAGAAAAGGGTTACACTGTGAGGACTACAGTGAGAAACCCAGGTAGAGCCATTTCATTCAAATAAAATTTGTTATTGGTAATGTTGTGTTTCATTGGTCCATTAATTATTTTCATTTTTTTTAAGAGCTTTTTGTTATGTATTATTAAAAAGTGAATTTTTGAAATCAATAATTTAGAAATTGTTTGTAAGTTTTTTAAATAAATAAAAATTGAAATTAGTGTTTGTTCATTTTAATAAAAATCATTTTTTTAAAAGAATCAATTATAAAAAAAAATATTTTTATGTTAAACTATTTAAAATGATTTTTCATTTGAAATAATTTTTAGATTATTTTTAATTTAATTTGTACACAATATAAAAAAATTTACATAGTTAAAAAATATTCATGACCAATTATTTGAATAATTTTATAAATAATTATGAAAAAAATTACTAACGACATTGTATATAAATTAAATTTTTATTTTTAAATCCTCACTTTTTTTATTATGATGACAATTTTAATTTAATTTTATTTTTATTTGCAGATGATTTAGAGAAGGTTGGGTATCTCACTCAATTAAGTGGAGACAAAGAGAGATTGAAGATTTTAAAAGCAGATTTATTAGTGGAAGGGAGCTTTGATGAGGCAGTAATTGGGGTTGATGGTGTGTTTCATACTGCGTCCCCTGTCCTTGTTCCATATGATAACAATATTCAGGTACATTTTTCTATTTTGTCCTTAGTTTGAGGTGCTTCCTATGTTGGTACATTAATCGTGACTCTTATAATCATAATTTTTGGTAAATTTAATATGTTAATATTTTTTTATCAATCAAACAGAAAATTCCACTGAACTCAAATTTTAACCATCATGTATTGAAAAATAGTAAATAACAATTTTGATAACATAACATTATTGAATACATGGTATAACTCTTTAATATTTGAAATATGTTGTAGGCTACTTTGATTGATCCATGTATAAAAGGAACAAAGAATGTGTTGAATTCTTGCGCCAAAGCAAATGTGAAACGTGTGGTGCTAACATCTTCTTGCTCTTCCATAAGATATCGTGATGATGTGCAACAAATTTCTCCTCTTAATGAATCTCATTGGAGTGATACAGATTATTGTAAACGCCATAATGTAACAACACTTGCTTCTTAATTAATTATAAAGCATGATGTAATGTCACATTCTTTTATTTGGATCACAACATTAAGTAAGTTGCATATTTTTCACAAAACTAAAAAATATATCCAAAATTAAAGATGGAAAAAACAAGGATATGTTTATGTTGTGATATTGTTTTTTCTAAAATTTATATTAATTTTATTTTCAAACAAAAAGATAAAAGACTATTGAATGTGTTTTTTTAAACAATAATAATATCAAAAGAACTATTTTTTTATTTATTTTTAGAAACACATCATCCTTGACCAATTTTTCATTTGTCATTGTTACAATTATTTACTTTAAAAATTTCACATATTCTTTTTAATAACAATTTAAAATAATCATGTATTTTAAAATAAAAACAAACAAATATTTTCACAAAATAAACGAAGCCTAAAATTTCTATTGAATTTCTCAGTCTCTAAATTTAGAGATGAATTTTATATTATTCTTCTTAAAACTTTAGAATTATTTTGAAATTTGAAATTAACTAGATTTTAAAATGATTAAAAAATTAAAAATCTTCAATCACATTAGTTCTTTTAAACTGGTCAATTTTGTTATGCTAATATGATTGATGAATTTCAATTTCAGTCATTTTAAAATGTCATTAACTTCAACACTAAAATTTCACGAATAGAATTGGTGATTTGCTCACAGAATTAATCATGAAAATTTGTGCTTTTATCATGAACCATGAATTATGCAGCTGTGGTATGCATATGCAAAGACTGTGGGAGAGAGAGAGGCTTGGAAAATTGCAAAGGAAAATGACATTGATCTAGTAGTGGTTAACCCCTCTTTTGTTGTTGGTCCACTTCTTGCACCACACCCAGCCAGCACACTTCACATCATACTAAACATCATCAAAGGTTAGATAAGTATATCAAATATGATGTCATGCTATATATATGGATTAAAAATGTTGACATTATTATAAGTTCATCCAGACCCAATTTTCTTATAAGAAAAATGTGATGTCATGTTATATTTTTTATCAAAAATAAATAAATAAACTAGTTCAACATTTATTCTTCTAAATTTGGATCTTAACAGGTTTGAAAGGAGAATATCCAAACACAACAGTGGGCTTTGTCCATATAGATGACGTGATTGAAGCCCACTTGTTGGCTATGGAAGAGCCCAAAGCATCTGGCAGGCTTATTTGTTCAGGCCCAGTAGCCCATTGGTCTCAAATTATCGAAATGCTTCGGGCCAAATATCCTTCCTATCCATATGAAAGCAAGTGAGTTTAAGTAATGTTATTTATTTTGACTAAAAAAAAAAAGTTATATATCATCTCTACCTTGATTTTGATGCAAAAGAAGTATCAATTTTAATGTCATAAAAAATGGTCTGTGTTTTAAGTTTTATTTCGTAAAAAATCACTTTTTATAAAAGAAATTAATGACTTTTGAAAGTTTTCTGTTTGTTTATTAATATTTTTTTATAAAAATGAGAATCTAAAAATAATTTAAAAACTACTTCAAATAAAAATTTGTTTTGGTAATGTAAAAAAAATTATCACAGTTTTTAAATAAAAAAAATTATTTTTATTGTGATAAATAAATACAAAATACTATCTCTAAATTATTGAATATTAAAATCACTTTCTTTTTAAATCTATAATAGACCCTAAATAGCATTTTGGATGCACCAACAACTTTTATTTGATTTGAAGTTAATTATGTGTGCTTACTTTTTCTTAATATGGTGTAATTACAGGTGTAGTAGTCATGAAGGAGATAATGGTACACATAGCATGGACACCACCAAAATCACTCAATTTGGGTTTCCTCCATTCAAAACCATTGAACAAATGTTTGATGATTGCATCAAAAGCTTCCAAGACAAGGGTTTCTTATGAAATCCATGATCCCATGTACCTTTCATGTTCATGTGAGGTGTATGTATCTATTGAAAATAAGAGTGCCATAAACCAAATTAGAAAAAATTGGATGATATGTAATGGAAATAATACTTATTCCTTTCTTTCCCTTTTTTCATGATTTTGCTATATTGTTTTGTTGATTCGTGTAAGAAAAGATTTAACGTAGCTAGTTTCATTTTTCATTATTTTGGTAAACTTAGTGGAGGGTAAAAACCAATTTTGGTAAACTTAGTGGAGGGTAAAAACCAACAATGGCATATGGTTGGACTGGAGTCTGCATAACTTAAATTTTATTGCATTTTTCTATTCTTTCTCAATTTTTAAAGTGTTTTAAATAAATAAAAAATTATTTTCTAGATAATATAGAAGTACAAGCAATTTGATCATTAGTATTCCATTCAATCATTTTCATAAGAGACAATTGAGTTAAAATGTAGTTCATCCAATCGCGGCACATGAACAAGATCCCACAATTGACCATCACCAAAGTAGTACGACTTAGATTGTTGTTAAGTCGTGAACATCACAACATTTGGAATCTCTAATAAGGCTACCAAAAGATGATAGACTAAAGTGACTAATATAAGAACCATCACTATTGAGCTTTAAGGCATTGGGCGGAGGCAGAAACCGCCTAATATTTATCTTATGTTTATTATCATCAATATAAGAAGGCGGGCAATAAAAAAGATGGTGATGTATCAAAGTAAGATACATAAGAGGATTGATAATGTATTGTTTAGGATCTTGACACATCCCTGCGAATACATGTTGGTTTCTATCCAACCACGACATATTTTTCTAATACTAAGTAGAGTACGTCATTTTCAATTGTTGGAGCTAATTGAAGTGGTTTGCAAGTCGAAGCTCGTCCACTAAGAAAGACCTTGACCGAAAAAAGTCCTCCAATGATCATCTTCTAGATAAATAAATTTATCCCTTAACTCCTTGATCACTTCACAATCTCTTAAAGAATGCATAATAGTTTCAGGAACTTAAAAGCAACGCAAACACTCATCAAAGTCAGGTATGTCACGATACTTCCTTTCTACATTTATAAGGAGTTTGGTATAAGATATTTTCCCGATAAAGTTTTGAACTTTAGAAGGACCTTGAATATTAGGATCATGTGTAATATTCAATCATTCAAGAAACAACACTTACCAAAATCTACAACACGATTAAATGAAAAACTTAGGTTATCATGTGTTAAAAAGAAATACTCCACAAGTGAAATCATAGAAGTAAGGGCATTCATTAAAATATTGAGTTTTTGTTGAAATTGAGGAACTTTAAATTGTCTCACATTGTTTGAAATTGTAAAATAAAATAAAGTTTAAGATTATATATACAACTCTAGTTTTTCAATATAATTTGCATCAATCTAGAATACTTTAAGTTTATTTCTAACTCTTTTAGTTAGATATTCATTTTGGAGAGTATGTTTATATTAAATGTATGATATAATTGAGATAAATTTATGTATTGTAACAATTTACATATAATATTATTATCTAGTCGTGCTTTTTTCTCCGACTTGAAATTTCCACATTATTTTCTAGAATTTTAACTATTATTTAAAATTTTATGTTTGTTTATTTTTCTCATAAAAAAAACTGCTTCATTTTTATAAGAACAACTAATGAATATATTAATATCAATGCATAGTACAAGGTGTACTAATAATTGCAAAAAGATAATACAAAAATATAACACAAAATTTGTCGGTGAAATATTCATTTTCTATTATTTCATTTTTTATATTTCAAGAACTTATGTTGTGTTCAAAATAGATTGAAACTAATATTAAAATTTTATTCAATATCACGACTCTATTACTCAACTAAGTTATTTTTTTCATAATAAAATATTTATGTATTAGTATTTGGTTGTTGATTAATGTTTTTCCAAACGAAAAAAATACTTACGTATTTCTATTTGGTGATTTATTTTACAACCAACTTGATTTGTTTTATATTTTTCGTCTTTACTGAGTTGGTTGATTTTGTTTGGATAAAAAGTTGAGTTTGAGTCTTAAAAATAGGCTGAATGAATGTTATCACTGGACAAAGGACAACAATTATCCAACTTAAATTGTATTTTGTACACCTTAATAAAATTTTAACATCGTATATATGATATTGTATAAGATACATTTACTCATTATGTGGAAAGAGAAAAAAAATTAATAAAGAATTGAAAAATTGTGATATTTAAAATACGTTCAATGTTTGTCTTTAAATAATATTCCAGTAATTCATATATATAATATATAGATGATATTGAAAAAAGTAATTATATTTGTATACTCATAATTTTTCTACACTTGTTTATAATTATTTAAAAAAGTGATATTTAACACATCACTTTTTATCTATCTCTTTTTATAGGGGTGTCTATAGAATTTTTTTCTATTTACAAAAGCTAAACAAAAATAAAAAAGAAATAACACACCTATTCAGCTACTTTAACATTAGGACTAAACACACAATATTGCCTTGATAGAAGCAATTAGCAGCCTCTAATACAGCTTGATATGCTACACCATATGCAAGAGTTTCTTTCCCCTCCCCTCACTAGTCACTACTCATATCTTATTTTCTTTTTCTCAACTCATAACAAAAGCAACTACTCACCTTCGTGAAAACATTAACACATGCCTCTTCTCATCTCTTGCACTTTCACGTTTGTGTTAAAATTTTTGAAAAACATATTTCAACAGCGGTCAAATGCAACCAAGCAAGCATGTTTCCCATTCTCACACCAACATTGAACCAGGGACTTATTAGTAATTTCAAAATATTCCCCCCACACAAGTCCGCGAAATCGTGCGAAGAAATCATGATTACTCTCCCCCGTGTGTGTATTTAGCCTTCGCTCTACATTCCGTTTTGCACGTATAACAAATTTTCCTTCCACTCTTTCTTTCATTTTCTCGAGAAAATTCTAACGGGAAAAGAAAATTTGTTTTCCAAAAACCTACAGACGAGTTTCTTCACTCTTCCACGGTACTCCTCTTCCGTCACCTCACCACGTTTCTTCGATTTTTCATCTATTTTCCTTTTTTATTCGATCAAAATAAATATTATGTGTTCTTTGATCTTCATTGAAGCACCATTGTTGAATTGAATCGTTCACGCTTGTTCAATTGAAATATTCGATTGATTCATTTTTTTAGACTCATTTAATGCTTGTTCTGTACTGTATTTTTCTTTTCTTTTCAGTCTTATACGATTTTGTCATTGTTTGTTTGGTTCAGTATTTGTCTATGAATCTGATTCAGTACATGTTTTCTTGCTATTTTTGGATTCGATGAAGAAAAAAATCAATAAAATAAAGACATCGTATAGGTAGACAAATCGACACTATCTGATCCAACAATATAAAATGTGAAAGTGATAGCAACCTTCAATTTTGCATTGATTTCGAATTTGCAATGCTTATTAGGTACTAGCTAGTAGCTTTTATTTTAATGACTATATTAAGAAAACGATGGTTCATTTATTATGTCTCACATTCATTTATTACACTTACTTGGTGGTAGTAGTTTTTATTTTGATCTGATTGTTTTATTGTCTATGTTTGTATAGAGGAGGATAGTTAAATTAATGTATGTACTTTATGTGTTAATGCAATTGTATTTTTATCGGATGAGTCTTAATGTAATTGTTGGTGATTTATTATTATTTTTCTTTGATGAAGTTAGTTACCATCATTGATCTTGTTGTGCAGATTATGAAGGAGAATGCTTTTGATTTGGTTGCTGCTGCTGCTGAAGATTTGGTTACTTTCTCTCTCATTGATTTCATAGTCATAGGCATACTCATTATTGTTTGCACAAAATATCACACATACACACAACGCATCACACGCCTCTCTTTTTGTTATTTTGTTGCAAAAATTAATAACTTTTAAATAAGTAATAAAACTTTTAATTATTGTTTTGCATGTACACACTTAGCGACAAACAATGCAAATATTTTTACTTTATGATAAAGTTTATAACTATAGTATTTAAATAATTAGGAAGAATGATTGTTCGACAATCTTTATAATAGATAATATATATGATGAAGGGAGTTATTTAAAATATAAAAAATAATCTAAAAACTGATATTTTTTAGAAACTTTATAGAATACCAAAATCATTTTTTTTTTAATAATAGGTAACAAAGTGGCTCTTAATTAATTATATTGGCGTTGTAGGAGAGTTCGTACTTGAAGATGCAGGAAGATAACGACGTCCACGTCGACGAGGGCAAAAGCAAAAAAAGCCCTTCTTTGGACGAACATGTCCTCACCTTTCCACCTACGTCTGATTCCACTTATTCTATTGGTAATATTTCCTTAAATGGTCATCTTATAATCTTTTGTCACCGTTTTTATTTGCATTTGCATCTCTAAAAGTTTTCTACTGTTTTGACTAATACTTTATATTGATTACCTTTAACTTTATTTCATGGTAATAATTGTATATACATAATCACAATTTACCACTAGTTTCTTTTGTTGTTTGTTACGGTATACGTATACCCATTTACTATTTCCTTAATTACCCCTACTCTAACATTATTCTTTCCACATTTCTAACCAAGTATCACTTTTTTGGGATATTGCCAACAAATATTGCAGGGTCACCTGAAGAAATTAAAGTGGGTCGATTTTATAAAATTGATCATTCTAACCTTCCATCGAACTGTCCAGTCCAAATAAAATGTGTTAGCATTGTAATGGTAATACATACATTATTAATATTAAAAGCTCTTTTGTTTTTTAATATGATATGCAAAAACTTTTTTCAAACATTAATAAATGAAGATCTAAATTTTTTATCTTTGGTGGTTTCAAATACCGGGTGTTGAATTTTGTAGGTCACTGACAAAAGAGACCAACAAGTATCTCTAAGGTATCCAAGCCTCCACTCTCTTCGTACACACTTCAACGACCAAAGCTTTGGAAAGCCAGGCGAGAAGAAAATCCCAGCACTCGACGAGAAGTACGTAATGGGAGTCGAATTCGCCATCAAAATGCTTTGCAGGAGCATCACAACTGAGGAATTGGCACAAAGAAGAAACTCATGGAGATTTTGGGCCTCTGCTACTAAAGAAAACTTTCAAAACCATAACAGCCCAGTTATCAATGATGTTGCTACAAGTTTGGTTTCCAAGCAAGGTTCATGTTGGTCTCAGATTAAGTTCAGCGGTATGATGCAGTGGGGCCAACGCCGGCAGGTTCGGTTCTTGGGCCGTCATGAGGAACAAAAGGTTGAATCTTTACATGAACTTCATAAGGAAAAAGCGGTTATTTTTGAACCCGGAAAAGGGACTAATGAGAAGAAGAGAAAGCACATTGAAGAAGAAATGGCGGCTGTCAAGGTAGTATCTTATGGGGTACCGAGGTTTACTCGTCAATGCAAGAAAAATCACCAAGGTGTGAGTAGTAGCAGCGGGGCTAAAAATTCTAAGGGACTATTAAAAGACACAAAGAAGCAGCAACTCGTGGTTTTTGGCAAAAAAAAACGAAAAATATTAATTGATAGATGGTCTACTGAGAGGTAAATGGTTTATTAGTTATTTGTATTAAAAATTAACCGTTTTTTGGGTATACATTTCAGTTTTCAATTGGTTAAATTAATAGGTGTTAGTTAGTATCAATTTGTTGTTATATATTTACCTTTGTACATTTGAAGGTATAAGTTGGCAGAGGAGAGTATGTTGAAGGTTATGAAGGAAAAAGGAGCTGTGTATGGAAACTCAATATTGAGGCCAGACTTGAGATCAGAAGCACGTAAGTACATTGGTGACACAGGTTTACTTGATCATTTGCTGAAGCACATGGCTGGAAAAGTGGCACCAGGAGGAGATGAGAGATTCCGACGGCGACACAATGCAGAAGGAGCAATGGAATATTGGTTAGAGAGTGCTGATCTTGTTGATATTAGAAAGGAAGCGGGTGTCCAAGACCCTTATTGGACTCCTCCCCCTGGATGGAAGCCTGGAGACAGCACTTCACCAAATCATGTTTCTAGTAAAGAACTCAGAGAGATAAAGGAAGAAATAATTAAATTGAAAAGGTATGGGAAATTTCATTGTTTTTTATTAATGTCAATATCTGTTATTATTGGTAATTCTATTGATTTTGAGTCATTGGTAACTTTTCTTGATCTGCAAACAGAGGTATGCAGGAGCTCGCATCAAAAAAAGAAGAGGAAGCATTGGCCATTGTGACTACTTCTAGTTCTTGTTTGTCAAGTTTGAATTTTGAGGACTATGGTTGCCAAGTTTCTATGCAGGTGAGGTGAATCATAGTAGGTATAGATTACTGCTAATGACTATGGTGTATAGTTGGGGCATATAGAAACATCCAGTTTTAAAACTTTTTCTATTTGTTATATTGCAGGAGATTTATGCAGGGTTGGTTCATAAAAAGGCTAAAATTGAAGAACAACTAAAAGAAATTTCTCTGGCTTTGGGTGGCATGGAGGTAACATAAACTCTCTACTGATGGATTGAATGTCCTCATTGCAAAATAATGATGTTACCTTCATAAAAATATAATAATGATGCTCATGATTGCTTGTATTTTTTTCTTATATATTTATTAGTCCGTACTGTACCATAGAGTATTAACAAAAGTATAAAAAATCCCACTATGATATCTTGTATTGCTATTTTTTGTTTTATATTCCCATTCCTGCAAATAAATGGAGACTAAGTGGAATGATATTTTCGTGCACTAATGAAAGGCACTTAATGCAGGAGCAATTGGGAATGCTAAAACCAACAGTAGCAGAAGAGCCAATAATGTCAGAATCATTAACACCACCAGCATTATTGGCAGGGCCAACAATATCATTGGCAGAAAACATTGAAGAAGAGACCAGAGGGGAGGAGAAAGGTAAAAATGACAAAGAAACTAAATCAGCAAAGATACAAAGGCTGAAAAGTAGTTTTCAGATTTGCAAACCAAAAGGGACCTTTATGTGGCCAAATATGAGTTTGTCTCCCCATGTTATGGCCTACCTCGATGAACAACACACTATGGTCCCAACCCCAACCTCAGCTTCCTCTTCAACCACCTCAGCTCCCAAGTTTGTCTCCAAATCCATTCCTTACCCTTCTTCTCCTGTTAAGCCACTAGCAGAGAGACGCCCTGTGAGCACAGCTACTTTGACACATGTTACTGGACCAATTTCCCCTCATCTTTCTCATCCATTAGAGACCCCAAAGTCCACACTTACTACCACTAGAACCAAGAATGCGTTTTCTATGAACCTCAATGAGTCTCCTCTGGCCCAAAGGTAATACTAGCAATGCCCTGCTACATACATATACTTATATATATTTGAAAGAAGCCACTCCATTTTGAGACTTGTGTTGGTAGACTGTACCAACTTTCCAATATAGGAAGTAAAATTAATGTGGTATATGCTGATATATAGTTGAAAGAAGCCACACCATTTTGAGACTTGGGTTGGTAGATTGAAATCAACATTGCAATATAAGAAGTAAAATTAATGTGGTATCTTTTGTTTGCTTTTTTGGTATTTCATGATTGAAGTTAGATATTACAATTATGTGCCATTGAAATTGCAAATCTAAGGATATAACTAAACGAGCCAAATGCTGATTTATTTTGCATAATCCCAAGTTTATGTTACTATTATCTTGTAAAATTTGTTAGTTTCTAACCGTGTGTTTGGAAATTCATAAAACCCCGTCCAATTTGTGAGTTTGCATAGAAGCTTTTAGTTGAAGCTTCTCAATATGACGGCGCAACTTGCATTGAGAAGCGGAATTGAACAATCAAACTTCAATCCAAACATATGCTAAAACTCATTATTTGCTTGTGAAGTTTCTCTTTTCAGTATAACATTTTTTTTACTTACACTTTTCAGTATATCATTGCCTATATAATTTATCTTTGGGGACATTTGGAAAACTTACTAGTGAAAAGTTAAAAGCTTGTCCAATTAAGGTTTTCATCGCTTTCAAAGTAACAGTAATATGTAATGACCGTGAAATTTTTTGCTAGAAGTTTTAAATAAAACTAGATTGCCAGTCGCTTAAGTTATCTTTATTCTTTATATAAGCAGTAAGCCATGACGCAATTTCAACCCAAAATGCAATATTTGCGTATAAAATGTCATTAATGTAATTTAGTATCGCTTGTTTGGTCATTTCAATTTGTTATTTTGATAAATATACACAAGTATTCTTACAAGTTTTATATATATATATAATTATGAATCAAACTTAGTAAATTTAAGACACTCACCATCTACGCCCCAACGACTTACGCAAGATCAGATATTTTCTACAAATTTAATTAAAATAAAGTAAAAATAAAACAAAATTACAAAATACATCTCGAGGTTCTTTATATTTCATTTGATTTTTATATTTTTTAACACAAACTTTCTTTAAGTCAACTTAATTTTTACTTAAGTCTTTTTAGTTTTTATTTTTCCTATTAGTCTTTTAAGTTACATAATTACATTGTTAGTAATTTGTCTCCATTTAAATAACTATTAATGTAGTTGAAGAGATATTATCATTAGAAACTTTAACAAATATTAAAACAATAAGCAACTCATACTAATTATTTAGAAAACAATCATCAATCCTTTTAAACGGTCTATATTTTCTAATTTTTTTACAATTATTTAAACACACATATAACCTCTAAATATATGGTAGTAAATAATCAATATCATCAACTTCATTAACTTATAAAGTAGTCAAGATATTCAACTCATTACATTGTCTTGATTACATTTTAATAGTAAATCAAGAAAATGATTAAAATTAGTGGAGTACATTTGTAATTGAATATAACTTAAAAACATTAATAGTGGAAAAAAAATATTAGATAAATGATTAAATCGAGAAAATAAAAAATTAAAGTGTTAAAAAAACATAAAGGACAAAATTGTTACTTTCGTAAAACATATAAGACCTCATGATGTATTTTGTCAACAAAAAAATATATATATAAAATCAATTTCAATTTTTACTTCACAACAAATTATTGTTATAAAATAGGATGGAGTAAACTACAATTTTAGTCATTGAAAGTATAAGACATTCTCTTTTTGGTATGTGACTCGACAAAAAATCAAAATGAATCTTCAAAGTGTCAATTACTTTAATCTCCGATATTATAACAGTCATGAACTATTTTGATAGTAAATTATATCTTTTAAAGACTATTATGATAATAAGTTATATTTTTTAAGGACAATTTTGATGGTTCGATGACTAATTTAAAATTTTTGTTGAGTTAGTTGAGTTTGAGATTAAAATGACAATTTTGTACTTTTTCAATGATTAAAATAATAATTTATACAAACATAATAGTATAATTTAGTGAGTCAATATTTAGAAATTATATTTTTTTAAAATCTCAAATTTAAATTTTACACAAATAGTTTTTTTAGTATAACTCAAATGTTAGTTTTATTGAAATATATTTTTCACATAAAATTTCAAATTTAAATTTTACACAATAAAAAAATAAATTCCTTAAATTTTGAAGTTGAGTTTTACACGGTTCTTTCCCTTGTTATTTTGACAATAGATACAATTATCTTTATGGACTTAATTTGTTTATGATTATGAATCAAATTTTTTTATGCAAGTATTTTTTAAAAATTGATATTTTTTGAAAAAAACAACAAACTCTTATTTATAAAAAATAAAAAATAAATAAATAAAAAAACAATAAAAAGCGATTATTATATATTTGACAACACCAATATATGGATGTGGATTCGGACTCTCCAAAATCCGAAACATTTGCAGGTTTGTCCCAAACCCAAAAAGGAAAATAAAATAGAGAGAAAACAGTCATTTTCTTCTCTCTATCTAAAGTTGTGTTGTGGGTTGCTCTGTTGATTTAATTTCATTATTTGATTTTATATAGTATTTGATTAATTCATCAAACCTCAAAGAGAGAGAGAAAAGAACAAGGGTTGTGACTATGGCAGATCAACAACCAGAAGGAACATTACAGAACATTCTAGAACAAGAGTCATTGAAGTGGGTTTTCGTTGGTGGTAAAGGTGGTGTTGGTAAAACAACATGCAGTTCAATTCTCTCTACCCTCCTCGCTTCTGTTCGTTCTTCTGTTCTCATCATCTCCACCGACCCTGCTCACAATCTCAGCGATGCTTTTCAACAACGCTTCACAAAAACCCCTACTTTGGTCAATGGCTTCTCCAATCTCTATGCTATGGTTGGTTCACTCTCATTACTCAAACAACCCCTTTTGTTAATTTTCAATTTTTTGATTCCATAACTTGTTAATTTAGTTTCTTATGGTGAATAATTGAACCCCTTTTATGTTCTTATGAATCTCAAAATGACCCTTTGGTCAATTTTCAATTTTTTGATTCCAAAACTTGTAAATGTAGTTTCTTGTGGATAATTACTGAACCCCTTTTAAGTTTTTTATGAATCTCAACACGACCCTTTTGTCAATTTTCAATTTTTGTGATTCCAGAACTTGTAAATTTTGTTACTTGTGGAGAATAATTTAACCCCTTTTATTTTTTTTATGAATCTCAACATGACCCTTTTGTTAATGTCCAATTTTTTTGATTACAAAACTTGTAAATTTAATTTCTTGTGGAGAATAATCAAACTCTTTATTATTATTTTTTTGAATCTCAACATGACCCTTTTGTCAATTTTCAATTTTTTTATTCCAAAACTGATAAATTTTTGTTTCTTGTGGAGAATAATTGAACCCTTTTATTTTGGAATTGGTTTGTCTCATTTTGTTTCGCCGTGTGTTGTGATGATCCCTTTTGTAGGAGGTGGATCCAGCTGTTGAGTATGAGGATATGGGTGGTTCTGATGGTATGGATAGTTTGATCTCTGAGCTAGCTGGTGCAATTCCTGGAATTGATGAGGCTATGAGCTTTGCTGAGATGTTGAAGTAAGGGATACTGTGACTTGTAATCTTATTGAACATCTTTTTAGCATCTGAATTTTGAAATAGTTTTGAGGTATGTGAATGCGGTGTTTATGATGGAATAGACTGATTTAGTTTTGAGAAAAAGTGAGGAGGGGAGATAGGGCGAGTCTTTCAAAAATCCCAAGACAAAAGAGGAATTTTTAGCATATGTTTGGATTGACAATGAGTTTCACAAAATCACAGTGTCGTCGTGATTTTGTTGAAGCTCCAACTCCAAAGTGTAGCTTTTCCATAATCAAGGTAGCTCGCCGTGATTTCGCCAATCTCACTGCAAATCCAAACTTATACTTAGTAGAGGCTTAAGTTTTTAAGACATTTCAGTGATTTGAGTAAAAGATGGCTGATGATAATTGTATGTAATAATTTCAGAAAGTTCTTGTTATGTCCCTTCTGGGAACTTCTGAAGAAAACCTACGTAGAAATAAATTTAAAGAAATTTTTTGTATCTGAAAGTAGATACTCAGTTTACAATGATTTACATATCTTTAATTTGTCTATTTTTTGTGTAAGCCACACAAATCCTAAATTGCATGAATCACATTTTTTTCTTATGAATATGATTCTTGCTGTCGTGGACTCTCCTTTGGCCTCTTTCAATCCTGCCTCTGTCTTTGATCCTGTAATGTAAACATCCGGGTTGTTGTTGTAGTTCTTTTGTTGGTTCTTCTGGATCTTTATGTTACCCTAGACAAGCAAGCAAAACAAAATATTTAAGATGTTACATCCAGCGTAAACCTGTGAAGATAAGTTTTCAAAGAGCTAAAAAAAAATCTATTAGTTGTGATTTGTTGGTTGTTATCTTGAGCCTTTAGATTAATCTTAAGGTTTCACTTGTGGTTTTTAAGTTAAAACACAATAGCCTTCGATGAGTATCAGTATCATATTTCGGTACCTAGTTGTCATAATGACTGGCTGATGATATTGGTGGTGACCATAAATATAATCATATTGGTATCCAGTGGTGGGATGGAAAACAGTTTCTCACATGTCATAGAAAATTGATTTTATGGAAATTAGGATGCTTGGAATCATAAATTAAATCACACCCAAAATAGAGTAGTTAAAAAATTCGTATCGTAAGTCTATTGCATAAGTAAGTGAAATCCTTGTAAATTTCTGTGGCAAATGGTGAGTTCACCCTATTGCACAAGTAAAAAATATAACTAGAGTAAAAAAAAACAGCTTATATCTAAGTAATAGATTATTTATGAACAAATCATTTGTGTGGTAATCTTAAAATCTAAACTTTGCATTGAAAATATATGTCATTGACACTGAGCTATGCAGATATTGTTTTTCATTCAATCGTTTATTGATTTGCAAGACACATTTAATTATGATCGGTTCATCTAGAAATCTGTTAACCAAGTGTCTCAGCATGTTTTGATCCATAACATTTTCGTTTTTCAGATTGGTGCAGACAATGGATTATTCTGTTATTGTATTTGATACTGCTCCCACTGGCCATACACTTAGACTGTTGCAATTCCCATCAGTTTTAGAGAAGGGTCTTGCAAAGATGATGTCTTTGAAAAATAAATTTGGGGGTTTGTTTAGTCAGGTATGGATTCAAGGCCAAGACTTCTTGCGTCCCATGATATTTTCTATAATAGTTCGAAGTTGGCTAGGTTCCATTTCAATATTTAAACTGTTATTTTCAACTTTTGTTTTAAAAAAAGTTCAACCTATTATCTTTCCTCATAGTGGATCTGGGATTAGTTTAACACTCAAACTTCCGCCATGGCGTTGTTGTAGTATGGCGGATTTTGTGTCAGGCGCCATAGGCTGCAACACCTATACAATCAACCATAGGATGCAACACCATCTGCCATCTGTCATTAATACCAATGTCTTGATCTTCCATTGGATTTTTTTCATTTTAAATAGAACGTCCTGTATCCATTAGATCAAGTATAAAAACAGATCCTCATTTCATTTGGAGATCTTATTGTTCTAGTTTTAACTTCTCATCATAGTTTTCCATTCCTTGATGTTAATACTTTTCCTCCAAGATGTTCCAATCCATAAAAAAAAACATGTATTTTGGTTAGTTGGTCTCATAAGTACGCTGTTTTGTACTCCAATTGACTGGATTGTGTTTCTCTGCGTACAATTCAACTTGGAATATGTGCATGTCTGTTGTCCATCATGGTATAAATGATTCACAAGAGACCTCTTTGAACCAAAAACCATCGGTCAATCTCTATGTCATAGTTGTGCTCTTCATATATTCAGTTAAATGTGTATCATTTGATACCTTCTGAATTACGTTCTGTATTACTATCATCTCCGATCTTAGTATTTCTTCGAAAATTGAAATAGACAATCTTCCTTTTGTTGCAGTCATTACCGATGTTTGCATTGGCTGTATGAAAAATCGATAGTTTTAATTTTTCTGGTTCCCAACATTTGCATTATTCTTGTGATTTAATTATTCTGTTACCTACCTTGGGACTAACTTTGATGATTCGTGAGATAGTATGTGTTTTCTTCATTATTTATTTGGTAATTCGCAACTTTATTTTTTTTACTTTCATTGCAGATGACTCGCATGTTTGGCATGGGTGACGATTTTGGTGAGGATGCAATCCTTGGGAAGCTTGAAGGCATGAAGGATGTAATTGAACAAGTTAATAAGCAATTCAAAGATCCCGTAAGAATTTCATCTGATTTATGTTTTGTGATACAAAACATTATAATGTCATTTGATTCATGTAGTTAATGTCGTTAAAAAGGCATTTGTTATTGATTTGTATTATTTACCAAAGCTCAGTTACCAAACACCAACCGGTACCTAAATTGTTTGTATTTTTCTTTATTCACAGGACATGACAACCTTTGTCTGTGTTTGCATTCCCGAATTCCTCTCGCTTTATGAAACAGAAAGATTGGTTCAAGAACTCACAAAGTTTGAGATCGACACACACAATATCATCATTAATCAAGTAATCTTTGACGATGAAGGTAGTGTGCTCGATGTATCTGTTACAATTATATATTTCTTTGAACTTTCCTATAAATATTGTCTACTAATCTTTTTTTTTCTTCTTGTAGATGTTGAATCTAAGTTGCTTAAAGCAAGAATGAAAATGCAACAGAAGTATTTGGACCAGTTTTACATGTTGTATGATGACTTTAACATTACAAAGCTGCCACTGCTTCCGGAAGAGGTAAGTTGTTGTGTTCTTGATATTCATAATATGTCCATACATATTACTACATGGAACTGCTAGCAACACACTCTCAATGTGTTGGGATCCATTCCCAAATTGGTGGTACCTTCATGAATTCCAACCAATAACAAAGAGTGTTGAAAATAAAGTTTCACATAATTATCAATATCCATATGAGTCGTATCTCGATTTGATACAAAATTGAATTCAATCGATACAAATCCCTAGTTTGTATCCATTTTACACGTGAATCTCATCTTGAATCTTGATTTATTCTAATGAATCATTATCTAAACTCAGTGTAGGCAGCCCACAACTCTATGTCAACTTTGTATAGTCAACCACTTTTCTCTTTGTTCTATGATCTATGACTTGAATATTCAATTATTTTGAGGTTCATATATAATATATCAACTTATAATTTTGCAATGTCACTTAGTTTTACTTAAAAATGACATTTTTTTATTAGTAATGTATCATACAATTGATAATAAGATTCAATTCACAATTGAGAAAAAGTTTTTGATTCATGGTATGAATCTGATAACCATGTTACAGAGTATGTTGCTAGCACTTTTCTTCCTACAAAATTTCATGTTTTTGTCGTAGTGATGTTAAAAAACCTTATGATTATTTGTGTTAACCATTGGAACAATGAGTAATTTCTTTTCTTTGTCACAAGTTATTATGTTTGTATCAGTCTTTGATCAACAATGCAAAATTGACAGGTTACTGGTGTTGAAGCTCTAAGATCATTTTCAAGACATTTTACGACACCATACCAACCCTTATGCAGTAAAGATCAAGTAGAACGGATTGAGCGTAGAGTAACAGCACTACAAGAACAGTTAAAAGAGGCTGAAGAAGAATTGGAGAGAGTCAAAAGGGGGAAGCTCAAGGCTTAATTTGCTTCCATTCATGAATAATAATGCCATTGTATTGTGTATGTTCTTTTGGTTCACATTTTTTTGAAGTCTACAATCTTATAAAGCATTTTATTCTGTTTTTGGATGCCAATATAAGTCAATTCTATGCTTACTTCTATATAATTAATGTAGCTTTTTCTTATGTAAACCAAAAAGAAAATGATAGAATTACTGAGGGTAGTCTTCATTTTGTTTTTAAGAATATTCTTTACTTGTATCTTTGAGATTATGAGTTGGATGATTTCTTATGAGTATTCTTTCCATGTTTGTTTTCTACTTTTTAAGGTAAATATGACATTTTATAAAATGTCCAATTACATAAAAAAACTGTAGTTGGTTGTGCTTGTGCAGCTGAGTTTGGTACACAATATTCCGCATTATGCAATGGGAGGATTTTTAATAGCTTAATGCAATTCCTATATCTATTTCTAAGGCCAGTGTTTCGTGGATTAATCCGACATATGGTCCGCCATGGATTCATGCTTAAAATTATTTGAAATTTTAATGATTATTGGCTACACATCTTCATAAGTTGAAGCTCTTCGATCTTATGTTTGGGGTGGTACCTTAATTGGTGTTGGTTTGGGACACGTGTTTTTTTCTTTGTTTTGATCGAATAATCTATAATGAAGTAACTTTATGAATCCTAAAAACGAGTAATACGTTATAAGAGTTTTAAATGTTGGGATCATTAAAAACGTTTGATTTTTACAATAATTATTTATAAAATAATATACGTAATTGATTGTGACGTATTAACATTTTAATTTTTTCACACATATTGTTAAGGGTGCATGAAAGTGTAAGCTACTTTTTTGCTACTTTTTTTCTCCACTTAGCGTACACTACTTCTAACTTATTATCATACTTAAAAGAAAATCTAATTGCCATTCTCTCTTTTCCCTTCTGTTTTCTACCATTTTGGTCTAAAATTACATCTTTAAATTGTTTTCGTCCTTCTTCTCTAATATTTAAATATATGATTTTCGTATATTTAATCTTTTCTTTTTTTCTTTTTTTTTTATTTCATTGTCTTAGTGCGACGTTGTTTTTGATATTTCGTCTAAATACGGTGTATTAATTTTTTGTCTTATTGTAACTCGATTGATAGATTAATTTCGATTCAATGTAAATTCAATTAATTCTATTAATGATTTTTGTCTTTGACGTTATAACCATGAATGCATGAGAATTTTGGATAGTCTTATCATATTTATAGGTATTTTGTGAGCTTGTTCGCAACTTCACCATTTTATGTTTTAGCTATTTGAATCGTATTGTTATCGATCAATGTAATTTTTATCAATTTAAATAAATAAATATTCTTATTTTTAGATAAAAAAAAATTATTATCATACAACATTATGTATTTATAATAATGGTTTATATTTAATAATTAATAAGTATAATTTTATAAAATTATTATATTCATTTATTTAATATTATTATTATAATGTGTAAAACAAATGGTTTGACAAAAAAAAAATGGTATTGCAACTATTTACATTTAATTGTAAGGTCAATACATACCCATGCTGATTTGCACTGTTTATCTTGTTCCCTTCATTTAAAGGACTTCCATTGTATGCCATTAATCCTAGTGTAACTAAAAGAGATTCGTACACTTTTTATGGACAAAAGATGATGAGAAATATTGAGCTTGCCACCTGGTTATGAAGAACACAAATGGAACAAACTAGATGAAGAACAAAAGTTCCACCATTACTAGCGTTTGTGGGTACAACTTACAAGTCCTCTCGTTTTTTCTTTAGGGTTTTTTTTTTTTTTGTTGTTGACAATTTTGACTCTATTTATGAATTATTAAATCCATTTCAAATATTTTATACCATAATATTATAATGAGACCTCTAAAAATATTATCACTAATTATTAATTTTGATAAGACATTTTTTTTTGATAAATTTACTCTTAACAATTATGTTCTTTTTTAATTTTAAATTTGCATCTACACCATGATTAAAGAGGAGGAGAGTGACTACACCTTTCAAAAATCTACATCTAATTGTACCTAAGTGCTCCACTTTTTTTTAGAAAAAATATATTAAAATATTATGCTTTTCAAACCTAGGAGATCGTCGCAAGGTCAGGGTGCCATGTGTTGAAAAAAAAATTTGTATTTCAATAAAAGGTTGTATGTTGGAGATACGATCAAGTACTGAAATTATTTTTTTTTCTTATTTTATTAAATTGATTATTAATTATTTAATAAATTAAAAATAATTAAAATATTTAAAAAATTAAAATACTATTAATAAAATACATAAAAAATAATAATAATAATAATAATAATGAATGAATAATAATAAGAAAAATAATAATTAAGAAAGTTAAATTACAAATTTCAAAGAAATAACCTTAAAATGAAAAAAAAAATATATTAACTTTGAGTAGATGTGTCAGCTGGGTTATATCATTTTATCAACTCTCTAAAATAGATAAATTTAAACAACTATGATGTCACAGAGTTTCAAAAGTTGTTATCTATAAAACATGAGGGATTTATTATCTACAAAATAGGAAGAAGTTGTTACTTATAATATAATTT
>JBBPBT010000850.1:13197527-13219647 GCA_037974875.1 Cicer bijugum
TTTTTAATTGTGAGCTATTTAACTATGTAAAGAATATGATCCAGCCACATCCAGTTACGTAATTGAAAATTAATTTAGTGTTACAAACTATTTATTAGATAAATAAACTAAACTGATGTAATTAATTATTTGTTTTTATATGATATAAGTTTTAAAAGAAATAGAGAATTGAGAAGATTTTTTTTTAAAATAATCATTTTTTTTAAAACAAAATTATCAAACAACTCTCTTTTAAAACTTAAATACCAAATCTGTAAGATAGTTTGATATTTAAGTTTCAAAAGAAAATAATTTAATAAAAAAAAATTCAAAAAATAATTATTTAAAAAAAATCATAATCGAGAGAAATTTAGATTAAAGTAATCCAAATTTGTATGTAATAGTGAAATAAAATTAGTACAATTTCAAATAATCCTTCATCATAAAATATTCAAACAGTACAATTCAAAATCACGATACATGTTTAACTTCAATAACTTAGTCTAATAGTAAAAAGAAAATTTTTGTTTTAAAAGGTCTACATCTCAAATTTTGCTTTAGACAACAAAATATGTTATACCGATCCTTTCAACTTGAACATACTTGTGAATCGACTCGACAGTCAATTCTGTAAACTTTGTTCATGAACCAAATGAGATGAACTAATTTATCCGTTTATATACATATTATTTACTAATATTAATATTGTTGGTTAATATTATTGTAAGTTTTTTACTCAATATTACCTTGGTTGTTCACTAGTTCTACTCAGATTCTAATGTTGGGTTGTATATGATTGTGGCAGTGATAATACTTACAGCAAACAAATAATGAATAATTATTTGAAAAATAAATGACAACTAATTTAATCTAAAATAATAGAAATTTTTCATAGACCTCCATAAACCTAATTGATAGTTATTAATTTGAATTAAACAATTACTAATACATATTCATCCGTGTGATGCAAAAGATAAATTATAATAGAAATGTGATTAATATTTTTATTAATTAAACTTAAATATATGAAATATAAATATATTAAAATATAGTGACTAAATTTAAAAATCAACTTCAACAAAAAAAAAATCAGCAATTTGTTAGTTGTTATACATACAATAAATTATAATTAAATAACGTATATATTTTTAGATACATCCAATCAAATTACACCATAATATTACTTAGATTAGTCGTTAAAATATGTCAAAAACAATTAACATACTGTCAATCTTGACTGTAGCTTATTGTGCTCGTGAGTTGAATGCTTGATTAACATTTACTTTAAAAAAAAGGAGAAGGAGAGAATTTTAACATTTACTTTAAAAAAAAAGGAGAAGGAGGAGAGAATTTTTATTAATCCTAATTACACGACTATTTTACAATTGTCCCAAACATAATTGGAATTTGACTTTATCACACAAGTAAAAGAAACATGGAAAGTTTTTATCTAAGAAATTGGAGTTGAATGAACCATTGAACACATAAATTTATAGTTAAAAAGATAAAATATGTTGACTAACAAAATATTGATATTGTTAAGTTATATATAATGTATTGAGTTCAAATTTCAGACATCATAGTTGTTTGTGAGTTTGACAAAAACAAAATATGTTATTATCTTCCAAGGATAAAATTAAAATGCACTATCAATGTAATGAAAAGTTATTTAACACTGACAACTAATCATGATAGACAACACATCTCTTTTTTCCACATTAAATCATTGTTTGGTCATCCAATCTTTTGAAAGACTCTCTAAAGCAATCTTGCTATTACAACAGGAAAGGCTCTCTAATGCGCGAAGCTTTATTTGTCAACGAGAAAATTCTGAACAAATAATTTAAAATGAGTCGGCTCATAATAGACAAAAATCTTATTCTGATAAGAGGCGTCGTCCTTCAGAGTTTTTAGTGGGAGAACATGAGAACATGTATTCATACGAGTCTCACCAATGAACGGAGTTTTTCGATTTGGTAAGAAAGGGAAACTAAGTCCAAGATTAATTGGACCATTTGAAATTTTAGAAAGGGTCGGACTGATAGCGTATCGCTTGACATTTCCACTAGATCTCTCGGGAGTTCATCCAACTTTTCATATTTTGATACTTCAGAAGTATCTTCATGACTCTTCTCACGTGATTAATCATGAAGACATATAGTTAGCTAAGAGTCTATCATACGTTGAACATCCAGTAGCTATATTAGATCGCCAAGTGAGACGTTTATGTTCAAAAGATATCGTTACACTAAAAGTTCTTTAGCGTGGTCCATCCAACGAAGAAACCACTTGGGAACCCGAAGAAGTCATCCGTGCAAAGTACCCACACTTATGTTGAAACTCAAGGTCAATAGTATTTATTAAATAAATAAAAGGTCAATAAATTCGAGGACGAATTTTTATAAGGGGAGGAGATTGACACGTCCGTGTCATTTTATAAAATAATATCATAATAATAATAATAATCAAATAAAAGCAACTCCACTAAACTTTCTTTTCCACCTCACCTCATTTTTTCTATTTCATTTTCCCCTTCTTCTTCTCTCTCCCTCTCTGTAGAAAAACCCTCATCCCCTATTTTTGTTGTTTTTTTTCTTTCTTTCTCTTTGCTTCTTCTCACTTCATAATACTCAAATCTTCAACCCTTAAAATGAATTTAAGATCTCTAAGAGCATAATTTCTCATACTCCTACTGTAACACCCCGATTTTCAAAGCGAGAGTGTATTTCTTTTTCAAAAGAAATTAAAATAAAACAGAGAAATAATTAAGGAAATACATTTAGATAAATATTTAAGTCAATATAATTTACAAGCAGTGGAATAATTTTTCGAAATATAAATCCAAAGTATTTACACATCAAAAAAATGGTATATGGAACCCATCGAAAATAACATGTCATGCTGACAATATTAGTATAGGTACAGTCTTCCAATTTAAAATAAACACAATTCAAAAGAAAGACATTTGTTCCCTCTATATCAACCTAATCTGATCATTCTACAAAAAACTATACACCCTGAGTGATCTCCATGTGCCCCATAAGATCCTCCTAACATAGCTCTAGTCAGGCGTTCCCATCTACATTCTCATCCACAGGGTACGAACCGGTAGGATTGTCATGGCTCTCATTTGAGGGCAAAACCCAGATTTCCACAATAGTTGTAAAAGGTCACCAACCGAAATTAACAGTTAACACGTAACATTTAAGTTTTTGAATGCACAAAATACCCTTTCAACTTAGCATGCACCTTAAAAGGGCTTTCCATATGATAAAAGTTCATATAATGCTTGCCAAATAAAAATGAAGTCAAAATAAGTCTTAAATCAATCAAGTAATAAACAACCGGCCAATCCATTGATTAACCAATTGAGCAATCGATTATCTAACTCAGAACAAGAATTTTCACTAAGCCAATCGATTAGGAAATCGATTTGGATGAAGGTTTTTAGTGAAACCTGTACTCTGGGCTTAAATCAATCGATTGAAAAATCGATTGAATGAATAATTGAGCCCCTGTATTAAAGCCAATCGATTTCCAAATCGATTTTGTCAAAATGGCTGAGCTCTTGTAATAGATCCAATCGATTGCCAAATCGATTTTGAGGAATAGCTTTTCACATAATCGATTTGGGAATCAATTGCTCTGAATGTTTTTCTAAAACTACATAAACTAACTCAATCACATTCATACACAACTCCAAAACATAACACTTAGAAATTTCAACACAATCACCACGACAACTTGAGTTTCGAAATAGTTTTACAATCAATCACACTTACACACAATATCAATACATAACACTTAGCAATTTCAACACAATCACCACGACAACTCAAGTTCAAACACTCAATCATAAACTTGAATCAAACACGACTCGTGTGTCAAACACCCTAATGCAATGTGTATATGCCAAAATGCATGGACTCGGAATTCCAAACCAAAACCCTCCTCGAAGGGCCGTAAATCATAATCGTATCGCTTATCACAGGCCAAAGTACTAAATTACCGAGGTGCCACTTATCACGGGTCAGCACGATTTACTAAAAAGAGTATATCGTAAACGTACCACCTATCACGGGTCTGTACTGTTTACCGAGGTGCCACCTATCACGGGTCAGCACGATTTACTAATAGAAAAATCGTAAATCGTAAACGTACCGCCTATCACAGGCCAAAGTACTGTTTACCGAGGTGCCACCTATCACGGGTCGACACAATTTACCAAAAACGTAAATCATAAACGTACTACCTATCACGGGTCAATACTGTTTACCGAGGTACCACCTATCACGGGTCAACACGATTTACCAAAATGAAATGCATGAGCATACACTGACTCTATCACGACAATCGTTAAGTAAATGCAGATATTAAAATATTCCCCATTTTTAATACTCACTTAACTCTAACAATTTTCATGACAATCATTAAGTAAACTTAGCTATTAAGAGATTCCTCATTCTTAACACTCGTTTAACTTAAACGACCTTCACTGCACACATTGAGTAAACAAAGATATTAAAAGATTCCCCATTTTTAACACTCGTTTAACTCTAATAGTTTTCACGGCAAACACTAAGTAAACCAAGATATTAAGAGATTCCTCATTCTTAATACTCATTTAACTTAAACAATTTTCACAACGAACATTAAGTAAACAAAGATATTAAAAGATTCCCCATTTTTAATACTCGTTTAACTCTAACGGTTTTCACGACAACATTAAGTAAACGTACACATTAAGAGATTCCCCATTCTTAATATTCATTTAACTCTTATGGTTTTCAAATTCCATACAAAACAAACTCAAACCTATTATCAGATCCAATCCACAACTCACACCAAAACACATCAATTCATTTCTCCACAAAATCCAACATACACATATCAAATTTCATAAGTATTAATTATTAATATGTCAAATACGATGAACACAAATAATCACAACATATCACTCAAACACATCAAATTTCATTTACTCAAAATCATACACAAATGAGTTAAATTCATTTTTCACGAAACATCCATCAATATCGCCAAAACCTAACTCTAAGATTTTACCCATAAAGTCTTAGATTCATTTTCCCCAAATCAATACTCCAACCCTAACAAAATTCTTTTCCACACAACCACAGATAAGTCCCTAAATGCAAACTAAAAGTTTGGAAGGAGCCCTTACCTTCACGTTAGCTTTAACGTGCGATTACGGTACCGCGAGTAAATCTGGTAAAATCTCCGCTCGCGACGTCGCTTCCAAAGTTGGTTTCCTAGCACCGTAGCGTGGTAGTGAGCAACTTTCCCTTCTATCTCTTCGCGAAACGAAGCTTAGATCTAGATGAAACAAGGAGTTTTGTATTTGACGGTTTTGAAATCCCTAATACCGTTTTTCTTTGTTTTCGAATCAACGAGGAAGTATGAAGCTGTGAAATCCTTGCCTTCTTACCCACTAATCCTTGGGTTCCTATTTCTTGAAGCAAAATAAGGAAAAGAAAGCAAAAGATGAAAAAATGGAGGAAGGAGGAAGATAGCTCGCGAGGCAGAGGAAGAAGAAGCAGTTTTGTTTTTTTCTTTCTTTTGTTTTTCTTTCCTTTCTATTTCCCTTCTTTCCTTTCTATTTTTCTTTTCTTTTTCCTCCACACAAACATATATATATATATATATATATATATATATATATATTACTTTTAACAAATATCTCCAAATCTAGATATTTATCAAAATTATCATTTCACCCATAAAGCATTAAATTCTTCGTAAAGAATTCACCGTACTTAATTTAATTTATTTATCGACGAGTAATTTTAATCGAGCATCAAGATATCTTTTTGGTCATATAAACTCCGAAACATTAATAATTTTGGCTAAAAAGCCTCCGAGTTCAATACCAAAAATACACTAAAATACATAAAGTATAATTCATAATTATGGGTCTTACACCTACAAATTCTCTAGGTTAGGATTTTTGGGTTAGGGTTTGTGCTCTAGGGAAGGAAAAGGGTACCCATCTCATGAGAGTTGTTTATTGAGACTCTTTGAGGTAAATACACAAACTCTAATGCTAATTTGAACATCTAGAAAAATGTAGTTTTGTTTAAAAATCTTATTTTGTGCTTAAAGTAGATTTAAATGATTTTTAATGGTTTCCTAGAGTTAGCTAAACTTTAGAATAATTTTTTTCCCTAAAGTTTTGGGAATATTTGTGATACTCAAATTTAGCAGCTGAGGTCTTGTCGACTACTCTGAGAATTGTTGGAGAGAAAACTTAGACGATTCTCCATAATTGTGAGTGAACGGCGGTAATCGTCATATATTTTTATAATGTTATATTTATTATTTTACTTGCTTTCTATGTTCAAGTATTTAAAAATTTGGGAAACACAACCTTTGAAATTTATCTCGATTTTGTCATTTATTTATTTTAACGGTCTTTGTTATGTAATATGCTATTAGTTTGATTTACGTATATATTAAAAGTATTTAAATATTGAATTGTTATGCGATTGAATATGTTTTCCATGAATTACGATGAAATGATTTTAAATACGTGTTTTAGGAAATTGTTATTATATTTATTAAATCGTTAATAACGTTAGATGCACCTAGTTACCTCGTTCTGATTAGGGAGAGTTACCTATTAGATGGAGCCGCCCCTATGAGAAATGTCATCCGTAGGAGGAGAGGCTATCAACGAGATGTAAGCTCCCTAATTGAAGTGTGGTGAAGCGTTGTAGGATTGAGAGAAGAGGGTTATCCGTTAGATGGAGTAACCCTAAGGGAAAGACCACCCTTAGGAAGAAAGGGCTATCAATGAGATGAAGTCACCTCTTGGTTCTAAAAAATTTATAATTTTACTTATTTGATTTTCATAATGATTTTAATGTTATTCATTTTGATTTTCTTCGCTATAAATGAATTGTTAATATTTCTATATGAGCAACTAAATTATAAGTTTAATGATTTTATTATGTGTACAACATAATCGCTACAAGATTGAAAAAAAATTATTCGTGTCTTTTTGTATTTTCCTTCTAGTTGATGGTGGTTCCACTAAGTCTTTGTGACTTACTCCTTCATGTTATTTATTTTTTTCAAATTCGCAGGCAGCTGAGTAGCAATTTGTTAGTAGATTCAAGTCTCGACCATATTTCTTTTTTTGGTAGGCCCCTTTGATCGATGACCATTTTTGTAACGTGTGTTGAGTCTGATGTAAATTGCAGTTATTTTGGAGTCTAGAAAATCTATTTTTTTGGGGAAGTGTATTAAGCAATTAGATTATATTATTTGGATTATGACTGAATTGAAAGTTAAACAGAGATTTTATAAATTTGGAAATGTTGAAGTTACATAGGATAATCTGTCGAAATTTCGAGAAAAATATATATATATATTTAAATGGTTAGAGAATAATTTAATTGTTTAATTATTAAGTTAGTTGATAGGCTTATTAGACTAAGAATACAACTTGTACGCCGATCATGACATTTAGTTTTTGGGCCACCTAAATAAAACAATAACAAATTACTATTAAACAGAAAACATAGATAAAAGCAATAATCATTTGTGTACTTAAAACAGGAGAACAATAGACAAACCAAAGATTCATAATGACAAAACATGGATAAAAATATACAACAAAATACACTCAACAATGTCAATTCCAGCATTACACAAGAAAAAGACAAAGAGGGGTGATAAAAGTATTATCAGACCAGAACTAATATTAACCAATACCCCCAAAACAAAAAGGGAAGATGAAAAAAATATTAAAAAAATCCTACTAGAACA
The DNA here is from genome assembly GCA_037974875.1 of Cicer bijugum. Taxonomy (NCBI): domain Eukaryota; kingdom Viridiplantae; phylum Streptophyta; class Magnoliopsida; order Fabales; family Fabaceae; genus Cicer; species Cicer bijugum. The sequence continues at coordinate 13,205,295 of JBBPBT010000850.1, forward strand.
TCTTCAACGGTAGCCGAATGAATTCCCGTATAATGACTTAACTTAAGAAGCCTCAGCAACTTAGTGAGTTGAGTTGAATGAGGAGTTAACAGAGTAAATTGCTTTATTTATAGGTTGCGGGTTCTGCCCTTCTTTCTAAGGCCCAATTACAACCACACGGGTTCCCTTTTTACAGGTTTCTCAAATTTTAATAATAAATATATTAAATTCTCAAAAAAAAATTTTTTTTGAAGAAGTTATAAAAGAAATAGTATCTTTTACTCTCAACAGTTTTCAAGAAAATTTTCCTTTTTACCAATACTCTTATACCTTTACCCCCAAAATATGAGTGAATTGACCATTTTGCCCTCGTATAAATAATAAAAATCTCCACAAAATTGTAAGTTTTTTTCAAAATTTCTGGAAAAGTTGAAAAACAAGTTTTCCGGTACATAGTTGTACTCCGGAAATCTTAGAATGAAGTTTTCCGGTACAGAAGGTTTTACCGGAAAACTTGTTTTTTGAGTTCTCCGGTACAGAAGGTTAACATTTTAAAAAAAATTAAAAAAAAAAGGTTTGTACCGGAAATGTTTAATGAAGTTTTCCGGTACAGAAGAGTATTCCGGAAAACTTGTTTTTTAGTTCTCCGATTTAAAAAAACTAAAAAAAAAAGTCTGTACCGAAAATCTTTGATGAAGTTTTCCGGTACAGAAGAGTATTCCAGAAAACTTGTTTTTGAGTTCTCCGATACAGAAGGTTAACATTTAAAAAAAAAATTAAAAACTAAAAAAGAAAAAAAGGTCTGTACCAGAAAACTTATGTGTATATGTTTTCCAAAAATAGTAAAAAAAAAATTAAAGATAATTTTGATATTTTTAAAATATTTTGGGTACAACACTAATTGTGGGGTATAAAGGAAAGTTTTCAGTTTTCAATCACACTTGACCCAACAAAGTGAATTATTCCTATTGAGTAGCCAAAAAAATCTTTAAAATATATTTGAAAAAACAAAAACCAAATTAAGGATGGGACAGAGAGTGATTGTTTAGTAAGGGCAAGAGGAAGAAGAAAAAAGGTTGTCTGTGGATAAGAATTGAACACCACACGTGTGAATCATGTCCACTTCAACATGCTTCTCTTCCCTTCCTCTACCTTCTTTCACCAAAACCAAGTCATCTCCAAGTAAGTAACATTAACTGCTTACACTCTTCTACGAGCTTCCTCTACCTTATAGCACAATTTTATGTAACTTCAATATATTTAGTTATTGTTTTTAATTTATCATTTGCAACAGAATTACAATTTTTATAGTTTTTTATGGTTTGTGTCTAACTATCTAATCCTACCCATGTTGTTTGATTATTTTTAATTTCTAATTTTCTTGTTCTTATTGTAATAATTGTTGTGAAAATGCTATGAAGAAGACTAATGTAATCTTAGTTTAAAAGAATTATAATAGACTATCATCATGGCCAACGAAGGTTGGACCAATTTTGGTAAGGGTTAAGTTTATATCCCATAAAAACTTAGGGTTCGAATTATTTTGTCTGTGCAAGGATCTTGTTGATGGATAATATGTAAGTAACTGTATAAGCTCTCTGAGCCTTGAAGCTTTTCCTGATCGTTGCGAGCTTCCGACATTCAATTTACCTAAACTTTATTTTATTATTAAAGAAAATAGACTATTGGCCTTGGGACATTGTACTTAACGCATGGTGAGTTGAAGCTCGAAAGGTAGCTTTTTGTTGGCTGTGCGGTGTCACCGTGGAATGTACAATTTCCAAACATACTGTATATGGAAGGCTTATGATATGAATTTGTGATGTTTATTTCATTAATGCTATTAAGATAGTGAAAGATAACAAAGGTTGCTGAGCTTATTGTTTATTCTTAGTGTGCAGCATGAGTAAGGATCCAGTTCGTGATTGGATTCTGTCCGAAGGAAAAGCTTCAAAGATAACCAAAATTAGTCCTGTTGGTGGTGGTTGTATCAATTTCGCGAATCGCTATGACACTGATGCTGGTTCTTTCTTTGTTAAAACAAACAGGTTTGAACTATGAAACATATGTTCTTCTGTTTTTTCTTTTGATTGTTGAGCTATATATCTGTTTATCATTTTGGATTTGTTGCATTATTTTCAATCATCTTTGAAAGAAATTTAAATTCCTTTGTTTCTTTTTATACATGACAAGTTTGAAAGTTGATTTATAACAGGAGTATTGGAGAATCAATGTTTGAGGCTGAGGCTCTTGGTTTAGAAGCTATGTATGAAACTGGGACAATCAGTGTGCCTAAGCCATATAAGGTAACAATTAACTGTAGTCTTTTGAAGGAATCTGGACATGACAGTGTTGTCAATCAATCGTGGATTGCGGAAAATAATAGTTTGTTTGAATTCCACTACACCAGCAATATAGCGCTATTATAGCCTTTAATTGATAATACTTTGTACTAAACCGCATATAGCTGAACAATAGGCTATAGCGCTGCTATTTGACAACAGTGAATCGGGATACTGTTTTTGCTAGTTTGCTGGAGTGAACTTGAGGTAACTTGTTGCTAGGGACTGTAGGTTGGACCGCTACCGGCAGGTGGTTCTTTCATCATTATGGAATTCAAAGAATTTGGGGGATCTCGAGGCGATCAGGTTAGCTTCTTAGTAAGTACTTCTAATTAGGAAAACTTTTGCACCTTAATTGTAATTTCTTGCTTCCCAGTCTGTTCTAGGGAGGAAGCTTGCTCAAATGCATAAGTCTGGAAAATCTAGTAAAGGCTTCGGTTTCGACGTTGATAATACCATTGGCAGGTATACTTCTTTGTCATGAAAGTTATCAGTGCTGTATTATAATTGTTATCATTTATATGCCTTTTTTCATGTTAGAATATATCAACTGAACATCACATAGTTTGTATTAGCAAAGTTTTTTGTAATTTGTCATAATTGATTTTTAATTATATGATCTATATATTATGATGTAGTACTCCACAGATAAATACCTGGTCATCAGATTGGATTCAGTTTTACGGAGAACATCGATTAGGTTACCAGTTGCAGCTGGCATTAGACCAATATAGTGACAGAACCATTTTTGAAAAAGGTAATTTTGTTTCAGTACAGTACTATTGTTCTTTCCATCCATTGATTTTAGCCATACACCTGATTTTGGTGTATCACGTGAAGTTTACTTAGTTTAATTTGCCATTTTTTTGATATTTTCTCATTACAATAATTCTTGGTGAGCACTGACATGCTTTTTACTTAGTTTAATAATGTTGTAAGTGTACTAGACTCTCCTCTAATATAAGACTCTATTATTTATATCGGATTGACTTGTTCGACAGGGCAGATACTAGTGAAAAACATCGCACCGCTGTTTGACAATTTGGTGATTGAACCATGCTTGCTACATGGAGATCTATGGAGTGGAAACATAAGCTCCGACAAAAATGGAGAACCTGTCATATTGGACCCAGCATGTTATTGTAAGTCAAGCATTAGTAAGAAGGTGTTGTTTGGCAATAGCAACCAAAGTTTGGAACCAAAATTCTAGTTAAAATACAAAGGAAAAATAAAAAGGAAATTTTTTATTTGAAATTTCTCATATAGCAGTGTCTTTTGGTTTTGATATTGCTTGCCAAAACTACCGTAGACTGTTGTGATCGCTGAATACTGCAAACTTAGATAGCATCTCTGTATCTTTAGCATGAACACTTTTCTGGTTTGCCCTTGACTGAAAATTCGAGCGAGATTTTGATATTTATCACACATTTGGAGAAAACTTATTTGTTGAGAATAATATGCCTAAATATCTTTTGAAGATTTTATTTAGATTTATATTTTGATTTAGATCTAAATATATTTAAGATTTATAATAAGTTAACTTTAGAATATACTACCATTTATATTTTTGTTTAGAATATGTTTAGGATTTGTTCCTTATTTTAGGGATATGAAATGTTTTTATATTACAATTTACCTCTATATATAGAGCGATGAATAAAAGTTTATGAGATAAGATTTCACAGAAAAAGAAGAGACTTCTCCATATAATATATCACATAATTCTACTTCCACAAATACAAACGACAGAAGAAAAAAAACCATCATTATTGGGATAAGAATGAGAAGTATGAGGCAAAGCATAATTGAGATGCAGCCCTAGAATTATTATCTTGAACCAATGACACAGTTATTTAAGGAAAAACTAGACTGACTATTATGCTGTTTGTTTTTTCTTGTTCTATAGATGGACACAATGAGGCAGAATTTGGTATGTCTTGGTGTGCTGGCTTTGGGGGCTCATTCTATAATTCTTATTTTGAGGTAATATTGATAGCTGAAATATGGTACCAAGGGCTCATCATTATCTGACACCAAAATTTCCTCTTGAATTTCTTTGTTTTTGCTGTTTGTTCCAAGTTGAGGTACATATAGTGGATAGTTTTTGAAGGAAATTGTTGGGGTCCCACATTGGAATGAAATATGACCTGAAAATGTGTGCAGCCGAAAATGGCCAAATTCTTAATCTGTTGAGACCAAACAACCAACTCTATAAACTATACTCCCACTAGACTCAAATATAAGCAAAAAAATAGTCATATTTGGTGGACCAAAATATAAGCAAAGTTTAACTAACTTGACTCTATTTAATGCCAATGTGGATAACAAGCTGGTTTTGTGTAGGATTAGTTAGGCCTAGTTCAAAATTTAAGATGGCATCGTAGTCTATCCAAATTTTAGGCTAATGCAATATATTTCTTTTCCCTTTTACTCTTACAATCTTAGTTGGTTATCTCAAGTTCAGCTTAAAATCTGACCCTGTTGTGAACTTTAATTGATCAAATTTTGTGACTGTTTTTAATTTGTGTTTGTTTGTGCAAGAACAAATTGTATAAAATAAAATTAGTACTTATTGCAATCTTCTGTGTTCAACCAATTTGTATTGTGTTAGTTAATATCAATCAAAATGTCAAGATTATTTTTTTCATGAAATTTATTGAAAAAATTCTTGCTCAACAATGTGACTATTTGTTTGGCTTCTCAATATTATCCTTGTTAAAATAGTACATTTATATGGATTTACTTGCCATGTTTCAAAGAAATCAAATAATTGATATTGCCTTAGCATGTGAAATATGAATCTGATTATGACATTTTTGGATTTTGATAATTTCAAATGATTTCTTCAGGTTATGCCTAAACAGCCAGGCTTTGAGAAGAGAAGAGACCTATATATGTTGTATCACTATTTAAATCATTATAATCTCTTTGGTTCTGGATATAGATCATCTGCCATGTCTATCATTGATGATTATCTAGCTTATTTAAAAGCTTAGGTTAGCAAAATTATTGAAAATTATTAAATAATGTTGAGTTCAATTCTTGTAAATAAAATAGCTGTTACAAGAATTATTTCTTATTACATAGATCTATTTGACTCAAATGAATTAATCAAAATTGACTATAACTTTCAAATATCAATAATTTTGTCGTCTTAAATAATGTATTTGGCTCAAAGTGAATATATCTTTCTAATGTGGAATATGTCACTCTATATGCATCTTAATTATTTATAGAAAAGTAATTTATCTTTTACAGAAAAATCAACCATTGATATTCTAATACCTCAGATTTATTATGCACATCAATGGTTAGTTTTTTAAAATTTATTCATCAATAAATAATTTTATACACTTTGAATAATTGGGACAATTCTATACGCAAGAAAGTTGCATAGTTGGGACAATTCCATAACACAAACTTTCTAATAGGACACTAATAGGGAATTGACATATTTTGGGTCACAAAGTATCTCCTCAAAATTAAATCAAGCCAGCTGAGTTACACTTACGAAATCCAAAATTGACATATCTTGTTAACTCCTTTAGATTAGAAAGGTTTTTAGATCATGAACAGATTTAAGGAGTAACATGCAATATAGTTTGTATCCTTCATTTGAAGAACATGCTTACGAGGTTTTCACTAGAGTTTAGTATCTTAATGTTTCATTTACCTATTTAACTATCTATTATAAGAAAAGTCTTCAATAATAACACTTGACAAAATTTCTCACCTTCATTTTCTACTACTTTTTTCCTAAATCTGTGCAAGATCACTTCATCTTTAATTAGTTATAGACTAAAGCAGCTTAGTAAATCAGATCCCGAAGCCTTTCAATTGAGATTTGTCCTTAATTCAAGGTTAGACATTCGTCCTATGTTAATACAAATGAGCTCAATACTCTATCTTCTAGATTGCTTCATGAAGATAAGAAATGATAAACCGTACAAAATAGTTTAATTGCTAGATTTTCACAGGATCATCTTCCCTAAGATATGTTAAGCTGCACTGATTTTGAGCTAAGAATTAAATGAGTTAGGGAGTTAAAAGGATTCAAGTTCAAACTCTAGTGAAGGAGAAAAACTAACGTCACAACTAGTATACTCACATTAGCCTATCCAAAGAAAATAAAACAAATCTACATTTCTTAACGGGAAAGCACCATACAATTGATCTCAGCAACCATAGTTGGAGGCCAAGAATACCGATATATATTAACTGAATGTTATTCTCTATTTAGGTTTCATAATATACAATAAACAACTACAACAATTAAGTCTTATCTCACGAGATAGGGTCGGCTACATGGATCAAAAGACAACGTTCATGTTGAACATGTCTTTATTCAAGTTCCATATGCAGCAGCTTATATTAAAACCAGAAACTATCTATTAAAGATCAATGTCTCAATGCAAAAGTGCCTTCCACAGTTTCAAGCATCAGCTTCAGCATTAGCATCATTATTCAAATTGTCTGCCAAATCAAAGTGACCTCATTAGAACTTCTCAACTAAAAAAGACAAAAATAACAAAAAAGGATTTCTAAAAAAGGAGAATATCCTTAAATAATAATGGGAACAAGAAAACAAAATGACATACTGATGCTCACGGCCCGAGCACAGACACGCACATAAATATATTGCTTGCATGTTTGTACCTGGAATTGTTGACAACCACATATTTAAATCCTCATCAGTAAACTGTTGAGCTCCTTTTGCATAAAAAATTTCATAAATCTTTCCTTCCCTCGCATAAATTTCAATATCTTTTTCATTTAGTGGTGGTAGTAGAGCAATCGGAAGTGAGGGGGAAAAATTTTCGCGCGTGTCAAAGGCTAGCAGTGTTGACAAATCCAATTCTTGTCCTGCAGGAGCAAGTTTTACATCAGCAGTATTTATATTATAACCTGGCTGGTTGATGATTTTTTCAGACGTATCACCGTTAACATAGTTCATAAATTCACCAGGATGTGGTGTGTGCAAGTGCGATACCTAGATTTTCCAATGACATACACGGTGGATTTTGCCCGAAAGGTGGCTCCTGACTGCTCGAGCTTTCCAGGGAAGAAAAATATGCAGAAGTATCAAGAACTTGTACATGCATGCAATTACTGAGATCCTTCGGACTGATAGCTGGGTTGTCGGTCACACCTTGCTGCTCAGAGAAAAGAGGGCGTTTTCCTCGACTATTTTTAGTCAGAGACACATATCCATTCATATGCTGTTCCATTGCATTAGCTCGCAGTTTCATAGATTGACGATATTTCTGAAACAGTCAAATGTATACAATTGACTCATGATTCGAATACCTCATGATAATGCATAAACAATATCTATAGTGGACAACTACAAAGAACAAACCTGTAAATAGTTCGAAACGCTCTCTTTGGTAAGTCCTTCCACATCCATAAGCTGGAATATTTTCTTCGGACGAGCTTCACACAAGAAAGAAAGCAACCATTATTTTTACTTATATCTAGTAGCTACTGCAGAAATCAATAAACAATACGCGAGTTCAAACTAACCATTAATTCCTGCTATTTCAACAGCTTCCAAAAACTTCCTATGTAAATCATCAGTCCAGGTACGCCTTTTCCTTTTCGAGAGAGCTGAGTTATCTTTATCGAGAAATTCTTGTTCTTTACAATTTGCATTATGGAGAGATGACTCTCCAATATGCATGGACGATCGGCATTCGAGACCATTGTTGGCCATAGTTGCCTCTGACGAATACCACCAAAAGCCAGGTACTTCTTGCATGAATATCGGTTCATATCTGTTCCACACTGCAAATCGCCACAGGCCCTGTAGATCGGAAAACTTAACTGGTTTTCTATAACACAATTTAGCTCCTGTAGATAGAGCTCTTGATATGGAAGGAATGTCATCATCATAAGAAGTTATAACTACAGATGAAAATAATAGTGTCAGATAATGGTTGACCTCGTGACAGCATTTGAGGCTCTGAGTAAATAGAAGCCAAAGCTAATCTTAGAACTTACTGAAAGATGGAATATCAGAGATTTCTCTCATTTTCTCTGTGAGATCATATATTTCCATGTCTGGCAACTGAGCCTCCACAAGCACAAGGTTAACCTCATTCTTCTTATCCCTGATAATTGATAATGCTTCGGAAGCTAGTGTAGCAGTCATAACTAGTAGGGAAAAGAATGTAAAAAGAAAAACTAAGAATACATCAATCCAACAAAATGTACATTATACATTGCGAGATTCATAAAATTTATTAATATTTTGTTGACAAAAAATGGAAAGAATATCCCAACAGTTTAGCCTCAACATGCGAAAATAATTTTCATGGCTTATATTAAAATAAGTTATAAAATTATTTGATGATCTCATGAGAGCAAGACACATGCATACATTAATCAAGAAATGCTGTTGGCTGACAGAACAGAGTCAGGGTCCGTTTGTTACAGTTTCTTTTCGAAGATAATCACATTTACGATTTTTTATCTGTTTGATACAGTTTAAAAATAAATAAGCATCTAAATTGCTTCAAATGAGAAGTTGTTTTGAGTAGTTTCTCATATAAATCATTTTCGATACATGACTTTTTTTTTTTAAATTATTTTCATTATGGTGGATAAACACAAAATAGCTTCCTTTTTTCTTGAAAATCTCTAAAAAAAACAATCTCTTAACTATTGATACCAAAATCACTTTTTCTATAATTTGCAATAAACGCGCTCTCAATGAATAAGATCAATTACCCTCATATCCAATAGAAATAAGCATTTTTGATACAATTGCTCGGCATGCCGAGTTAGCATCCACAACCAAAACTTTGACACCAGCTACTGGACCTTCATACGTTATCAGTTCCGCTGACTGGAACTCGCAAGACTCCATGATAGATGAGAGTATAATACAGATAAATAGATCTGGGTGCAAATATTTGTTGAATGAGAGTAGGAGACAGAAGTTTCACATGTAAAAGCATCATGCTTAATTACTATGTTCTTATTTGCAAAATGATTTAGCATTATTCTTTAATCAATAAAACCTAATTCCATCAAAATAAATAAAGTTCAATGTAATAGAAACAGAGAAAAGATGAACACATGAAGAAGAAATTGAGAGAGAATCTAGAATATTCTAATTTCAGTTTGTTAGGAAGTTACAATCTGATTTGCTATAACTTGATGAGAGAGCTATTTATACACTTGATTTCCTAACTGTTTTCAGTTAGGACAGTTGCTAACTCAGCAACAGTTTGTGTTACACAGTTAGTTAAAATTAACTAGAAGTTACTTTCTATTATAATGCAACACCTAGTTACTCACTTGCATTTTTTTGACTCTATATTGCAGTTAAAACAGACAGAAAAGTATCAAATTACCATTAACTTTCATTGGTAAAGTTAGTCATGTAATTCCAAAACAAAACAAACATTGTTGCAAGGTCAAGTATAAAAGAATGATTTTAAGCTACAGTCTTAGATATGAACTCCTACAGCTAAAAAACAAATCTGGAAGACCTGAAGATTCAGTGGAACAGAACAGACCTAACAAACTATAATGCTCTAAGTAAGCAATAAACATTGCCATAGCCTAGTGCAACATGATAGAACTATAGAACTAGATTAATATAAGCACGATCCCCTTGCAAATTATATTGCTTTTCAAATTGTACAAGACACTTGAAATCTTTTGAACTATAGAAGCTTACTGAGCATCTATGATGCAAACATATGATTGAAGTATCAGATACAGTACATTTCCAATAAAAGTATTTGCATATTCTTGAAAAATGTAGATGAGATGCATCTAAGATACAATATATAGAAATGCTTACGAAAAATCATAAAATTTCATAAATAAATAATTGTAATTAACAAAATCCAAACAAACAATGTATTGCTTTTATATTACTATATAAAACTAGAACACAATTCCTGTCAGATATTGCTTATTTCAACTTTGGAATAAAAATCTAACTTAAAAAGAATACTATAATTATGCAGCAAACATAATTGCGAAAAACAAAAATATGCAACAAGCTTTTATTTGCAGAAATATGCATCAGGTATAGGCAGAGAATAAAACTGTGCATTTAAATGGACACATAATCACACACACATACACAAAGATATTGTATGGGTATTAGCACTTCCCATGGTTTTAAATTGAGGTTGTGGTCGCGATTGCAGTTACACTGCAAACATTTATATTGCAGAAAAATGTGGTTGATGCAGCCCATATTGCAGTTGCGATACCATTGCGGAAACTTCAAAGTCTGCTATAGTGTTATTGCAATTGCAGTTGCGGACCAAAATTTAAAACCATGGCACTTGCACAACGAACAAAAGGCAAAAAGAGTTGGGACTCCCATGTTAAAGAAATTGAAAAATGAAAAAGTCAAAGAGGTATCCCAAACCCAAAGTGGTCTGATTGCACTAGAATTAGATGATTATGCTTTCAAAATAAAAAGCTCAGATACTTGACAGATATATATAGGCCAGGTACCCAAGATAATTCATATCGAATATGTAACTGATACCAATACATTAAAGGAGTCAAAGTACAATTGTAGCTTCCGAGCTGAGCATAAGTCAAGTTTTTGAATTACGTGGCATCCTGCATCAGCCTATAACAGCCGCAACGCAGCCATAACTACAAGTAAGACCTTGTCACGACCAATAACAACACGAACACAGCACAATTAAAACCTTGTTAACAATTATCATCAAAGTGGAACACACAGAGAATCTGACACATTCATTGCACTCATTTCATTCTGAATAAATCATCGAAGATTAATTATACAATCTAGGGAACTGTTTAAACACTGATATAAAGCAACGCAAGGCAAATAAACAGACCCAAGAAATTGAAGAAAAAAACAACAACAAACAGCAATAAGATCCACTAATATGATGATTAGATTAGCGTATTCAATTCTCTTACCTGGGCAATAAGAGAAGCGGCGGAATAGATGAAGGCGTAGGGTTTGTGACTTTGATGTTCCGTTTAAAACTTAAATTTTCTCGATTTGCTAAGAAGATCTGTCAATAAATGCTTACTGTTTTTGATGGCTAATACATTGAATGAAATGAACAAAGAAAATCTGATACAACCTTAAACCCATAACAAGCAGAGAAGATCCACGTCAACTCCCTTTTTTGGCATTTTAAGAACTTTAGCATGGAAAGACGGAGTATGCTCTTCCAATAAAGTGCTACTCTTACCCCACTCCACTAATCTTTAACCTGAGAGCTCTAAGAGAGTCCAATGATCAGCCACTACGCTAGCCAACACCTTGAGGCATCAGGTTAAATTGATTGGGGCTACTTTGTAGAGTATGTCTACCTCATCTTTTCAAGTATCAAATCAATATCCCTGCACAAGGTGTAGCATTACCATTGATTAGTATCACAAAATCTGAGAGACCAAAGATCAACCATCTATGCAAATGGACTCACCATTTCAAATCTCCATCCAAATTGTTGCAGAGATGCCACTATAGTTGACCCCAAAACTTTGATCAATTCATGTATAGAGGCAGGATGCTGAGTAAAAAATGTATCATAGATGCCAAAGCTGAATCCAATATTGGTGATAAACCTGTGCACCTACATAATAGTTTTCTTCGTAGAATATGAAGCACTTATTTTAAGTTTTAGGTCTTTTAAACTTTAGAGCCATATTTCAATCCTTACAAAATATCTGAAACTTATAGATTGAATGATTTTGTTCACATAGAGCAAATCTCTTTAGCTTAATGGAGTAGCAAGCTAGAGTTTGATCCTAGGTGCTTAACTCTAGATTTTGATCTTGAGTTTATCCTTATCACCAAACAAAGACATTAGTCGGCTTGTACTTCATTCACATTTCAATCCTTCTATTTATTTAGCCCGCACCCAAAATTATAATTAAATTTTTTCATTAAAAATCTTCCCATGATTTAAAGAATGCAGCCAGGAGTATCGTCAAAATTAAAGCACGAGCTCTCTAAGGTTTATAGTTATGTAGAGCTATCAACTTGTACAAAACACTAAAACCTAATACTTTGCAAATGGTAGGGTGTGAGAGAGTATTGTCTCTATCATTCAGTTACTCTCTGATGTAACTTCCTAACTTATACCTCTAAATCGACATAGCTACAACTTCTCTGTAATGTAACAATCATTTTTCACAATTTAAATACAGATTTAGATTTTCATTCTCTCCGAAATTCTAATATAGAGAAACTAAAAAGAAACCGTGCAATGTTGTAGTCCCAAAGCACTGCTTTTCTTTTACACATACTGCATTAGAAATAACATAAAAAACAAGAAATTCTACAATTGCAGAGTTTTATCATCACTGCTTGTGTATTTTACATTTCATGGTTTTCTTCTTATAAATCCAAAGCAATCCCGTAGTTCTGGCTATAAGACAATATAATCTTGATAGCTGTTTTAGTTGGACAACAAAAATGGACTCAAGGACTGAGAGTTGCTGCAATTACAAGAAAGAAAAGTATATTTAAACATGGTGAGAGGAGGAGTGATGAAATCTTGCCTCTTAAACTCATCTAGGAGCAAGCAAGATGAAAAATAATATTTGGTTAATAAACTTACCTATGGTTATGCTCAACAGTAAAAATAATTATAAGGCCTACAAGTCAATTCAACTCTGCTATCACTTCTTTAACATTCTCCAAAACTCTTAATGGTACCACGAAATCCAAAGCACAACAAGTATGAGTTAAATAAAATAAAAGGCAACATCTCTATGATTCTGATACGTTAGAGCTTGAAACTTTCCTTTTATTTCTTTGAGTCCACATTTCAAGGTCCGCTACCTTCATTGTCAAAATTTTGGACAATTATTTCCTGTGTTTTCATTGATTTCTAACTTTGGTTGACCGATATTCCAATAGAACTCCATAATAATTTTCTGGATACTTGTTGAGTTCGGTGAAGCTCGCTATTCATTTTCACAAGAAGTGTGAAGTTGAATTTTTTTCCTCTTCTTAAAATCCTTCAGTTCCTGTAAATCTAAAGCAACAAGATTTACTCTTACACTCAAACTTTGCAATAAAATAAATACAACAAAAACAAGGATACAAGTAACTTTAACATACACAACCCTCTAGGAAAAACTAAAACAAAAACAAAATCTTGACCACCATCATCTGTATCACTCTGACTATACTGTATACAAACTTCTCCCCCCTTTTTCCTTCAATTTTTTGTCCTCGTTATCATTTAACTAAATGCATCTTCAGAAAGAAATGGCAACAAAGCAAACCAGATTTAGATCTCATTCCAAAAGAGATGGATAAATGATAAACGCTTGTATTTTCTCAAACTATTACGTGTTTGTGTCGGTGTCAGTGATGTGTCTTGTGTCCACCACTATTTTTGTGCTTCATAGCTACACCCTAGTCCATAATGCATACCCCTTCCCCTTGTTAAACCCTAAACATAGTTATGCTAAAAAAAACCACACACAAAATTCCAATTTAGAATCACCAACTAAATAGCTAACTGTTCGTAATCCTAAACTAAAAACACTTTTACCATGAATTTTCCTTATAATTAATCACCATGACATTAATGCTTTTCATCCCATCACATTTGAATCCATTTTAACCACTGATAAATGTTCATTAACCAAACTAAAGTTGCACAATTTTTTTGATTATATAATTAAGAGCAAATGCAAATAGATAAAAAGGCAGGGCAAAATGGGAAAGAGGAAAAAAGTAAAGACCTGTTGGTGACTTGAAAAAAGGAAATCCTAGAAACTCCATTGATCAATGAATGATTGAACGAACAGAAAGCTATGTTCTTGAAGAAACACCAAATTGAATTGAAAGCCAGTTCCTAAAATAATAATTCAGAAAGTAATGTCGTTTATTCATTCATTCAATTGTATTTTTTTTTTTTTTTTTTTTTTTACAAATTCAATTGTATTTTTAGAAGGGTTCTTTAGGAGGAGGGGAAGAGGATGAATATTAAATAAAATTAAGCACTTTTAAATTTATTTATGGAAGACTAAAAACATTTTAAATTTTATTAGAGTTT
>JBBPBT010000850.1:13224991-13246356 GCA_037974875.1 Cicer bijugum
AAAAAAAAAAAAACTAACTTTGTGTATATACTAGTTATTTAAATAAAATAAAAAGAAAAAATATTTTAAAGTTACTCCTCACTAATAAAAGAAAAAAAAAGTAAATTTTTTAATTTTTATATTATATTAAATCATCTCACTTTTATAATAATATTTTTGAAATTAAAAACGCTATGTAATAAAATGGTAATTTTTATTAGTTACATGATAAAATGGTAGTTTTTTATTAATAGACCCGATCCTTGGACAAGACAACCAAAGCCTTTGCATAAAGTCTAAAAATAATAATTACTTAATATTATTAAATATTGATATATATTTGATGATATTTTTTGAAGTTAAAAACGCTATGTAATAAAATGGTAATTTTTATTAGTTACATGATAAAATGGTAGTTTTTTATTAATAGACCCGATCCTTGGACAAGACAACCAAAGCCTTTGCATAAAGTCTAAAAATAATAATTACTTAATATTATTAAATATTGATATATATCTGATGATATTTTTTTTTCTCTTCTCCAAGATAAAAAATATAATATATATAAATAGAAAATAATACAACAAATAAAAACCTCCAAATCATTTTCTTTAATTTTTGAAAAAAAAAAATAAACTTTTCTCTCCTACACAACACAAGTAAAAAATATACACCAACCAACATAATTAATTATATAATATACAATGACTTGATTCTTTTTCAAATACGTATATATTATCTGTAAAATAATGTTATGGACAAAAAGCTCTACATTACAAGTGTCCCTACTATACACTACCGGCAAGACAAGGCACAGCAATAGTACCTATCATTTGGTGTATGTACCAAATTGCTGCATGTGGTTAACAAAGTATCAGACAAATCCGGGCCCGTATTGATTTTGGTCAACTCACATATCGTCTACTAAACGACATGCTTCTATGTTAAAAATTAAAAACACCCCTCAAACCATATCAGAAGATTCACAACTTTCTCTATCTCACTCCTAATAACACATAAAATATACACAAAACCCATGATTAAGTTAATCATTAAGAAGCATCCGAGCTTTTACACTTTTTTGTCTCATTCCCCTTCCAAAACTATTATTTCAATATTGTACAACCACCACAAGTTGTATATTAGTCCCTCAACTATTGTCACTAAACCTCTTTCAAAATTCACCCTCATGAACCACCCCATATATCTATATTATTAATTACATAGCTTGATATTATTGAGATCTCCACCTAGAAGCTACCTCTCTCCTTCTACTTCCACCACACCCTTTTATATATACTTCACTCCTTCCATTCCCTCACTCCCACACTCTTTCAATTCTCCACCAACCCTATCATTCCATTCATTACTTTTCTCATCTCTCTTTATATAGCTTACCAATAACAATCATCATCTTAGTCTCATTGCAATCCTTTGCTATTCCAAATAAATTGCAGTCAAATACATGCAATTTTAATTGAATTGTAATAACACAATCAAATAATACAACTGATACAATAGTAATTGAAATCTTGTGAGATTGGTCTCTCAATTCAAAGCCACGCAACAAACACCAACTATATATTATTTACCTCCTTTTGAAAATTGAGCATGGAGGTGCAACTAAGAAGGTTCAACTCAATGGAACGAAGACCAAGAATGTTAAAAGATTTTCTGAGCGAGAATCTAAACTCATGTTCCTCAAGTGGATTCAAATCACTTCCTAGAAGAACAATACCAAACGACGTCGTTACACTCACACCAAATGCAAAATCAACAACATTTCAAACACTCATAAAAACCATCAGAAACAACGTCTCATTCTTCAAAATTACCAAATCACCCTCGTCAATGCTTTCATTACCACGAACCCTCTCACGAAAATTATCATCAAACAAGAGAAGAAGAAACAAAACGTGCAAAGGAGAAAGCGAAATTGAAATCCAAATCTGTACGGTTAAGATTAAAGATATCATACGGTGGAAATCGTTTCGAGATTTGCAAAGTTCTGTTGTTCCGTCATCACCGTTAGATTTTCACCGTTATGTGATGGAATCGTCTACGGTTACTACTGTAACGACTTGTAGTAGTAGCAGTAGTAGTGCCGGCGGGTCTAGCTGGAGTGAGGATGATTTTCTAACTGATTGGTGGGACGCACAAAACGACGTCGTTGAAGTAGGTAAAAAAAATTCGTTCCCATCCGTTTTTGTCGGCGAGGATTTGGTGGCGCCGTTCGTTGGGACCACGGTGAGTAATTATTGAGTGCAATGCATCTTCCAAAAATTATTGTGTGTCTGCATTTGATTGATTGGGCCTATTTTGTTTTTGTCCTTTTCTATTCCTATCTTTTTATTTTAAATAAGGGTGCCTATCATCATTTTATAAATAGAAAAATGATCGTGAATTGTTATTGTAATTTTAGTTTAAATAAATAATCAGTAAGTATTATTGATTTGGTTATTTTATTACACAAATGCAGCTGCAATTCAAAAATAATTACAAAATAACGACTTGTACTAGTTTTATGCGTAAAACTATTCTCATATGGTGAATGTTCATTAAACTTACTTATGAATTATTAATTTATTTTTATTTATGAATGAATAAAAAACTATGAAACATTAACACATCATTTAATAAATGAGCTGTTCGACACAAAATGAAATAATAATCTTCGAAAACAATTTATACGAGCAGCACAATTCAAATACTCGCTTCGATTTATAAGGTTCAGTTCCGGTGATTTTTGTTTTTTCTGTTCTAAAATTTTTAAAATCTAAAATTAATTTATATTTTTAATTTTTAATTTTCATTTATGAATTTCAATTCTTAATTAAATCACTTACTTTACTATGTGTTATTACGAATTTGTTAAATATAATAAATATTACATGTCAAAATAATAAAAATAATTTTAATTTCAATTATTTTTTATATTTTTATTACTTCTTAATTAATTAAAAATGTGATTGTTGAAAAATATATCAAAGAAATAAAGAATGTTTAAAAATTTAACAAAATGTTGGTTACATTTCTGAATTTGAAAATTATTTTCGTCAAAAAATAATTTTTTTTTATTGTAATTAAAATGAGTTAGACAATGGTTGGTATTTATCTTATTTTTCTGTCGGTGGGAGGATGTAGGGGCTGTTGCACAGTACTTTTTTATTCGGTTAATTAATGCATGGTCAAATTCCTTCAAAAAAAGGAAACTATGGTCAAATCAATACATTCTTCCTTTATTTATTTTTTATTTCACTATCATGTTGTAAATTGTAATCGTGATTTTGATGTTTCTGTGCTGAATTATCGAACATAAACACACGACATCAAAAACAAAAAAACATAAACACGATTTTTCATTAATCTGTTTTGCTAATTATTATAAAATTTACAATTATATAACTCTTGGAAAAGTTTTTGCAAATGCATCTTGCTAATTACTAACTACTGTAAAGTTTTTAATTGACCTTCCTAAAAAAACTATTTCAATTGACCTGGCTACTCTTATTTTTTATTTTCTAAAAATTAAGGTACGCGAGTACATGTTAATTGGTGCTATTTGCAATAACAGAACACAACTAGTTTACTCCAGTGTTAATTTATTTCATAGAAACTAATTATTAGGAATGTTGTTTTGACAGGAAGAATTGATTTGCCAAGATGAACAGCATAGTCCAGTTTCAGTTCTTCAGGTTGCAGAAAATGAATTTTCACTCTTTGACCAAAGTCTTGCCAACATTGAAAGTAAGTTTCTCCTTTCCTTTCAATTATTTCTTTTAAGGCATAGTAGTTCATTAATTTTTCCAAAAAATAAAGTCATAATTCATTGACCAATGCATTCTAAACCAATCACCACAATTAATAATTTTGCAATTTTGGAATGTTCTACTAAAGTTAAATTCCAACGTTCAACTATTTGATTCTTAAGACCAATCAAGACGATTAACAATTTCACTTGGATTATTATCCTATGGATACAGAGAGATCTTTCGCTTATAATTTTCTTTTGAAACATAGCATGATTGTACTATTTTTTAGAGTGATGCCAATAATGTTTGAATTTGGAACAGGAAGAAAACAAAAAATCAGACAACAAACTGCTGATAAATTTGAGAGTCTTGCAAAATTTGACCTTGCAATTGCAAGCTTAGATGGATGTCTCTCATTGGATGAGAGTTCGTATTATGATGAAGAATATAAAGATGATGATAAGGAAGAGAAGGAAGACCAAAAAGCTAAGAAACAAGATTGGGTTGAGGAAAGGGCAAATCAATTGCTAGATTGTATTGAACCAACAAGTTCATCACTGCAAAATTGTGATGACAATTTAGTTACAGTTCTGTTGGATTTTTTCAGGGAAGAATTAAGTGGTAATAGAATCCAAAACAGGAATGATGAGGGGTTTGAATTGGAGATATTGAAAATAGCTGAGGATTGGATAAATGGGTCATTTACTAATTCTTATGATATTGTGCATGTTAATAAAGATGCTTATATCAAAGACATGGATAGGAGAGGTGGGTGGAGTAGGATTGAAGAGGAGCAAGAAGATTTGGTTTTGGAGATTGAAGCATCTATGTTGCATAGTTTGATTGATGATATTTTGGACATGGATGGTTAATGGTTTTCTCTTTCAAAAGTTCAGAGGCATGTTTGGATTCGCGGCAAATCTGACAAAATCACAGTTTATCGTGATTTTGGTGGCAAAAGCTGCGCACTTTGGAGCTTCAACGAAATCGTTATTATACTGTGATTTTGTCAAACATGTGATTCTAATATTTGTGCCTTTTGCCTCTCTTCTCAAACAGAAATGCTCTGACTTTACTGCATTGTAGCACTGGAAAACCCAAGAATGTCTTTTCCATTGGCACTCACTCATTGACTTTACTGCATTGTAGCACTGAATTTGTATTCTCTGGTCCCTACATTTAGGCAAATATAAAGGGTTTCTCTCTCTTGATTGTACCCATCAAATTTGAAGCCAACCACAGAGTTTGCCTAAATGCAAAGGAAATGCAAGAAAAAAAGTTTGGAAAATTTTGAATCCGTGATGGACCACTTCCTTTTCACAAGTGATTTATACAATATATATCAATAGTTATCAACAGTTGGTTTATTGTGGACTAAAATTCATTTGGACCAATCTCTAGCCATCCTATGAGACCCTCACCAAATGCACATGGATGGCCTTCTATGTGGTAATTTGAGATACAAGTCATAGTTCTTGAATGAAAGGGTGATAATAGAAGCTATATAGGGGCTGTAATGGGTACCTATGTTTAGTTGATGACTTACGATTTTTTTAGTGTAGTAAATTAATTGATGGATCTCAAAGCATAGCTCATGCCATCTTTTGTAATAGTGCAGCTACTTTGGAAGTCATGTAAAGAAGTTAATAAATATTCCTTTTAGACATCTCTTTTCCTGCTAATGTTGGAAATTCACAAGTTCAGCAAAAGATCTTCCTGCTAATAGTCAACTGCACATCGAGAAATTATTCAATTGAATTAAACTTTTCGATATTTATTAAAATAATTTTATCATGTGTAATTGTAATACTGAATTAATTTAATTACTGATACCACAACATGAATAGTAGATTTTATCTTAACAAAATTAATTCCTTGAAAAATCATTTAATGTTTTTCATAATCTATTACTATTATTAAAATCGATGATATAACTAAAGGTGAGCATATTTTAAGTCGTACGCAAGAGATCTATGGTCTGAGCTATTTAAAGTCTGATCCGATCTATTTAATAAAAAAATTAGACTCTTGCTTTTTAAAGTCTATTCATTTAAATAAATCAAACTCATACTTATAAAAAAAGTCTATTAAATCTTATAGGCCAGTTTAATTAATATTGTTATTTGTTAGTGATTTAGTATATATAACATTGTTATTTATTAGTATATTAATATTTGTTTTTAGATGGTAATAATGTCTTTTGTTTATCATTAATTATGGAGTTCTTTTTATTTTATTTTAATTTTTTGAAGAATTTATTACAGTTTGCTAATTATGAGGTTCATCTTGTTTCTTTGCTATTTTTGGAACGTTATTGTAGACTAGCATATTATAATTTTATTAAATTTGGTTGTAAGTTTTTTATATATTTATTATTTTATTAGAGTATTTTATATAAAAATCTAATTTAATCTATTTAAAAAATATAAAATATATTATTTAAATATTTTAATGTAAAATAAATTTTTAAATCAAATCAAACTTTTAAAAAATATTAAGTGAAGCCAAAATAGAATACGATAGATAATAACATTTACTCCATTAATAAATATAAGCTTACGAGGAGCATATTTGATCAGTAAATTTGACAAGCTTTATATAACCAAACTGACAAAGTTCGGCTCATTGAATGCTTTTTAACCCATTACACAAGCCAAGTAAGAAGATGGAAAACACATAACTATGGGAACAACCAAACTCAAATTCAGTGGCGGATCTTGCACAAAATATTTGGGGGAGTCGGAGAGTAACAAGTATTAACTGAAATATTATAATTGAAATTTTCAAAAGTTATATAGTTTTTTTTAGAGTATCGCACAATTCATACATAATAGACAAGTTAAAAAAAATTAGCATTTCAATTTTCACAAGTCACACAATTTTCACAATTCAATCAAATAAAATATATCTATTTTATAATTTTCATCTTTGTCAAAAAATTTCTTCTTGAAAAAATGTATCAATTTTTTTATGTTTAAATATTGTGTCACTCATAAATAAAATATACATATTAATTAAAACAATTTACAATTAAAAAATAGTATCACATTATATCATATATCAATGATTAACATGAAAAAGTTTGTTAAGAATTAATTAAAACAATTCACAATTAAAAAATAGTATCACATTATATCATATATCAATGATTAACATGAAAAAGTTTGTTAAAAATTAATAGTTGAGTTGCTACTTAGGTGTTAGAGTTAGTTTGTTCGAGATTACTTAGTTTATTATATTTTAGTAGTATAAATTATAAAAGAGAGTAGAAAGCAAATATAAGAGAGGTAGGAAGAGAGACAAAAATTACTCAAAAACCAACCATAGAGTTTAAGGATATTTTAATAATTTATTATTATTATTATTATTTTGATAATATATCATTAGTTATTATATATATATATATATATAAATAAAGAAATTTAAAAATATAGGGGTGCCATGACACCGCTCCTAAGAAGATCCGCCACTGCTCAAATTTCTGGTAACAAATTCCAAAAGAAAATAAATGTCTTGATTCATTCAGTTAGAGTATCAATGTTATCCATTTATGTTCAATTTTTAATTGTAGTTACTTTTTGCAGATGCAAAATGCGTGTCAAAGATGCATTTAAGAGGAGATTTATTCCAATAGTTAATACAAAGATGACACAAGTTCAATAGTCTCTAATTGAGCTTATCCCATTTAAATGGTTATTGTGTTTGCCATAAAAAAATTATATATATATATATAT
This sequence comes from Cicer bijugum, assembly GCA_037974875.1. NCBI lineage: Eukaryota > Viridiplantae > Streptophyta > Magnoliopsida > Fabales > Fabaceae > Cicer > Cicer bijugum. Next base: position 13,232,457 of record JBBPBT010000850.1, read on the forward strand.
ATATATGCATATTTATTAGGAGAATTAGTTAAAAGATGGGATGAAATAAGTGTGAGTTTTCATACGTAAAATAGGATAATACGTTTTACTTGTTAGATATATGTTTTGCATCAGAATTTTGAATAATAGATGAAAAAGCGGACATAAAAAAAGGTCTTGAATCAGTTCCAAAAGTTATTTGATAAAGAAGTAATTACGGTAGATTATATATCTATAAAAACTATCAATTTTGATTGTGACGAAGAAAAAGATGTTCAAAAATAGTGTCAATTTTATATACTTCTTAGTTTGACAAAGTTCAACTTCCCTAATTCCACCTCCACTCTACATGGTTGGTCGTTCAAGTTGTTAGACGTCTTACCGTCAATTGAAAAATATAATTGGGGTGTTGTTGTTTACGTATCCTTACTAAAAGTTTAAATCGAGGAAATAATTATTCTCAACTGCATATTAGAGGTTGTATTGCAAGTATATCATTGTTTATATATTAGCTCTTGTCATTGGATGATCCATAGTGTTTGTATTTGCGTACAAGTTTTATTTCACTACAACATTTTTAACTTTTAACCACACTTATCATGGCAACGGCTAAAAAAATGTGGCTAGAAACGAGAATAGACAACAATTTTTCAAGTGTTGTTTATAACATACATATAAAATACACTTTCTTGCTTGTTAACATAAAACCGTTGCATATGCGTTTTTCAGGAACGGGTTAAAAAATGTGGCCGGTTTAGACAACACTTTTAAACCATTGTTTGAGAAGATTTTAAAACAACATATTAAAAATGTGGCTTTAATATAAAAATTGTTGCCTAAACTATGTTTAAACCACAATACATAACTGTGGGATAAAATAGAAAATAAAATTACTAAATCAAAACCCTTAATTATTTGCCTAAACTTAATTCCTAAACCAAAACCCTTAGTTCCTAAACCAAAACCCTTACTCTCCACACCAAAACCCTTAGTTCCTAAATCAAAACCCTTACTTCCTAAACCAAAACTCTTCTCAATCTCTTTTCAATCGCATTTGTTCTCAATCTCTATTCGCCTCCATCTCATCTTTGATTTGTCCTTGTTTCCTTGCCTCTCGTTTGAACCCAATATCGTCTCAATCGCATATGCATCTGTATCGTCCATCTTGGTGTTGTTGGAACAAAAGCCCCTTTCTCGCCATCTTGCTTGCCGCCGTCGTCGCTGTGTTGCTCGCCGCCGCCGTCGCTGTGTTGCTTGTCTGAATTTAATTTGTATTAGTTAGGGTGACTTGAATAGTAAAATAAATGTTGGTATGAGCTTTAGAATATGTTATTTCATACCATTTAGAAACCTCCAGTATTCTAAGAAAATTTCAGACGACTATTGATGTGGCATGATGTTTCGATTGTGGACAAAGTTATATCACATTTGTTCGAAAATACATTTGGCTCTTGAATGCCACAATATTGTTTTGAGTTGTCAAATATATTCAAGGCAAGTCATTGAAATCCAACGAGATCAACAATAGCTTAATGCAATCATGATTTATGTTATATTATATTACAAATGATTTATATTTGTTATGATACTGTCAAAATATCTTCCAACACTACAAGAACGGTGACTTATGATTTGGTACTCATAAATTGAACGGATTTTATGTTTGATATATTTTTTCTACCTATGTTGAAGTCTCCATATGTTGAAAATGTTTGTTCCAATAACCTTTGAAAAATAAGAAAACTGAAAATAATCGGTATAATCCATGTTGTATAATTTAAATGAGTTGTATGGTAGAGTTACATAAAATTTTCTTCCGGCACACACAACAATTAAAAAGTTAACTAAATATGTCAACCAACTAACCACTTTTGAATGAAGGGTTAATTACTTTGTTTTCTAAGCTAAAATTGTTGGTTATTTGACTATTATTTCACATTGCAACAGTGAAATGATGCAAACTATTGTTTTCACATTCTATAGAGTAAAATAAGGCTCCCTTGTTATTTGATACTTGTAAATGGGTTGAAATATTAAGTTTTGAAAAGAAGTTCAAATGCTAACCAAATATTTCAAAGAATTAATCACTCTTGAAAGAAAAGTTAACGGTTTTTTTTAAGCTAAAAATGCTGGTTATTTGACTATTCTTTCACATTGCAATAGTGAAATCATGCAAACTTTTGGTATTTAAGTTCCACATAGTCAAATAAAACACCTTTATTGTTTGTTACTTGTAAGTTAGTTGAAATTTATAAATTTTGAAACTTGTTCAAATATATACCAAATATGTCAAAGAATTAACCACTTGTAAAAGAAGGGTTAACCACTTTTAATTTTTGAGCTTGAACCATAGGTTATTTGACTATTCTTTTACATTGCAATAGTGAATTGATGCAAGATTATTATTTTCAAGTTCCACAAAGTCAAATAAAACACCCTTATTATTTGGTACTTTTAAATTGGTTGAAATTTATAAGTTTTAACATCAGTTAAAAAGTTAACTAAATCTGTCAATAAATTAATCATTTTTAAAAGAATGATTAACCACTTTTTCTAAATTGATATTGTTGATTATTTGACTATTTATTCAAATGGTAAAAGCGTTAATTCCTTTACAATATTAGTTAATTTTAACTTTTAGGTCAAAATGTCTTGAAATACCATATTCTTGAAAATATAGTTAATCATTAAAAAAATTGGTTATATCTTTGACGGTATTATTTAATTATAATTTTTAGGTCAACATCGGTTAAAAAATAGTTAATTCTTTGTTCTATATTGATTAATTTCTTGACAATATTAATTTATTTTATGTGCATGTTTTTTCCTATCTTACTACACCTTTATGTTTTAGCACCGTAAATGTCTATAAACAAGAGAAAAAAATATTATCTCTTAAATTTACATCATTAATTGATTAAATAAACATGTAACATATATAATTACAAATTATTGCAACCACGACACTTTTTTTACTGTCAACCAACCCCATCATCCTTCATATATATGCAATGGACCTACCACCCATAACTATCCTATTACCACATTCGTCATTCTTCTTCAAGAAATATTGAGCACATATTAACAAACTATCATCTAAAAGTCCAGCTATAGTATGCATTCAAGTGGATAAAACCATAACCAAGAGCCAATCAGCCAAGTCAATGAAGGTAAAAAAACTAGTCTAGGCTCCCAACCATAATCTATAGAGTATCGATAAACATGTTATATAGAACCTCTGCATCATTCAAAACTTGTATTTGGAACTCATTTTTAGGATGAAGTACCAATTTACAAACTAATTCTCGACGAATATCAACATTACCCTACACACAAATAAGTGTATTAATTTATAATGATCATAATATGACCACAAGTAAATAAACATTTATTCAAAATATTAACTAATTTAACATGTTCTTAAACTAGGTATTACCAATGAGTAAACCAAATGCATTACACTCGTCTAATAGTGTAAACAGAACAACCTTTGTTCTTACTCTAAATGTTTCACTAGCTTCTTTCCACCCACTAACTAATTGATGTATCAAAGCCCCATTAATAGTTTATTCGTTGTTCATGTTTGTTGCCCATTTGAATGGAGTTATTTGAAGTTGATTCTTCTTTGTTTGACCAAAAAACTTATTTATTTTAAACAATAAATTTGTTTCACTAACTGTGTCTAATTCGTACCCTAAAAATAAATCATTTATTATACATCAATAACATTAAAGAGAGATAATAATACAAACTTTATAAACATATTTGAGTATAATTTACATCAGTTAATTTTGATATATGCCTTTTCTCACTGTATTTCGCTCAGTTACATATCATGTACAAAAGACTGTACGATTATAAATATATACTAATAATAGTTAAGCTATATGTCTTTAATTACACTATTGATCCAATGTGAACTCTTGAATGACAATAAAATTCAAAACATAGTGCAACAAAATAAAATCAATCAACTTAAATTGCAAAAACCGATATGTTCTTAGTTACATCTTATTTTCCAATTTCAACTTCATTATTTCATCTTAAAAACTCCCCCAATAAATTGTTACCTTAAATTATTACCCACTTCACACCCAATAATCCCTATTTCATGGTTGGTTTATGTTATCAACAAATGAAATCATATGTTAAAAATCTTCCAAGCGAAAGATAAATCTTATAAATGGAGATTTTCCACTAATCCTTTCATGCTCAATAGACTTTAAATTTCAAATCAATTTCAAACATTAAAATAACAATGACAAATAAATCTCACCTTAACTATTGTAAAAGTAAAAGCCACAACAAAAACAACGACAATCCTTTTTAATTACTTATTTTTATTTTTAACTATTTAATTTATTTATCTTTTGCGTCAAAATGTCATATCAGTAATTCGTTTGCAATGTCACTCCTCTATTTATTACATAAAACTTTGTTTACGTGATTAAAAAACTTAAAAGGACAAAAATAATAAAGACTCATAACTTATTAAGTACCAATCAAATAGTTAAGCCTAATAATAATATCAAATATTTAAGCCTCATAATAATTAATTATAATTTGAGAAAACTCAAAAACGGATCCGTCTCCTTGCTGTTATATTGGGCCTTGGGCCTTAGAAAGAAACCGACCACCCGCAACCTATAAATAAACCAATTCACACTCTTCACTCTCTTCACAGTTCATTCAATCAAAACACTTGTTTTCTCTTCTCTTTTTGCTTCAACAAATTCTCAACGTTTCCGATTCTCAACTTTTTCCTTCTCAGGTATTAATTTAACAATTCGTAATTAGGGTTACCATGGCTAATCCACGAGAATACTTGTTCTCTCCGTTCCCGACGGAGCTTTATTTGCTCCCTAGGTGCAATTTAGGGTTTCTTTTAATTTATCTATTAGTGTTTTCTGGATCATCGATATGGTGGCGATTTTGGGTTTTTGGGTAATTTAAATATACATTTTGAGGATCGAGGTTAAATCATTTCACCTTTCGCCTAATTTAAATATACTTTTGAGGATCGATGTTTTTGCGGGGAAGTTCTGCTATGTACTTTTCATTGTTTTTGTTCATGTTAAACTTTATAATTGGGTATTATAAAGTTGGGTAATCGACAATTTGGGATGTGGGATGAGGAACTGTTCATATTCTATGGCTTCTTCTTTTGGTTTTGGAATGTTGTTGATACGATACAGTCGCTGATTTGGAATGCTATTGGAATCTTGGTTTTTTAGAGTATGGACATGGATATGAAGGTTGCGAAGAGTATTAGAACCCAACGAGTCATTGCAAAAACATGCCACTATTGGCTTGCTGGTAGATGCAACAGAAACCCTTGTAGGTTTTTGCACGAAGAAACACCACACACATTCACTGCCTCTTGTAATGTAAACGCTGGATATCTCTATGCAAGAAAGCGCCATTCCTCCTCTGAATCTGAGAGTCCCCTTCCTAAGCGCAATTCAAAGACTGTCTTGATTAGAAAGAGTGGAGATGGTGGAGACAGGACTCAAGTTGCTGAGGCTTCTCAGAAACCTTCACCAATTATCTGCAAATACTGGATGGATGAAAACTGTGTTTATGGTGATCATTGCCGGTATTTACATTCGTGGTTTTACGGTGATGCTTTGTCCACATTAACAAAGCTTCAAGGACACAAGAAGGTACTTGGAGTTAACCACCCTTTACTATTCCTAGGAAATGTAATAATTTTTTGTGGCTTCTTCCTTTTATGTTAACACTTCTGGAGTAGCTCAATTATAAGTTTTGTCAACAGCTTGTTACTGGAATTACACTTCCAGTTGGATCAAACAAACTTTATTCTGGAAGTACTGATGGGACACTTCGGACATGGGACTGTCATTCTGGTAAATGTGATAATGTGATGAATCTTGGTGCTGAAGTCACGTCTTTGATCAGTGAGGGCCCTTGGATTTTTGTTGGTCTGCCAAATATTGTCAAGGTAAGCTCTTCTTCTTACTTCAGTCATTGTTTTGTTTCATTGTGTGGTCTGTCAATTATATCAAACCATTGCTTGCAAGCTGATTATGTCATTGTGGTTTTTGTGAAGGCATGGAATCTTCAGACTGCATCGCAGTTTACTCTTGATGGACCTAAGGGTCGAATCCTTGCCATGGTTGTTGGCAAAGATACACTATTAGCTGGAGCAGAGGTAACTACTCAAAGTTTTTTAATGTTTGTTATCTGAATAAATCAAATTTTTTATTCTGTAGTTAGAAATTGGATACTTCATTTTATTCTCTTACTTCTGAAACAGTTACTTCTTATCATCTATAATTTGATTATTTGAATTGAATTACAGGATGGCGTAATTTCTGCATGGAGAGTCAGCTCTGAACCCAGTTCTCCTTTCGAAATGGTTGCATCACTACATGGCCACACTAAATCTGTGGTTTGCCTTACCATTGGATGCCGCAAGATGCTTTACTCAGGATCAATGGACCAAACCATTAAGGTATTTCTATTGTCTGATTGTGAAGATTCTCTGATTTTTTTTCTTTTCAAATCTATGTATTTCTCAATGAAGATTTTTTTATATTATAAAGGTTTTTTTAATAGTTCATGTTTTATCAAATTAGAATCTCTTCATGTTCATGTTTTTGATCTATTAATGTTCAGTTATGAAATTTGGGTTTTTTTTTTGCTCTTTATATGTTGATTTTTAAGTCTTTCTCTGTGAAATTCACTCTCTTTCTGTCTGATTTCGTGACAGAACAGAGGTGGAGCATTTTAAGCTTCAGCTAGATGATTTTTGTTGTTGTACTGAAATTTGGCTTATTTCTAAGAATGGTTTTGTTTCAATTTCCTACTCTTTTATTGGTAACCTAATTGTTGAACCGGTTAGGTTGTTGTTAGGTGGACAACAGTCTTTCTTCTTTACTTAGTATCATCCTGTGCTGTACTTTTCTTCTGGTAGTGTTTATTTGAAGATGCAACTACGTTTGTCCTAAGTTTTAAACTAGTCTCTTTGAATTTTGCCATTGAATCTATGAAGGGAGGTCTCTGGTAGGGTTTCTTTAATATTTTTTTCATTTTCCCTTTTTGTTTTGGAGGGTATGGGTTGATATTAGTTGTGGTCTAATATAAGATAATACTTTTATAATAGTGTCTGATGTCCAGTTCTGCATACTGATGTAGACTTTGCCAAAAGAGTTTTTGTCTTTTTCTTGTGTAATGCTGGAATTGACATTGTTGTGTGTATTTTGTTGTATATTTTTATCCATGTTTTGTCATTATGAATGTTTGGTTTGTCTATTGTTCTCCTATGTTAGGTACACAAATGACTGCTACTTTTTTATCTATGTTTTCGGTGAGATAGTAATTTATTATTGTTTTATTCAGGTTTGGAATCTTGACACATTTGAGTGTACAATGACACTCCATGGGCATACTGGCGCAGTCACATCCCTTATATGTTGGGACAATTTCTTGTTATCTGGTTCATCTGACTGCACCATTAAGATCTGGGCTGCCACTGAAGAGGGACCTCTAAAAGTGATATATTCACAAAATGTGGAAAGCGTAAGTAAATTAACTAGTATAATATTTGTTCATAAGTTTAAGTTTTTTATTGTGTTGGTTGATAATATTTGGGTATTGAATGGTCATGTAAATTGTTGGTTAATGATTTTTATTTTAATTATAGGGTGTTATTGCACTTAATGGGATGACTGATGCAGAAGGCAAGCATATATTGTTCTGCTCCTGCAAAGACAATTCAGTTCGCCTGTATGAATTACCATCGTAAGTAAACTTGCAACTATCTTGTTGTTTGTGTAAACTAAAACATGCTCCTTTCTGATAGTGTCTTTTATAATTTATAGATTTTCAGAGAGGGCTAGATTGTTTGCGAGAAGAGCATTTGGATCAATAGAGATTGGTTCTGGTGGACTCTTCTTCACCGGAGATGGTACTGGTTTGATGACGGTCTGGAAATGGTTGGAAGATTCCAAATTGGCAGGATGCTATTGATCATTTTATGTACCTAATCCTATTGATTGTAAAAAAAAAGATGTAAATATTATATTGAACAGTCCAATTCATTCTTTCTAACCAATGTTATTATTCTCTTCTGATGTATAACTAAAATATATAGTGAAGATTATCTTTGTATATTGTTTCTACTATCATTTATAACTAAAATATATAGTGAAGATTATCTTTGTATATTGTTTCTACTGTCATTTATCAATTTATGTTCTTGAAAAGTAATAATTGTGGAAACCAATAATTGAGAGTGGTTTTTCAATTGTTCAGATTAAATATCTTATTGCAGTTTTGTTTTAAAATGTCTTTTGTTACAAATTCAAATTGTTTGTTGACAAATACAGCCTCATGCTTTAGATGGCCTTTCTTATTGTAATAAGATTGGGACATATGTAAAATAGTTTGCCATTTTGATTAATAAAAAAAATTTCTTCTCTATTTTTAAAAAAAATAAATCTCAATCAAGCATTCAAAATTTTGACTCAAATTTGATACGAACATTTTAGAAAATTTTATCCTCTACTCTTATATTTATACTCTTATATATATACCCTTAACTCCATATTTTATACAAAATATTAATTTTTATTTTTATTTTTTTCTTTTTATTTAGTTCGAGTTTGACACAATTCAAAGCTTAGAAACAACTCAGTTTAGTCCACTAACTGAAATTATTTTTTTATAATAAAGAATAAGTTAAACAACACATGCGGTCTCTAAATTTAATTTCAGTTAACGTTGTAGTTTTTTTTTTCTTTTTGAGTTAGTCATTTATTTTAATTTTAAATGATAATTAATTTTTTATTTTTTAAAATATCAACAATGTTATCATTTTTTTATAAACATTCAAAAAATTTATCAAAATTTTTATATAAAATCCATAAAATTAATAATTATTTTGAATATAATGCAAATTTCATCAAATGTATAATTCAAATATTCAAATAAACTCATATTTTCATCTTCAACATCATCAAATTTATCATAATTTCTATTGTCTTTCCCTCTTCTCACTTTCATCCATTTTCTTTCCCTCTTCTCACTTTCACCCTTAAAGATATTATTACACTCTTTTTTTAATTTTATTTAACATCAAATGTGTTATTGGAGAAGCTGATACTAAAGAGATATCTCAGTTTATAATCTCAATTGTGCTCCCAAACTACTTTCATTATGCAAACTCTTAAACAAACAATAAAAAAATTCCAATCCAGAACAAATCATGCGCAACTAAAATTAAATTCAAATGTTTGTTCATCCAAAAGAAAATAAGCATAATAGATTGTAAGCAAAAAAGAAGAATTGAGAAATTAAAGAGTGTAATAGTATCTTTAAGGAAGAATTTCATGAGGTCGTGAGAAAAGAGAGAAAAAGAGTGACGGTAAGAAGAGAGAGAAAATAGAAATTAAAATTTTCAATTTTAATTTATTTTTCAAAAACTAATCAAATTTTTAATTTATTTTTTGTTTTTTATTAAAAAAATTATTCAAAACATTGTGAGGTCAAATTATGCGTACTAATAATTGTTTAATTGAAAATAGTGAATATAAATCAGGTCTATGGAAGTCTATGAAAATTCCTATTATTTTAGATTAAATTAGTTGTTATTTTCTTTCCAAATAATTATTAATTATTTGTTTGTTGTAAGTAATTATCACTACCACGACTCTATTCAACCAAAAATTGGGACAGAGTACAACTAGTGTACAACAACCATGGTAATATTGAGCTAAAAATTATGACAATATTAGCCAACAATATTCATATTAGATAATAATATATTTATTTATATAAATCAAATGAGTCGAATTTTATATAATTTAAATTCAGCTCATTTAGTTAAAGAACTTAGTTTTTAGTTTAAATTCATTTGATTGGGTATTTTAACAAATTAATTGTCGAGTCTCAAACTATGTTTAAATTGGTAGTATACGGTTCAGCGTATTTTGTGGCTTAAAGCAAAATTTAGGATGTAGGTCTTCTAAAACAATATATATATTTTTTTATCGTTGAAGTTAAATGGATACCATCATTTTGAGTTGTTCTCTCAATCATCCTCAATTCTCTCTATATTTATTTATTTTTTCAATTTTTTTTAGTTGAATTAAAAGTTTATATCGTATAAATCATACATATAAAATTTTATACAATTTTAAAATTATTTTATATATTAATAAGGCTAATGAAGATTAACGATTTTTAATAGTGCATAAGACATTAAATTAAATATATGTTAATAACATATCAAATGATTTTAGATTTGTGTAAAATTTTGCATGCGTGGTTAATATGATATAAACTTTCAATCTAAATCGAAAGTTATTAAAAAATAAAATTAAGAGAAATTGAAATATTGAGAGAGATTTTAATTGAGGAGTATCCAAACACGTCTAAAAAAGTTGATCTTATTTTTTAAGGATCGTGTTTGTAATACCTCAATTTTGTCCGAATAATTAAAAATTATTTTTGAATAATAATAAGAATAACATATAATAATATGTTTAATAAATATTTTACAATTATTTAAAAAAAAAATCTAAACATCATCATTTTACAATTCAAATTTGAGTATGTATTAAAAATAAAATAATATAAAATAAAATAAAATTTAAGAAATTGTGAATTACAACGAAATAATTTTCATTCATTCATTTTTTTCTCCACAATTATATTTTATTTTATTAATTTGATCTGCTAATTTATTTATTTATTTAATTGTTTTTATTATTATTTCATTATTTTACTATTTTATTTTTTATATGTCCATGAAGTCAACTAGTCTACAACAAGACTTCTCTTGCTTTGCTATTTGGTCAACAAGACTTCTTAAACACTCAATCCAATCCCAAACACTCAATCCAACCACTCCCAAACACTCAAACATTAGCACAACTTGGCAAAATCAACACACATTTTTATTTTCTTTGCATTTGTTTCACTTCTCAATGTACATTCTTTTATTTTCTTCATTATTAACATCTTTCCATAAACATCCTATAAATCAACGGAAATAAAAGGTAGAGAAAAATTATTTCCTTAATTATACTTTGCTTAAAAATTGTTAGAAAAACAATGTAAAATCCAACTAAAATTAGTTCGAAACAATACAAGATCTAGAGCTCGATTTTGTCTAATGAACATAAATATTCACTCATTTAGGCTATAAATTGGTATCAAAAAATCAAAGAGAATGGAGCAATTTTGAGTATTAAGAAAACTAGAAAAAATAGAGAGAAATAGAGTGTTTCATCGCCATTCCAAATTCACACAATCGTGCACCACTACCGCCTTTGTCTTCAATATTGCACCACCGCTTGTCTTCCATCTTTGAATAGGCATGTATTTCCTTTACTTTTCAAACTTTATATTTTGAATCTAGATGTCATTTAATTGAAAAATGAAATCTTGTTTGTATATGAATGATATTTTGGCTGAGATATTTTGAATACTGTTTTTGTATGAGATGATTTGGATTGTGTTTGGAAAGTTCAAATTTGTTTTGTTTGGATTGTGTTTGGAAAAGTTCAAATATATTGTTTTTTCTACCATATCTAATTGAAATGCTTTAGCCATGCCTTTCATTTCTAAAAAACTCGTGTTGCCTGTTTTGGAAGCCTTGCCAGTCTGTGTATTGTATTGTTGTTGACATGTTGTCATGGCAGGCTTGTTGTGGCTCATTTCTATTGGCCGTAAATAAATATAGATTTAATATAAATAATGATGAAAATATTTAATTACTAATAAACATAATTTATTTCACTTATAAATGATATCCATACGCTATTTAATATTAAATGAGTTATGTTTTTTTATCATGTCTTTCACTAAAAAAGTATTTAAAAGAGCTCATAATTTGTATATAGTTTTGTTATTATTAAATTGTTTTTTTATTATTTATTTAATAAATAACAATACAAGTCCATACTTTTTTTACCGTTTATTTTGTATGTGTTTATTATTGAATATTATTTCGTAGATTTATTTAAATTTATTTAATTGTTAACATTGGTTATTATTATTATTATTATTATTATTATTTTAAACAAAAAGGCAAAAATAAAACTATAATCAAATATGGTAAGGTTAATTAGATGTGACATCTTTTTAATCTTTGAGTTATTAGAACACAATTTGACGGTTCTAAATCTCATAATCACAAATAAATTAATAAACTAAAAAAAATCATAAACAAATTAATCATAAAAATTATTTAAAGTTAATTAAAATCTTTTAATCTCAAAGTTAATACAAATTTTAGCGGATGTCGTAGGGTGCTAATACATTTCCTACACATAATCGACTCCCGAATTCAAAATTTGGTATTAAAGACCATTTTTTTATTCTTTTATTATATTTTAAGGGTATCCCAATATTTTCCCGATTTAAAATAAATTTTGGTGGCGACTCTATTGAATTCGAAAAAAACTCGAAATTTTAGGCAGCGACAGTGTTAATAAGTGTTTACTCTTAGGGTACTTGTTAAGAAATTAAAAAAGGAAAGTAAAAGTGATGTTTTGTGTATAAAATATCAAACATTAAAATTTCAAGGAGTTAAATGGAGCACTTTAAAAATTATATTTTCACTTTTAGCAGCATTTTTCATTTTTTTAATAATATAAAACACAGATGACAATTATTTTTAATTTTGCTTTGATTCAATATTTAGTTTAAAATACTTTAGAAAATTAAGCAATTATTGGTTGGTTTTATTTATAATCATTTCACTATTTTTTATTTAAATAATTGTCATCGAATAAAGTTCGAATTCATTAGATTGATTTAAAATAGAGTAGAGAACTATAAATTGCTCATAAAAAAACTACAAATAGTTTTTTTTATCTATTATTATTATTATTATTATTATTTTATTTAAACTAGGTACATTAAATGCCTTAATTCAGAATTTCTATGGTGGAATGAAGTATTACAAAAATAACAAGTGTACTCATTATTTAGAAAATAAGTCATACATATTTATAGATATAGATCCAAAATGTTTTTTCTTGTAAAATATGTGATATTTGCCTGGCTTTTGGAGGCTACAAGATGTTGTACTCATTTGCAAAGAGAGGTAGATTATTTGCAAAGAAAGAAGTTGCATTAGTTAATTGATATAGCTCTTCATTGGAGATAGATCTTGTTTGCTTACTCTGGAAATGGCTCCCTTTTAGTTTTAGACATTTTTCCCTCACTATGCTACGACACAATTAATAAAAAAAATAGCAAGACTGTCCAAAAGCAGAATATACTAAAACATCAAAGGAGATATTCAGTTTTCTTGCATAAAAATATTTACTTTTTCTCTAGACAAATGTTTTTTCTTAAGTGTACATTTTCTTAAGTGTACATTGTATATTGTGCATTTGTCCCACTTTCCAAATTTCAAGAATACCATGTCAAGCAGCACCATTTACAAAAAGTTGCTATTACAAAATAATTGTACAAGTGATCGACACAAATAGTTGTTCAAGATGTATAAATAATACTTCCATTAGGATGACAAGTCAAACAGTTTTCAACTTTGGAGATCTTAAGATTATGCTGCCAAGAACTAGGCCTACATACCCATAAAAGGATATATACTTTATGTTTTTATGTTTGTATTTTTTTTTTATGCAAAATAAAAATAAAATTGTATATAAATAATTTTTTATTTATTTAAAAAATTATATTCATAGATATCTACTGACACAAGTGAATATTTTAATATAAATATTATTTTTATCAAACGTTTGAATAGGGTGTGAATACAATAGTAGATTTATCATTCAAGTCTTCTTTAAAAAATCTTCTACTAAGTTTTTCATATTAGGTTTCTTATTAAAATAATTTTTCTAATTTTTATTTATTATTTTATTATTTTTCTGAGTTTAAGTGAGGGAGTTCTTGAACTCAATATTTTGTTAATTGAATT
>JBBPBT010000850.1:13261636-13276943 GCA_037974875.1 Cicer bijugum
AATTATTAAAATACATTTAAACACAACACATTGATTAAGATATCAATATTGACATAATAAAAGATAAGGGTTTGATTTGAGTATCATACAACCTATTTTAAAATTACGTAAAATTATATCTCAAATCAGTAAAGTTGAATTTATTGATTTAGTTCAACTTGGACTCAAACTCATAAAAAAATATCAATCTAATTTAATTAGCTTTGATTAAATTTTTGGAATGATAAGTTCCTTGGTTTGATTTTTATATCTCTATATAAAATTCACAATTATATCTATAGACAAAACTTACAACTTACATAGTTGGAATTTAGGTTGAAAATTTTAGTTTACTTTATAATTATATTAGTTGTTTTTGTAATTTTCATATAAATAATTCTCTCTAAATTTTTTTTTTATAATAGATATTTGGATGATAATTTAGTCAACAAAAATTGATGTATTTTATCCATGACATGAATCAAATAGTTGTTGATTAAATTATAACTCAAATGTATTTTACAAAAAAAAAAAGTAATATTAGAATACAAAACTTATACAAAATATGACAAAAATACAATATTGTATAATATAAAGAATATCACTTTTTTATTTGTATTTCAATACACATTATTATATTTAGATATCATTTTGTATCAAATTGTGTTTCAATAACATTATTCAAAAAAATAGTAATAATATTTTTTATTTAAATTACTGTGGACTTTGGATGGCCGTGTCCACCGTATGTCCCTACCCTAGCAAGATATTCGCCCCTGCACCTAATATATAAACAATTTTCTCAAATTATTATTTTTTTAATTCGTAAACAATTGTTTATTGTCTGAGTGTGACATTAATTTGTTTATAATTTTGGTGCGGCATTGTTTACTTTTATGTATTGTTGCGGTGTTCGTTTAATTCAAATCGATATTTTGACTTCAATTTATTACCGATTTAATCAATGATTTTGATGTCGTCTATAATATAAATTGTGATGTATAAGTATTTCGGACACTTTAATTTTGTTTGATTTGTAAATATTTTTTTTAATTTTATTTTATACTATTAACTTAAATATTATAAATTTATTCGTACGATATTAATGAATTTAAATGTTTTTTTTTGTTATACCAAAAAGTTTCATTCGCACCATATTGTTAATACTAGTTATCTGTTGACCGTGAGTAAGGGTTTGCTTTAATAATTCAATCATAAGTCCAAAAATCACTTATATTAATTTGTCAATCGCCAATACACTGAGATGAAAAATTTTGATCTATTTTCTTAATGTTCAATTTCATCAACTAATTGATTTATTATACTGAAAAGTGATGCTAATTATATAACACCGACAATTCAAATTATTATATAACACCGATAATTCAAATTAAAAGTTTATTTGAGTCTCTGACACGTATCGATGTTGGACAATAACTATTGTAACTAAATATTAGATAAACACTTGTAATTACATAATAAATAAACACTTGTAACTATCATTTCTATTTTTATTTTTTATTTAAATAATTGATAAGAGATAAATAAATAAAAGTAAATTGAATATTATTGATAAAATAAGATAATTGAATTACTTCAATGATTACATAGACTTATATAATCAATTAGATAAACGATTGACCAAAATAAAATAAATAACTAGCTAGTATAAGTAACTAACCAACTAAGATATCTAACATATTATGATATCTAACAATTTCTATTTGCTAAAATTATTATCAATATCTACATGTCTTAGGATAGTATCATGTATGGTATGCGTTTCATAAATACCTAGTAAGAAGATAAAGTTCATTTTTTAACCTTGAGGCATGTTCACATAAAAGAGAAAAAACCTCTGTGGCTTCAGCTTCAGTGTGCTGAACAGGAAGATCGCAAAGCATCAAAGGAATCTGTAAATGTCTCAAAGCATGCATGAGTTGATGCATAAACTCTTGCAATTACCAAACATCTGATGCAATAAGGAATTAAGGATATGCTTTCATAGTAAAAATAAATACGTATATTAATTTGAGTTTCTTTTAGGAAGATATTAAAGCATTAAAAATCAATATAAATAAGTATAAAACATAAGAATAATATACTTGGAATTGTTTGTTTCAGATTTTCAATTGGAATTCATATTATGTGTAGTAATATAATCTTGCTAATTCCAAACAGATCAATGTTAAGTTTTTACTTTAACAACAAGCAACAAAATAGGCTCTCATTCTGCTTAAATTTGAACAGAATAGAATACTTATTAAGCTCTTAAACCCACACATAAAACAATTTTTCACCCTGCAATTAACCAACCCTGTAACCAAAAGTATAAACTGAGTTACTCAACAGTTGCCAAAAACTTACATCATCAAAACAAAATATGGAACCATGAGTTCTTGGATATAGTAAAAAATCACTTAACATAGGAAAAAGCAGCCCAAAATTAGTTACTTAAAAATTTCCTATGACCATGAGAGGTACTCTTTCATGACAGTCACAAGAACCAATCAACAGGATACTGCCCTTAAATGATGTGGCAAACAAGTACAACAGAAAAAGACAATGCTAGAATTGAACAACAATTGAAAAGCAGCAAAGTTCAAAAGATGATTTATTGGAGATAAAAAGAGAAAAGTAAAAGATTTAGAGACATAATCATTGAATAGCAGTCCCAGAAGGGACATGAATATCCTTATAAAGACAAACATAAGGAGCATCAGTCCCACAATACTTCCCAGTCCAATTCCCATCAGCAATATAACTAGCATCCCAAATAGAAGCATACAAAAACATAGCCTTTTCAGGAAAAACACCACCACCACCCTCTTCCCTCACAACTTTCCCATCAACTAACCACTCAATCCCAAATGGACCCCACTTAATTCCATATTCATGAAACCCATCAGATGAATCAAACCCTAATTCATGAACCTTTTCCCTATTCCCAACACCATTGACGTAATAATTAGTCTGCACGATCTTCGTGTCTTTACCGAGAAACTCGAAGTCAATTTCGTCTTGTGATTTGTCGCCTTCGAGGGAGGAGAGGTAGAAATTGAAGTTGAGGCCGCTTGTGTTTCCTTTTGGGGATTGGAATTTGGTTGTGAAGGTTCCGTAAAGGAAACGGGTTGTTGTGCGCCACCGTGCGCCGCCGCGGTGATCGTAGGTAAGAGTGATTGTGTTGGTGTCTGGGCAGTGGATGCAGGCTTCGGGGGTGTAGTCAATGGCGATTTGTTTCAACGGTTGGATTTCAGGATCTGACATAGTTGTGTGTTGTGTTGAAATCTGATGATGGAGAGTGGAGAGAGACTCCGATGGTGTTGTATGAGTCCGGATCTTCCGCTTTTTGTATATCCAATCTACATATGCTAACAGAAACAAGTTGGAGTCTTTTTTATTAAACTACTGTTTTCATCTTTTAATATAAAAATAAATGTTTGCACTGTATATCTTGAATACAGAAATAAATGTTAGCTCCAATATTTTGCTGTTGAGATTTGCTTCATTTAAATCATTTGAAATCAACTTTTTATTTATTTATTTATTTATTTCTGAAATCAACATAAACTTTTTTTATTAGTTAGATTTAATTTAACTGAAAAATATAAAATATATTAAATTTTATATTTCTAATGCAAATCATCGCAGTTGTATTGATTCACTATATATGATTAAAAGAAAATTAACAGATTATTTATATTGATTCATTGTCAATCTCACATCGTAATACTCCAAACTTTTTATTATATATATATATATATATATATTAATATTATGAATTATTGTAATTATCATTACATATGTGTTTGAATTTAATAATGAAGCTAAATTGTTAATATTATATTTAGTAAGCTTAAATGTATTTTTCGCCTCAAATTTTTTATTTGCGCAAGTTTGTCTCTTAATATCAAACTGATTATCTTCTAAATTTTTCAACTGTATGATTTTGTCTTTTGTAATTTTAAATAAATAATTTTAGTCCCAAATTTATTCCATTTTTTATTTTATAGTATCTACTTATTTTTTAAATTGTTCAAACGACATTATTTAATTTAGAAAATAATTACAAATAAATAAATGTCAAATTTATTGAACAGCATCTCAAATTTATTGATCAATATAATTGTTATAACAATTTAGGTTTATTCGATATTAAAAAAAAATAATGTATTTTTTCCTCTCTATTATGAAAATTAATAAGTTATGAGATGTTTAGGAGTCTTCCTTATGTTTAATTTGCAATTCGACATTTTCTAAGGAGATTGAATTAGTATTATATTATGAGTTTTTTGGGAATAATATTTTAGTTATGAATGAATAGAACTAGTTATTAGTGTATATCTTTTTTAGAACTTTAAACAATAGAACAATATAGGTTTTGGGCCAGACTGCTGCCAACACTCCTTTATTTTTCTATATCAACCAGTTTTGTTGGCCAAATTGATATCTGTACCCCACATTCTGCTACTGCCAATGTTTCTAGTATGAGCATTTACTTTGCTCCCCCACTTTAAAGTAAAAATTGCTATTCGTACCACGTTCAGTATTTAAAAGAAAATCATCCAGCTTCTTATTCCTGAATTTTTCAAGCATTATTCTAGCTATCGTATTTCAATATCTCCAACCCTTTAGCGTTTTGATCAATTTTGACCTCCATTCCAATCGAAATCGACTATCAAATTCATTTTAGACATTAGTTTTGTTGATCATGGCTCATTTTCTGTGCGCCTTTTTCTTGAGTGAACTATATTTAGCATTTTCCAACTACCACATTTGTTGTTTTGAAAAACGGATATTGTTTTTGGATTATGTGCATTGAAACTTTCAAAAAAAATACTACTCATTTGTATTTTTCACAAAAATTACTGTCGGACCTATCGGTGCTTTGGCATGTTAGTGAGACTTTTTTTTTATTATTCATTTTTACATCATTTTGACTTTTTTATACCCCTCATAGTTTTCGATTATTCTATTTCTTTTTTTTTTTAATTATTTAACAATGATTTATATGCTCCTCATAATTTATATGTCATGTTTCATCGACTTTGTGAATCTGTCGTTGATTTTTTAGACTTGTCTGTTGAGCATTGTTGTTAATATATCATTGCTGTTGAAAATTATTGTCAATTCTTTTACTTTTTTGAAAGCGTGAAAATAAAATAATAAGTGGGAGAGTGTTCAAATTCATGAGTATATTATAATGTGGTATGAATAAAAAAGTTGCATTCCTCAAATTCATGTAGTCTTTTTAGTAATAATTGATTATAATATGATAAATTGAAATTTTAGTATGATTGAACTATGGATTGGAATCTTTTATATAGTGTTTGATTTTAATTGTCAATGTGTGATAATAATAGGTGTATGATCCAAAACATAGAGGAGTTAGTAATTCATAAATAATTTAGGTTCCTAAGTTAAGGAAAAAATCTTTGAATGAAATTATAATCAATGCATCATAATTTAAAACGAGTTGATGAGGTTGTAATTATTTTGCATCCCAGGTTGAGGTTTAGAATGTGTCCAATAAGTTAGAGTAAGTATTGAGCAAGCCAAAGAAATTGTCCAGTTTCCAATTTTCTTGAGCCAAGAGAATACCTAAAAGTTGTATTTTTGACCATTTTTCTAATTTTCTTGAAACCTTTAAGCATAGATAGGACTTAGGTATTTGAACAATGTGTAAGATTAATACCTCAATCCACCACTTAACATCATATAAATGAAGTAATGCTACTTGTTTGATTTATCATGTCTTATTGAACTTTGTGCCTTGATATTGTGTTATTTAGGTGTAATATCATGACTATATGAATGTAAAAGATATTGATATATGCCTCTAAATTTGTTGCGTTAATCCACTTTATGATATGATATGGAATGAAATACATTGATATTATTGTATTGTATGTATTGAATATATGTTGTGAGATCTATTGAGAAGCATGGTGTTGTGTACTCTTGTGGAATATTTTGAATCCAATATCATAATTATGTAAATGTGAATGATGAAGTGAACTTGAGATTTCATGCTAGTATACGAGTAGATTTTGATTAACATTATGTGCACATTGTTTTCTATAAAAAAGATTATGCACTCATTGCATTTGAGTCATGTGATGAATAAATTACACTAAATTGAATTGTGATGAGTTCAACTCATGTCGAGGAGGGTGCTTATGACGGAGTAGCCTAGGATGATGAGGGGAAGGAACTAGGAGTTAGGGTTAATGATCAAGTGGATTGTATTGTCATTTTATAGAGAATCTAAAAAGTCTAGTGATTCAAAGAAGAACAACATAATGGGCCTGATCGTGGAGGTCAATTCAACCTTAAGGCAAAAATTTTAAACCTTGGAGGTATTATGGTGGAGAATTCTTATGTGACTTAGGGGTAGCCCTCTAAATGTCTGGAGCTACCATGCAACACAAGTTTACATAGATTGTCACATAAATGTATCTCAGGTTAAGTTGAAGAGATCTACGAGGATGTAACAAATTTAAATTGTCCGTCCATATGTGTGTTGACATTGTATAAAACCTTCTAACCAAGTATTTTAGAGTTAGAATGGTACCACACATAACGTTGCATTATTTTTTTACTATATATTTTATTGTGAATAACGTGAATAAAATTCGATATTTTTTTCCTTTAATGTGTTATGATATGATTGAACTATGAAACTATGAAATGGATGGAGTATTAGAACATACACAGTGTAACGCCCCAAATTTTTTATCCAATTATTACTTAAATATATATATATATATATATATTTTTAGGAACAACTATTTTTTTTTCTTATGAGTAGTTCAACGTGTAATAAATTGAAAATGCATAAAGATAACTTAATATATTTTTTTTTGTAAAATAACATAATGTAATTTACTAAAATATTATTTATTTATTCATTTGCAAAATTAATATTCAAGTTGTTAGATCGATATTCATTTATGCTCCAAAATAAAATAAATTTTCTTTAAGTGAAATTCAAAAGAAACAAGGTTGACTGAAATTAATAAAGTTCAATTATTTACTAACAAATGAAATCTCACTTCCACATTTCTATTAGAAGTTAATAATGACGAATAAAAAACTTTACAATGTACCACAAAATTTTAGTAATACAAAACATTACTTTTAAGTAAAAAATTCCATTTTCCCCCGCGCGTGCATCAATCAAACATCATTCATGCAATCTTTGAGGTCATTAGTACCTAAATATTGGTGTAAGGGGTCAATTCATCTCACAGCAAAAATTAAACCAAATAATAAATTAACAGCCATAAAATATGAATATAAATTTTTTTTGTAATAAAAGATTTAAAGAAATTGATTCTTTATCAAAAATCATAAAATATATGTAAATAAATCAAGTAGCAACCGTAGAACAAATACTTAAATCAAAATAAAAATAATAATAAAATGTATGCAAGTTATGTATGCTCATAAATATATATGATTTGGATATAGTCAGCCACACAGGCATCCACAAAGATGCATATGATATGTTATGAAATGATAATGATGCTCAAAAAGTACATGTCACCACTCACTTAAATAATCACACAAATCATTAGCCACTTAGGCAACCACAAAGATAATAAAAATCGCCAGCCACTTAGGCAACCACAAATATAACCATATTTAAAATACAAATCATCAGCTACATAGACAATCACAAAGATAATGATATTTAAAGCACAAGGCACCAGCCACTTAGGCAACCACAAAGATAATAATATTTAAAATACAAATCACCAGCCACTTAGGCAACCACAGATATAACAATATTTAAAACACAAATCAGCAGCCACTTAGGCAACCACAAAGACATAATATTTTAGATTAAATTTTTTAATCACATAAGACATCAAATTTATATTCTCGTGGATGTTCATAGTTATAGTTCAATAACTTTCAACACATCAAATATGCACGTGATCAAATATCTCAAAATCACCACTTTCATTTTAATAATCCATAAGATTCGATTTGAGTACATGTTATTCATAACAATTAAATCTCATATCACCAAGAATAAAATAACATAAATTTCATTCATTTCAATGTAAAATTTTCTACATTATAAAAACAGACTATTCATTATTGCATTTAATAATAAATTTTCTCATATTATTAAAATTAAAAAATAATAAACTTCTCATCAATTTCCTCAAGACACATACATTGTTCATAAAAATCACGTTTTAAATTTAAAATACTCAATGTCAAGAATTAAAATCAAATACACCATAATAAACATATTATTAATTATAACATTATAAAAATTATAATTTTATAATTAAATACTCTAAAACACGTAAAACACTAAACATTTTTTCTACAAACATATTTATCAAGGTATAATAATAAAAATATAACTCTATAATTAATTCATCAAGATAGAGGTATTACAAAAAGAAACAATCAAAGCATTATAGTTAATTTCTTTACGACGAAAATAAAATCAATCTTTTTCTTTTAAGACGTCTAGACATCATATCAATATTGTAACACCCCGTTTTTCAAAGCGAGGGTGTATTTTTTTTTTCAAAAGAAATTAAAATAAAACAGAGAAATAAATAAGGTAACACCTTTGAATAAATAATTAAGTCATTATAATTTACAAGCAGCGAAAAAAGTTCTCAAAATATGAATTCAAAATATTTATATAACAAAGGTGGTACAATCTTCCAGTTTAAAAATAAAAGCAACCCAAAAGAAAGACATTTGTTCCCTCTGTGTCAACCTAGTCTGATCATTTTACAACACAACTAAACACCCTGAATGATCTCCACGCGCCCCGTGAGATCCTCCTGACGTAGCTCCAATCAAGCATCCCCATCTACATTCCCATCTACATTCCCATCCGTAGGGTACGAACCGGTAGGATCATCTTGGCTCTCATCTGAGGGCAAAACCCAGATTTCCATAATAGTTGTAAAGGGTCACCAACCGAAATTAACAGTTACCACATAACATTTACTTTTCAATGCACAAATAATCTTTTCAACTTATCATGCATCTTAGAAGGGTTTTCCATATGCTAAAAGTTCATATCATGCTTGCCAAATAAAATTGAAATCAAAATAAAATTCTCAATCCTTCAAGAAATACATAACTAACCAAGACATTGATAAATCAATGAGCAATCTGTTATCTAACTCAAAATAAGAATTTCTACTAAGCCAATCGATTTCCAAATCGATTTCCATAAGGTTTTTAGTGAAATTTGAATTCTGTGCTTAATTCAATCGATTGGGCAATCAATTGACAGGATAGCTGAGCCACTGACTTAATGCCAATCGATTGTGCAATTGATTGGGCAATTGATTGGGCAATTGAGTGACAGCATAGCTGAGCCACCGACTTAATGCCAATCGATTGTGCAATTGATTGGGCAATCGAGTGACAGCATAGTTGAGCCACTGACTTAATGCCAATCAATTTCCAAATCGATTTCTCTGCATATTCTTCCAAAAATTCATAAACTAACTCAATCACATACACACACCACTCTAAACCTTAACACTTAGCAATACCCATACAATCACCACGTCATTATGAGTTTCGAAAACCTTTGTTACAACCTAACATACTATCACACAATTCCCAAATATAACTCTTAGTAAAATCAACACAGTCACAATTTGAATCAAACACACTTACACATAGTTTCACAACAAAACACTTAGCACTTATAACACAATCACAATGACATCTCAAGTTCAAACACTCAATCATAAACTTGAATCAACACACTTACACACAATTTCAAAACATACCGTTTAACGGTTTCAACGCAATACCCACACAGACAAGATGAACCAACAAATCACATGGCATCACCTTGACTCGACAATCCCAATACGGACAAGATGAACCAACAAATCACATGGCATCACCTTGACTCGACAATCCCAACACAGACAAAATGAACCAACAAATCACATGGCATCACTTTGACTTGGCAATCCCAACACATACAAGATGAACCAACAAATCACATGGCATCACCTTCGCGCGACAATCTCAACACAGACAAAATGAACCAACAAATCACATGGCATCACTTTGACTTGACAATCCCAACGCATACAAGATGAACCAACAAATCATATGGCA
The DNA here is from genome assembly GCA_037974875.1 of Cicer bijugum. Lineage (NCBI taxonomy): Eukaryota > Viridiplantae > Streptophyta > Magnoliopsida > Fabales > Fabaceae > Cicer > Cicer bijugum. Next base: position 13,271,744 of record JBBPBT010000850.1, read on the forward strand.
TCACCTTGGCGCGACAATCTCAACACAGACAAAATGAACCAACAAATCACATGGCATCACTTTGACTTGACAATCCCAACGCATACAAGATGAACCAACAAATCACATGGCATCACCTTGGCGCGACAATCTCAACACAGACAAGATGAACCAACAAATCACATGGCATCACCTTGACTCGACAATTCATTTATTCACAAAATCATTTTCACGACAATATTAAGTAATCGCAGATATTAAGAGATTCCTCATTCTTAATACTCATTTAACTTAATGATTTTCACAAACAAACACACATTAAACAAACATAAATATTAAGAGATTCCCCATTCTTAATACTCTTTTAACTCCAACGATTTTCAAAAACAAACATTAAGTAACCAAGACATTAAGAGATTCCCCATTCTTAACGCTCAGTTAACTTAAACGATTTTCAAACAACATCAAGTAACTAAGACATTAAGAGATTCCCCATTCTTAACGCCCAGTTAACTTAAACGATTTTCAAAACAACATTAAGTAAACAAGACATTAAGAGATTCCCCATTCTTAATTCTCATTTAACTTAAACGATTTTCACAAACTCACATTAAGTAAACAAGACATTAAGAGATTCCCCATTCTTAATACTCGTTTAACTTAATGGTTTTCAGATTTCACACAAAACCAACTTTCACATTCAATCCATACTTCACTCCAAATCATTTTCCACACAAACCACACAAAACAAACTCAAACATACTTTCGCATTCAATCCATACTTCATTCCAAATCATTTTCCATACAAACCACACAGAACAAACTCAAGTTTCATTAGTTATCAATTTAGAACACGTCAAAACAACGAACACAAATCAACACAATCCATCACTCAAATACAACAAGTTTCATATACTCAAAATCATACATAAATGGGTTTAAAATTCATTCTCCATAAAACCTTACTTTAACCCTAACCAAATTCTTTTCCACACAACCACAAGTAAGTCCCTAAATGCAAACTAAAAGTTTGGAAGGAGCCCTTACCTTCACGTTAGCTTTAACGTGCGATTACGGCACCGTGAGTAAATCCGGTAAACTTTCCGCTTGTTACGCCGCTTCCAAAGTTGGTTCCCTAGCACCGTAGCGTGGTAGTGAGCAACTTTCCCTTCTATCTCTTTGCGAAACGAAGCTTAGATCTAGGTGAAACGGGAAGGTTTGTGTTTGAATCCCTAATACCGTTTTTCTTTGTTTTCGGATCAAAGAGGAAGAGTGAAGTTGAGTAGTCCTTGTCCTATCACCCACTAAGCCTTGGGTTTCTATTCTTGAGAAAAAGAAGCAAAGAAAAGCGAAAATGGAAGAAGGGGAAAAAGGAGTTCACGCGAGGCTGAAGGAGGAAGATGGAAATGCTTTCTTTTCTTTCTTTCTCTTTTCCTTTCTTCTATTTTCTTTTCTCTCTCTTTCCTTCCTTTCCTTTTCTTTTCCATTTCCTTTTTCCTCTTTTCCTTCCAAACATATACTTATATATTACTAATATTAATAATATATAATATATATATATACATATAATATATATATATATATAATAATTAAACCTAAACCAATAAATATCTAACAACTCTCACATCCATTATTTCACTCACATCTCCAATTATTTTGATAAAAATATCTACTCTCGTCGCAACTCAATTGTCAAATATAATTTTCAGCAACCTGAGATATTTTGAACAAAACTGCCCAGAATTAAATTCTTCGAAACTTAAATAAATTATTCTTCGACAAATAATTTTAATCCAATTTCCAAAAATATATTTTCGGACTTTAACTCACTAAATACCGAAAACTGGGTTAAAAGCCTAAGCAATTTAATACAAAATACCATAAAATTGTATAACTTAGGATTTAAAATGACGGGTCTTACATTATATTCTTACGAATCGCTAATTCAATATCTAGCCTAACTTTGCATGGAGAAAAACCTTACCTTAGACACTTTCTTTCTTAACATCTCTAAATTCGTATGAGAAATAGCTCATGAAGCAATGAAGAATTCAACACCGATATATATTGAGATTTATGACTTAGAAAATTATTTTAGGAGTGTACGAATGACAAATAGGTGTAACAGCAAAAGGCCTAATGGAAAAATATACGAACAATAGTTCCAATATTACAATTGATTTCTTGTCTAAAATTAAAGTGCACTTAATTCTAATAATTACTATTTCTTTAATCTTATTAACTTGTTACAAAGTCAATTGAAATTATGTGTATTTATATATATGGATTAATTAGGATTAACTAATAAAGTTAACCATATATTGTAGGGTGTCACATCATCCATTTTAATTAAATAAATAAATTAGAAGGTGTCACATCATCTTTTAATTTTTTTATCTAATAGTTACAAAACCAAAAATAGCATATAATTATTTTTGTAGACAATTAAAATAAAATCATAAATTTTGATTAAAAGAGATGAATGCATAAGATACAAAAAGGAGAGTAGTCATCTCTTAATTGCACAAAAACTCATAATTAAATTTATAAGCTTCCTTTAAAAAATAAATTAAAGGTGTTAAGAATGAGTTAATGCACATTATGTCACACAATGAATCGTCATAAAAATCTTGTCATAAAGGAGAGTAAAAGAATGAGTCAAGTCACTAATTTTTTTTTTATGATGAACCAAAATGTAACACCCCGACCATTCCCGTTACCGGGTTCGAATCCCACGGAAGCAAAAACTCGCTATTTCCAACTGAGTGGTTAGGGGGGCGAGAAGGTCGTGAGGTAACATCGTCGGTAACGGAAATGGCCGGGGTGTTACACAAAAATATTTTCAAAACACTTATACATAAAGGTTGAATTTCACTAACTCTATAATATCTCTAAAATGAGTACTTATTTGGTTGTAAATAAAATTAACAAACAATATAAATTTTATAAATTCTAATTTAATTTAATAATTCAACTAATATTTTATCAACTAAAATAAATCAAGCAAGACAAAAATACCACTCACACATAGCAAAATAAAATAAATATATCTAACACATCAATTTCGTGATTATCGAAACTAATCAAATAAGCAAAATACACAATTATCCATGTAGAAATTAATTATGCCATAAACCGTTCTAATGTAATTGTCACACCAAAATAACTAAGTAAAAATAAAGGTTATAATTAGTCTAGTAAAATAGAGAGTGGTAAATTTTAATTTAATTTATTTACATGTAGAATAAATTATTAATTAAATAATAAATTAAAAAATTACTAAAAGACGCATATATAATATATATAAAAAATATTGGGGTGTTACACACAACATGTCTAAAAATTCTTACATATTCAAAACATTAGGTCATAACTAAAAATCAATAATAAAATGAGAAGACTTATATATAACAACTTGATGATTTGATGCAAATAAAATTTTCAGTTAAATTGCATATTCCTACATGGAAATTAGATGTTCTAATTTTATAAGTATTAGTCACACAATCAACGTTAAAGATATAATGAATGGTTCTTCAAGTTTATTTTGTGTGTTGTACATATACTATATGGTGTTCAATATTAGTTCTTATAGACATCACTACTTATTAAAAACTTTAGGTGTAAACTATACAACATTATCAAAATATATTTTCCGAACTAAATAATTTATAAAATGTGTTCTTAGTCAAATAGCTAAGCAAACAATATATGTTATAAAAAATGTGTTAGACTCATTCTCTTAAATTATGAACTCAATTTGGGAACTAGTAGTAGACATAAGTTATTGGACTCTTTTAAAGTAGTTATGAAGTAAATATTGTACAATATATAAGTGAGAGGAGTCAAATACCTAATTATAGTCTTAAGATTTTGAGTTAATATTGTGTTCAAATCACTTGTGTGGTCGTTTTTAGTTCACTATGATGATTCTTCAGGCTCTCCTCATCATCCAATAGTTGTATCAAAGCTAATGGTTTACTTACAATTGAGAGGATCCTTGTATCAAAAAATTTATGTTTAATTACAGTTTTGGTCCCTCTATTTTAGCTGAATCGTGAAAATAATCCTCCCATTTTATTTCTCCTTAGTTTTGGTACCATAAACATAATTTTGATCCAAAACTTGATAAATTTTCATTTTTTTTAAAGCCACATCACACCATTTATGATAATAGATTTTAGGTGCAATTGTTGCACCACAAGATCTTGAGACATGACGTGACTTAAATAAATGCAAAATAATGAAAATTCTTCAAGTTTGGGACTAAAATTATGTTTTCGGGACCAAAACTTGAGAGAAATAAAATGAGAGGATTACTTTCGTAATTCAACTAAAATATGGAGATCAAAACTACAATTAAGCCAAATTTTTACTAACAATTGTGGTTAGGCAACACGTTTGATTGATGTGTGGGAGCCAATGGTGTTGCAAATGTGTGGATATGAAAAATCTTCTGAGAAAAATGGATGGACTCTTATTTGATGGGACCGATAATTGATGGAAAATTGAATCTTGAGCATCATATAAGTGAGTGGATCCATATACCTAACTCCTTAAGATTTTTGGTAAAAATGTGATATCCAAATTACTTGTTTAGTTGCTCTTGATCCAATGTAATGATTTCCGAGACACTCTTAATGATCGAACACTACTTTGTCTTCTTTTTATAGGCATAATTACTCTTGTGATCTCTTAACTTAATTTCAGGTAACACTTCTGTCATTTATCTTCTTTTTTTCCCGATTTAGTCCTTTACTTAATTTTAAGTAACACTTTGATCTTTTATATTTTAAAATATCAACAATGTTATCCTTTTTTTTACAAAATTTAAAAAAAAAATCCATCAAAATTTTCAAACAAAACTCATAAAATTAATTATCATCTTCAATATAAAATCAAATTTCATCAAATTTATAACTCAAATTTTTAAATAAATTTATATTTTCATTATTTATTTGATGTTGTTGGAGATAAAAATATGAATTTATTTGAATGTTTGAGTTATGTATTTGATGAATACATGAATTTTCTTGAAATTGGTATTGAATTTTATGGATTTTATTTGAAGATTTTGATGAATTTTCTAAGTTTATGTCAATAAGAGATAATATTGTTAACATTTTAAGATATAAAGTATGATCAAATTGTTACTTAAAATTAAATAAAAGACCAAATCGAGAAGAAAAAAAAGATAAATAACTAAAGTGTTACTTGAAAT
>JBBPBT010000850.1:13280642-13298667 GCA_037974875.1 Cicer bijugum
AACAGATCAAATTATTACAATTCAATCTTAATGAAGAACAAGTTAGTCATTTAAAAAATTAGGGGATTAGAAAATAATTTTAGAAATAAAAGGATCAAAGTCACAAATGATATAAAATAGATGGATGAAAAATTTCATTTCGACCATTTATATTTATTTTGATTTGTTGGTTAGGTACACCAAAGGCAAAATTAACTTAAAATTTAATTTAAAATAAATAAATATAAAAAGAATAACATGACATTTAATAATTAAATATTGAATACTATAATTAACAAAAGTCTAATGGTGAAATGTTCACTTTCTATTTTTCGTTATCATACCAAACACGTGAGTTGGTGCAATAATAAATATTGATAAAACACAAAACATGGTGGTAAATTGGTAATGATTTTTTTAAAAAAAGAAAAATATGAGTGATTAATTGTTAATTTTTGTTAGACAAAAAGTTCAACCTATAACTTCTTTATTATGTTTCTTCTTCAAACTACCAAAACATTTTATAATTTCAATTTGGTAACCACTTTAGTAATAAAATTGGTAATGATTAAGCAAATGAATTATTAATAATATGTTTTTCTTAAGGGATTCAGAACATGTTCTTGCAAATGAATTATTTCTAACATTGACTATGGTATCATGCTCCTCGGATGCTACAAAAAATAAAAAATTATTCTTGTGTTCTTAAAATGTGAGAACAAACCATTAGAGATGCTGTTTCAATATTATGTCATGTTTCCATTGGTGTGTTTGTGATATACATTCAAGAAGAAATTTTCATAACTTTCATCATTTGCCATATAATTATGTATATTTGCAAAATTGAACAGAGGTAGCTTTATCAAAGATACGTAGAAAAAGTAAAATATTAAAGTAAGCATGGTCAACTAAATTAAAATTACAAAGGTAGCATTAACCAAAATTGGCGGATATATCTGTTTCTTGGCGCAGATTGCAGGCATATGTAGTAAATAATTTTGATTTTGGATGATTTTGTGGCTAGTACTGATTAACACGGTTCATTTTGGACTTTAGTAAATATTAACCTTATCCTACTAATCCCAAAGAGGAAATGTGTTGACTATGTTATTCACTTATTCTTTTTTAACTTCAGCATATAATCATTAAACCACAAACCACAAGCAATGAAATCCAAACCCTTTTTAATTCAACAACCTCCAATATTTTTAGATTTATTTATCTTAAATCGATTCACAGTGAAGTCGAATTATGAATTGTTCAATCTATTTTGTCTATCAAAATTTATTGACTACCGTTACAGTTGGAATTACAATGACTTATTGTACAAGGCTCTTATAAGGTAAAGTCTAAAGAGGACAAATACATGTAGTTCTTGTTGGTATGTCAAGTGTGAGTTAGAAGTTTTATATTTGATAAAAAATGTAGATGTTGAACATAAGATTAATGTGATGAATATACCCAATATTTTAATGTTTTGGATGAATATGTGATTCTCAACTCATTTCTATGATTGTTCTTAGCCTAATGCATTATTGGCCTCCCCTCATGAACCAAGAGTGGTATTAGAGCTGATTGTTTCACTTATACGTGTGATGGACTTCTTGTATTGAAAGTTTCCCAATAATGATTGTCAGACGACGTATCTCGTTGATGTATGCGAGCCAACAAAGGTGAAAGTGTAAGTGGATGAAAAAAATTATATTTGAGGGAAATCATATCCAGTCAAATGAATGAATTTACACTTTAAAGAGAGTTTGTTGGTGCATCAATTGTGAGTTAAAAATTCTATATTTAATTAAACAATAAATGTAATGTTCGATTTACAAGTGAGATGACTCATATGACTTTAGATATTTTGTGAAGATACAATATTAAATTCACTGAGACTCCCACTCCAATAACGAAACATAATTCTTATCCTTATACCAAAAGAATATTTTTTTTTTGTTGTTGAAGATTTGAACAGGTGACAAATCACAAAACAACAACTTCAACGTCGTACCAACCCCTCCAACATGGTAATTAGAACTTTGTACATGTTACCAAGTTGGTACAATTTTCATTAACCAAATAAACCCATCCAAGTTGCAGGGAGATCAACTTGCAAGTACATATCAATCAAGGACACCATATAACTAATTAAAAAACATTACACTAAGACATGTACAAATAAATAATTGAATACATAAGTATATCTTATTCACTCAATTCCAAAACTTTCCACATATAAATACAACAACATATCAGCACCATTATATCAATCCAATAATATAACCTCCACAGCCAAAAAAACACTGAAATCAAGTTAAACCTCATTCTCATCAAGTTCTTTTTTTTTTTTTTTTTCTCTTCTTACATATTAATCCATATATATTATGGCTGGAGCTGAAGCTACAAAATATGCTTCTGCTACAAACAACATAACCAAATCAAACAAACCAAATATGAGAAGATTCATTGGTGTGAGACAAAGGCCATCAGGAAGATGGGTAGCTGAGATCAAAGACTCATCTCAACATGTAAGATTATGGCTTGGAACCTATGACACACCAGAAGAAGCAGCTCAAGCTTACGACGAAGCCGCTCGAGCTTTACGCGGAGAAAACGCTCGAACAAATTTCGCCACATCAGCATCGATTAACCAAACCGCAGGAAAATCAGATGAAGGACTAATATCATCACCAAATGAATTGAGAAACAGTTTAAGCTTTGCTTCCTTGAAAGCCAAGTTAAGTAAGAATCTTCAAAGTATTATGGCAAGAGGTAGTGATCATAACAACATTAACAAGTCTTCAAAGAGTAGAGTGAGTGACCATTTTACCTTTGCTAGCATATTCAACCGTAGGAGTACTAATTACCATCAAATCTCTGCATTGGATATGAAGAACATTGAAAAAGTTGTGCAGCCTAGCATAATTGTTCCACCTAATGATGGTGATCATCATCCTAATCATAATCATAATTACCCTTCTAGTGTTTCTGATTGTAGTTCTGAATGGTTTGGATTTCAGAATCATGGATTAGATTCTGATGGTTCTGATATAGTGGAGAATATTAATAATATTAATAATAACGTTGTTAGTGTTGGTGATCAAGGTTTTTTGGATCAACTCATGGGGTGGATTGATGATAGTTCTGATATTTGTGCAAGTGATATCCAAGGTTCAAGTAGTAAGAGGTTTAAGGTTTCTTCTTCTGTTCTTGTTCCTCCAACTTTCTCTGGATCTTCTCCTTATGATTGTGGTTCACCTTTTAGTGGTTATGCATCTCCATATAATAGTTGTGGATCCCCTTGTAATGGTTATGCTTCTCCTTATTATGGTAGGAAGTGAAACTTGGTGTTTGGATTGACACTAAGTTTGGAAAAATTATAGTGGACTAAACTTTCTAGTTTCAAAAAACAAAGTATATATTTCGATCGATAGTGATTTTGGCAAAATCATGGTCGACTATTGCGATTTTGACAAAAATTAAACTTTTGAATTTCAAAAAATCATAGTATATGTTTGGATAACTGTGATTTTTTTGAAACTCCAGAGTGTAGCTAATGCTAAAATCACTGCATCTTACCATGATTCCGCCAAACTCACTATAATTTCCTCAAACTCATTGTTGATTCCAATATGTATGTAGTGATAGTCATGGAGGTACTTGACTTATGTTTATTGATGCCTGCAAAACAAATTGTTATGAGCATCTTTTCAAACAAGTTAGTTAAGATCATAAACTCCATGTTATGTATGTTGAAGAAAGAGTTGAAGACAAGTTCTTAAAGCATGTACATATAGAACAGAACTTTGGCTTATGTTTAATAATGCCAAAAAGATATGAAATTAATGATATATGTAAGTTTAATTTGGATGCAAAATGAACTCTCTTTTCAAGTTGATTTTATCTTGGATGTAACATATAAAAGTCTAAGTTGATATATTTGAGTAATGTAATTAAAAATCTTTTGAATCCTTTTTTTTTTTGCAACTAGTGTTCTAATTAGAGATGTAAAATTAGTTATAAATTTATTATTTTAGTTAAGTGTTAATTATAAATTAATTGTGTATATAAGTTTCATTAATCTACTATTGTAATTATTTTTTCATTTAATTAATATAATTTAATATCAATATTTTATAAATTTTATTGACTATGTTCTCCTTTGATTTTAGGCTCTTCCCACGTGGGGTGTAAATTTGGATCTATTGATAGTCTGAGAGAATAATGTGTGGCTTGGTAGGTACACCTATATATGGATTGCACCAAATTATAATTGTTTTTACATGTACTAGTAGCTCTGTTGTGGATAACAGCAGACTTACTATAAAAATTTATTTTATTTAGTTTAATTAAGAAATCCAACTCAACACCATATTAACCACATAAGTATGCCATAACTGCATTTTTGGAAGTAATCTAATCAGGGACTAAAAGTAAGAATTTCTAATGAATGATAAGAGTAGAATCAATTTTTTAGGATACTAAAACCATATTTACTCCAATTTACATGAACCAATAGTTTTTTTTTATTTTTACAGAAACAAGGACCAAAAGCTTATTAACCTTAAATAATAAATAAGTAACATTTATAATGTTCGAATAAAAAATTATTGTACAAAAATTCAATGGCAAAAAATTTGTTTGAGAGAGAATGAAAATGATTAGAAAAAAAAGAAAAAAAAGAAACTCTTCACTTCTCATCTTAAGAAAAGCAAGATTATATGAATTACAATAAAGAAGATACTTAACCATGTCGACAATTTTATTCCTTTTAATGGATGGAGTTGACATATATGACGACATTTCCTCAATATCGTCTGGTTCAGTTACTAATAAAATTCTTTCTTACAAAAATAGAGTTTTGACTTTTATGAGAAGAATTATAATGTTGAAGTTGAGCCTTATACATCTCCTAAGAATGCGATTAAGGTGGTAATGAAATAACTTTAATTGTATTGAGAGAATCACGATGTTTTAGTTGAACTTATATATCTCTTGAGGACTTGTGTCCTATTTGTAATAATGATTTAGAAAGTTTGATGGCACAATCTATATGTGCATATATGCTGATGTGAATATTACACTACAAGCTTTTGAGAGATAGTGCCCAAATTGTTTTTAGGATTGTCAAAACATATATTGTCAATGTACTTTGTCTACCCATATCACAAGTGCTCCAGCTCAAGTCAATATATTCAGGCTGCGGTAATTGCTTACAAACTGGATTATTGCACAATGTGCCCATTTTTTTTTACGTGACACATTAATTTAAAAAATTCTATTGGATCAAAGAAATACCATAGAATTGGTTCATAAAGAAGAAATGTCATATGATTAAGAAGTTTATTTTTAACAAAAAAAAAAATTAAGAATATTGTTCTTTATTTTTTTTATATGTTATTTTTTAGTATCTTTGCAAGTTATTAAATGTAATTAAGAATGTGTGATTACTTTATTTTAAAATGTAGTTATTTGATAATATTTTTGAAAATTATGAATTTGCTTTAAATTTTTTTTTTAAAAGAACGACTCTTTTTAAATAACAAAAAATTAATATAGTTTGAAGCTATATTTAGAGAATATTTATAATTTACTTATTTTGATAAATTTAAATAAAATTAAAATTTTGATGTTTTAAAATAATTTATAATTATAAAAATTATTTTTTTATTAGAAATTTAATTTTTTAAATTCGATCCGTTCTTAAAATATTAGGACAAATGTGAGTATATTCAATCAAATCTAATATACCTTATTTCAACTATATAGTCCCATATATTGATAACCTCATTATCTCTCTCATTTCAATGTAAATTTAGTTCATTCCTACGAGCCTTCGCCCAAAAACATGTTAAGAACTACTCAATGAACGCAATCATGTCCCCGCACTTGTCTACTTGCCTTCTGTCTCGCGGCAAACTTTCTAACATTTTTAAATTATTATCATAATAATTGCTAATGTGATGTGATATTATATTAACCATTAAACCCTTACTATATTTTCATTTATTTGCATGAATATATTTTTGTTTGTTTTCTTTTACGAATTGCATATGAAAATGCAAAAGTTATTGTCATAGTAAATAAAATTTGTTAGAGAACGGGGATAATAATTGCCAGGACATTTGGAAACTTTTATTTTTTTGTACAAAGATATAAACACTAATTATACACCAAAATATATGATATGCCATCATGTATAAGATTGAATTTATAAAATCGGTTAGTTCTCTTTGAAAATATTATCGGTTTTCATTTAAAAAAAAATTATATTTATTCTAAATTGTTAGCAAAAAGATGTAAGAAACTATCAGAATAAAGAAAAGATGGAAAACAAATTAAAAATAATGAGATTTTCAAATTTTCTCTATTTAAAAAAATGGAAAGTGAAAATAAACATGCTATTATAACCGATTTGCTTTATGAAAATAATTTTTATTTTTTAGAATGTATATTTATTTTACTTTAATGTGATGCTCTTGAAATGAATGATTGTTTTGGAGAAAAAAAATAAAATGCTAATTAATGAAGATATATTTTAAATATTTGAATTTTTTTAATAATTTTATTATTTATAAAGATGTAGACAATTATTCACTTTAGAAGTTTATTTTATTATTTTTTATATTTATTGTAATTAACAAATAAATTTACTCAAATTTTAACAAATTAAAATAAAAAAATATTTTTATAACATAAATTATTATATACTGCCAGTTGTATAGTCACTGAGAAAATAACACATGATTAGGGTGCAAGAAGAGACAAATTTGAGGTGTGTACACCTTTTGAGTGCATGTAGTCATGCTCCTCAAGATTGTTCAGTTAAAATCAGACACTTAATTAAAATATGTAATAAAATTTGGATCGTTGAATTTTAATCAAGCGAAATAAGTGAGGATCACTCTACGAGTCTATACATAGTGATACCGCACATAATCCGGATTGAGAAGAGACATCCACCAAACGGTGCGTTTTAGTTAGGACTAAGCTTTTAATTATGAAGTGATGTGTTTGCTTTTATTATTAGTACTTTATTTATCTCTCTCTTGCGTTCTGTAATTTGCCCCAAATCTCAGACCTAGGGTTTCACTTGCTCCGACAAGGTACCAATCATTCGACGAAACATCAGATCCAGCACTACTCCTCCTTCTTCCTTCTACGATACATCAAATTCCCAACCCTTTTTCATTAATTTCACCGTTTCCAAATCTCAGTTCTGACATTGAATTGCAGGTTGATTGCAAAAGAATATCGTAGCTTTGAAGAAAATGAAGCCCATTTTTTGCGGAAACCTGGATTTCGACGCAAGACAATCTGATGTTGAAAGGCTTTTCAGAAAATACGGGAAGATTGATAGAGTTGACTTGAAGTCTGGTATGTCATTCTTCATCATTTAATTTTTTTTTTTGTTATGATTAATTTTAAGTTTAGTTTTAGGATTAGGTTTAAAGTGCTGCTTTTGTAGCTCAATTAGTGATTTACAGTTTTTTTTAGCTCAATGAGTGTTCTTATTATGGCTTGTGCTTTATAATTATATAAGTTTGGTATATTTGGTGGCCATGTATTATTTTTGGCTGTGATAGTTGTGATGCATTTGCTGGAGTTTTTTTTTTTTTTTGCTTGACATGTTATGTTGTGGTTGAATAGATTGTGTGCCCGATCACATATTATAGAGGTAAGTTTCGTTACGAAGAACGGATTCACAGATTGGTGACTGGCGTAAGGCGTTAATGGATGATGGTTATTGTGGCGGTGTTTGATGAATTTGAAGTCAAGATGAAAGTGTCCTGTGTTGAGTTGCAGTGGGGTTTTAGTATTGTTTGGGGAAAGGAAAATGTTATGTACAACCATTGAAAGCAATTTGTTTTTCCAAGAACTCATTGACCCTTTTTTGATAAATGTTTGGACTTGCACGCCAATATTCTAAGAAAAAAGAAAAGAGATAAGGCCAAAATCGTACATGATTTTGAAACTGTTGATCATTTCAAATTGGATTTTTTATATGCTTTGCACATTTGGAAAAGGAGAGTGCTAGTAGTACAATCATTTTATTTTGTTTGCCTGGCATTTATGCCAATGCACAGGATGGGCTGTACAAGAGCAGAAGGGCTGATATGTTCTTTTTTTGGCCTTAGCTTTTTGAACTTTCTGTTTTCATTCTAAATTTGATTTGGAGCATGCTTTCATCTTCAACCTCTACTTCCATCTTCAAATGATTCTTAAAAGGGTCATGATGATGTTCTTTGACTTGTTACTTATAAATGGATGTACATTTTCTTTTCCTTTAAAACGAAGAAAAACTGTCATTTAGATATGAACCCCCATACTCAAAACTTTCTTTGTGGCAGGATTACTTGGAAAGTTGGAATGTCCATGGTCTTCTTGGATGGATGTGCTTCTCTGCATTTCTTTATAGAATGTGCCCCCGCTTCTCCTTCTTGTATTTTTCCAGAAGAAATATTCTGATCCGCCTTAGCCCTGCCATTCTGCATTCCCTCAACATTCATTGCTTTTTCATTCCTCATGACTTTTGCTCAGTGTTCAATTTCCGACTTGTTTCAACATATGAACCATGATGATTTCGCAACTGTGGCAGGTGTTGTGGTACTTCCTAACAGTTTATTTCTGTTTTATGTTGAATTTTTCACTCATACTCATCTGATATGCTGATGCGGCATTCCTCTCTACACCGTCTTCATGAAAGGAGTCTTCAAATGTTTATAACTGAAATATTTCTGTGTGGTTTTGCTTTTAACATTTTTGTTTTATAGGGTTTGCTTTTATCTACATGGAGGATGAACGTGATGCCGAGTATGCAATCAGACGACTTGATCAAACAGAATTTGGTAGAAAAGGGCGCCGGATTCGTGTCGAGTGGACTAAGGTACACACTAATCATAGTGAATTGCAATGGTAATTCCAAAACAACTATGATTGTTATGCTGCATCATCATGTACTTTAAATCTTGGCGTGGCTCATGGGTATCATTTTGGGAAACTTTACCACATTGGATTTTGACGATGGTGCGTGATTTTTTCATGAGAATTGCAATACTTTCGGTACAAGTTCTCATTTGTGTGACATATGCATGTGCATTCAAATGAACTTGTTCCCGTAGCTGCTACTCTATGTAGTCAGTTGCGCCGTTGCGGCCGCAATCGCAGCGTTGCGGCGGCCCTGCACTACGCAAAACGGTGTTGTGGCGCAGATTAGGGTTGCGGCCGTAGCAGTGTTCTTCGCGGTGCAATCGCGGGTCAGAGAAGACGGATATACACTCAGGGAAGTCAGAAATACCCTGACTTTTTAAAATGTTTTAGGGTTTTTTAATTTCGTTTTTGTCTTTTTCTTTCTAGGTTATTTTTAAGTATAAAAATAAAATAAGAAAGGGTATAGACATTCAGTAATTGTACTGGACCTTACTTCTATTTGAAAGCTATGTTCTGAAGCTTCTTCTCATCACCCTTCTTCGCCTACCAACATAGCTTTCTTTTCAAAGCAGAGATTTCAACTCGTCCCTGTCTTCTCATCCCTGCTCTGTTCTCGTCCCTACCAACAGAGCTTTCTTCTCAAAGCTTTCTCATAGTACCCCATTATTGTGCGCTGTTTTTTTGTTTCTGCGTTTACAGTCCTCTATTTTGCTTTATATTATATCTGAAATATTAGTAGCAATGAACTTTAAAGTTATGACTAATGAATATGTATTAAGTGTTAGCATTTTTCTATTTTTTTAGGCTCTATATGTGTATGGTATAAATTGCTTGTAATGTTTCCCTAGACTTCGATGTAGCGGTCATACCACTACCTGCTACACCGCTATAGCGTTTTGGGGGTTGTCCGCTACGCTACGATATCTGCTACTGACTACATAGCTGCTACTTATATTCTTTTCTTAATGAAGGATTTTTAAATTATTTAGGTGATTCTGGGTATCTTAACGTTCACTAAGTGTAATTATATTATGATTTGCAGCAAGAACGTGACAACAGAAGGTCTGGTGGTGATTCAAAAAAATCTTCAACTAATACAAGACCATCAAAGACTTTGTTTATCATAAATTTTGATCCCGTTCACACCAGGTCAAGGGATTTAGAGAGACACTTTGATCCCTATGGGAAAATATCAAATATAAGGATCAGAAAGAATTTTGCTTTTATCCAGTTTGAAACCCAGGAGGAAGCCACTAAAGCTTTGGAAGCTACTAACCTGAGGTTATAATTATCTTCTCAATTGTTGATTAGTTAATATATATGTTAATCGCTCATTTGTTTAATATTTGACGTGCAGCAAGTTTATGGATCGTGTTATCACAGTTGAGTATGCTATAAGAGATGATGATGTCAGAAAGGATGGATACAGTCCTGATAGAAGAGGTCGTGACTCCCCTGATGGGAGGTATGGTCGTGGTAGATCCCCAAGTCCTTATCGTAGAGGTAGGGGTAGCCCTGACTATGGTCGTGGGTCGAATCCAGCTTCTAGACCAGAGCCAAGAGGAAGCCCCAAGTATGACCGAGCTGAAAGCCCAATGAATGGAAGATATGATAGGTGTGTTCTGATTAAATTATTATTTTTTTAAATAATATTTGATAGTGTTATATATATTATTATATTTTGATTATTTTACTGTTCATGCAGCCGATCTCCCCCACCTCGAGATAGGTCAAGAGATAGGTCACGATCCTGAGGAGTAGCTGAATAGAACTGTGTGTGAAATTATTGCTGGACCATTTTCATTTCATTCCAACTTATGTTACTCCATAGTTTGGCAGCAGAAAAACCCAGACTTATTTATTGTATTTACTCTTATGTTTGGTTAGAATCTAGATGTGCGATGTGCAAAGACATTATATATTAATATTAGGTATATAGTTGTGTTACTTATCAAGTTTTATGTTTTTTATTGAAAAATGGTTTATTTAACCTTACTTTGAACCGAGGGTAATCCTGATCCTCGTTGCTTGTTCATATATATATATATATGGATAGAAGCTGTGAGCTTTCTTTAGTAACTTTCATTCACAGGGTTCGTCTTGCAGACACATCCTTGCTTCTTCTGTTTCTTCTTTTTGGTTGACATGGTTATAGTCATGAGTTTTGTGACAGGTGATTTAATTTGTTTTCATACGTAAGGCTTTATTTCAAAAGGTTGTGCTCGTGCTGCATGGTTGGATGATTACAGATTTTGATTTCAAATTATATGGACAAACTGGATTTTTCATCTATGTTTGATAGTTGAAACAGTGTCAGAGCATGAGCTTTGTACTCACTTAGTGATAAAATGTCAGATCTCGAGTTTTTGTTATCTTCTTCTGCCTTCATTCAAGCAAGCATGGGATTATATTTTGTTTGACAAAGTTAAATCGCTGGCTTATAAGGAGGGAAAATGAAAAGGTGATTATTAATTGAAGTTTTTAAAAATGAGTTTGTTAGGTGGACTGCTTAGTTAGATTTTTCGTTTTTCTACTGTTGTTATTTTTGCTTATAGTTATTTTGCATCTTTTATCTATCATCTATCAAGTGTTAGAAACTAATTATGTATTTTTTATTTATATTATCTTCATTTATGTCTCATTATTTTTGCTGTTATTTTATCTTCATTTTATTTATATTATCTGCTTTGTTTTTTCACAAAATTTCTTTCTTTTTAACGTTAATTACTTGCATTTTGAATTATACACATTAAATAAACATATTATATCTCCCCTAAAGTTAACATATATCGTTCTTAAATTTTTTAAATAGCAATAGCAATTCTTTTAATTTTTTTTAGGAAAAACCAACGTAGCTCATTTCTTTCATCAAAACTTGTTTAATCAATACACGAAGATCTTAAAAAGATGAACACTAAGCTCTTGCAAGAAGATAAGCTATCATGTAAGGTTGTCTTAACAAAGGCCACATTAAAATGTAATGTAGGTGGGACAACTAAATTTGTCTACACTGAATAATAATCAAACCAAACTAATTAGAAACGTCTATTTGAGAACTATGAATAACATCCACTAATATTTTACAGTATATTCAAAGAGGATATGACCAGCTTCCCATTTCTCCATCCACTGAAGTGCTACTGTGCTAGAAAGAGAGCCATTGTCTTCCCTTCGTAGAACTCCATTGAGCTGAATGACCAAGAAGTTTTGGCCGAGCTGAAGGCACCATTTTATTCCTTTAAATTTATGATGATATATGGTCTTAAACATTTTCTGAATTTATATTTTTCTAATATTCTACCCAGATTAATTACATGCATTTTTTTTCCATCCAAGTTTGTGATTAATCTCTCAAGATACCAACTAAGTGATTCAACTTAAGTAGTTAATGACGAATTATCAAAAAATCCTGAGTTAATATTCTAATTAAAATAATTATTCGTTACATTATATTTACATCCAAATCATCAGGACCTCGATTCCCTAAAAAATTAGAGGATTAATTTATTCCATAAAATCCCTCAAAACACCAAAGCTAATCAAAGAATTTGGAAGCACTAAATTGAGATCAAATATCTGGTCATCCACGTAAGGATCCAATAATCTCACACTGATATTACATGTGTTTCTTTTTTCTTTTGGATAAATGATATTACATGTGTTTTTTTTGACATAGTGTTAGAATATTAAAAAATATGGTATACTATCTTTTTATATTATATTATATTATATTATAGTATTTAGAGTATGTATTTTAATTTCATTAAAAAAAAGTATGTGTGTTAAGTTATTATCGCTTTATAATCATATAAGATCTTATTCTTGGGATTATATTCTATATTATCTATTATTATTAGTATTATTAGGTTTGATTCTCATTAGTCAAAATTTAATAATAAGATTTTTCCGTTACATTATCATTAGTCAAAATTTAATAAAAGAACTTAATTATAAAAAAGGCTTAATTGCAGTTTTAGTCTTTCTATTTAAGTTGAATCGCGAAAGTAGCCCCTATTTTATTTCTCTTCAGTTTTGGTCTCCAAACAGAATTTTGGTATAAAACATGATAAAATTTCATTTTCTAAAGTCGTACTATATCGTTTATGATCATAAATTTCAAGTACAATTATTGAAAATAAGATCTTGAGGCATGTTGTGACTTGAATAAAGACAAAAAAAAAAAATGAAATTTCATCAAGTTTTGGACAAAAATTATGTTTGAGGACCAAAATTAGAGAGAAACAAAATGGAAGTACTACTTTTGTGATTCAGCTAAAATAGGGAATCAAAACTGCAATTAAAAAAAAATTCAGAAACATAATTATAAATTTTTAATATTTATCATAATTTATTTTTAATGTACTGAATATTTAAAATTATTTTTCAAAATCAAGTGTAGACCATTTCCTAATCCCTACAAAGTAAAAATTAATATTAAACCTTTTCTATCAAGTTATTAATTGGTAGTTGTTTTGATAATTCTATTATTGAAACCCTAGTTTCATTTCTTTTTTCTTTTTTGACCAAAATATAGTTATAGCATTTCATTTATAATAATTTGTTTAATACAATGTAGTACATCAATCAAGAGTTGGAAACTAGCAAAAGATGTGATTGCTTGTCTAAGACGGTGAGCAACCTCATTAGCTTGTTCACTAATAAACTCAACACATAGTTTCTATAAAAGAAAGTAAAAATATGTCTATAATCACTTCAATGCCAATAATAATCCAATCATGTCACATGTGTGAACA
Source organism: Cicer bijugum (assembly GCA_037974875.1). Lineage (NCBI taxonomy): Eukaryota > Viridiplantae > Streptophyta > Magnoliopsida > Fabales > Fabaceae > Cicer > Cicer bijugum. The sequence continues at coordinate 13,294,301 of JBBPBT010000850.1, forward strand.
TGTTATGCCGATTTGATAAAAGATCCAATGCACGTCTAAGAACCCCAGATTGTTGTGAAGCCTCATTTGTGGGGAGTTGCCTACACACCTAGTAATTTTTTCATCCAAGTAATCATCACAATAATACTTTCAAATAATTTAATTCCATAATTAATCAACTTATTATACTAGTAAGTTGTAATAACTTGCAATACAACCCCACTTGTTTTGTCGTAAAAGAAAAAGACAATCATATACGCTCCCTAGTCCTTCAAATTACAAGACAGATTCCCCATCCCCACCACACAAATAAATACATTCCTTCACCAAACACATTAGTGGCATCTTCGCAATTTCACCACAAAAACGATGTCAAATCTATTCATTCAAATTTAAAACACAACTCTTGAACTAAACAATGATAACAACCTGTCTACTTCTCACGTGCGACATCAACCATTTTGAAAAGTAGTATCCAACCCCACATAACACGTGGCACTTCTTCCACGTCATCACTACTTACTAACATACAATACAAACAAAATAATAATAAAAAAAACTTAGCATTTTCAAATTTTAACCAATCCCAACGGTAACGTCTCTGTCTTAACAACAATCTCAACCGTTCGATCAAAGAATCTGCTCGATCTTTAACCCTTCACTCCCAAAACTGACACTAGCTTCCATTTTAAGAGAGAGTGAAAAAATTTAAAATTTTGAATAATGTGTGTGAACGGTTTTGTTGATATTTGTGTTGTGTCATCTTGTGTAGTTTAAGCTTTTTCAGTTCTTGGTTTTAAATTTGGATGTACCCTTTTGTTGTTTGATTCTCAATTATGATATAGAAGCCGTTTCTGATTCTCATAAATTGAAAGTTACGGTTTTGGTGTAAAATCCAGCTGTTTATTTGATTGATGAGTATTGAAGCATTGCATTTGTTTTAAGACGCAATGTGTTATAAGCTGAGTTTTTTAAGCAAAGTTTTGGATGGTTGGTGAAGTTCTCTCTAAAATCATTTTCTTTTCTGTATTTTTTACACACACTATTGGATTTGTGATTCTGTTTTTGTGAGTGTGACATTGTGTTTCAAGTTTGAAGATTAAGCTTCAGAAGCTTGTTTTCTTAGTTACTCATTCTTAAAGGTTGGTACTTTATAGTTTTTTTTTGTTCTTTGCTTTGATTTTTTTTTCAGGAAAAAAAAATGTGTTCTTTTTTATTTCCATTCCCTTTTCTCTCTTTTTTTTGTTGTGAACTTGAGATTTTTTTCATTGTGTGGTAGTGGTAGATATATGTTTGTGGAGTCTCTAATTTTTTTATGTCTTTGTGGCTTACAGAAACAGTGAAAGCAACCTTGGTTATAGCTCACAACCAGAACAATTATTTGAACATTGAACAAGTCAAGTTTGTTTGAGGTACACTTTGTTCAAAATTTCGAATTATTTAGTTTGATTTCTCAAAGATTGTTTTTTTCATTCTCACGTCTACTGAATTGAATTAGTAACTCACCTAGACCTCTTATTTTTTATAATTTTTTTTTTACTAACTTATTTTTTTTTATAAGTTAACAAACAAGATAGCTAAAGAAACTATTAGATCTAATGATTTTTTCAATTTTTATAATTTTATTAGCAGTGGTAAAGGATCTAAAATCATAATGATTATAATTTAATTAATAGTTTTTTTTAAAAATAATTTGATAATAGTAATAAATAATTATAATAATGGATATATTTTTTTTATAAGCATAAATTGATTATTGGTTGGATATATACTTGTACTGAATACAGCATGTAGATAGACTTATGTGTCTTCAAAGTTAAGCCTTTTTTTTTTCTTTCTCACATTAGTAGTACTTTGTTTTTTATGAGGAGAAAGTTGGAAATACACAGTTGAGAACTCTACTTTTCAGCAGCCTCTTTCTCTTGTAGAAACATGAATCCCCTTTCCACCAAACCTTTTAAAGTTGTTTCAATGACCAAAATACCCCTAACCCCTTATTACATTTTGTACAAGTTGTGATGTGGATCTTTTTAAGCCTAATGATTTAGATTTGTATAATAATAATATCCACCGACGGCTTCTTTAATAGAAAATACTATTGCTATTATTGTTAGTAGTTACACGCCAATTTCTTCATTTTCATCAATAGCCATTCTCATAATTTCATAAACCATACTTTATATTTAATAACTATGTTTTGGAATCCAAAGGGTATTTAATGATCACTTTCTAAAGTTAGAAAAATACTCGTGGTGTGGCATCTTTATAGGTACATCAAATTTTAGTGGTCCAAATCATAAATTGAGTAAACAAGCTTCTTGTGTGATCGTGAGATTCTCAAAAGTTATTTATATTTAATTTGGCATGAGATTGTGAATAAGCAGAATACAGATTATATTTATATTGGCCTACATTTATTTTATTTTATATGTAGCAGAATTTTCTATTGGAGACTTAATTTATAATTTAAGGATTTTATGATAACTACTGCTCCACAACCTTTTAAATTACTTATACTGATAAACAAATTAATATTATTGCCTTTCTACAAAATGGTATAATTTCTTTGAGCTTAGTTTTCTTCTATTCTACAGCTTTTGTGATCATCATTTTTTCAACCATGGTGGAAGAAAGTGTTGTTGCTGTTGAAATTGTTGATGCATATTCAACAGAAGAATGGTTGTTACACTCACAACAACTTGTTCCTATTGCTCTTACTAAATCAAAACAAGTAAAAGGGTTCCAAGGTAGGTGGAAAATGATCATTTCAAAATTGGAACAAGTTCCATCAAAGTTATCAGATTTGTCTAGCCACCCTTGTTTTTCAAAGAATGCTCTCTGCAAGGAACAATTGCAGGCTGTGTCAAGAACACTAAGAGAAGCAGTTCAATTAGCTGAGTTGTGTTTGAAAGAAAAGTATGAAGGTAAATTAAGAATGCAAAGTGATCTTGATGCATTAATTTGCAAACTTGATTTGAATTTAAAGGATTGTAGTTTGTTAACAAAAACTGGTGTACTTGGTGAAGCTACTTTACCATTCAATGTTTCTTTAGCTGAATTAGATATTGCAACACATAGCAATATAAAGGAACTACTTGCGCGCCTTCAAATCGGTCATTTGGAAGCGAAAAACAAAGCTTTAGAGAAATTACATGATGTTATGAAAGAAGATGAGAAGAATGTTTTAGCTGTTTTTGGTAGGAGCAATGTTTCTGCTTTGGTTCAGTTGCTTACAGCAACATCTCCAAGGATAAGGGAGAAAACAGTTTGTATTATAAGCTCACTCATCGAATCGGGTAGCTGCGAAAATTGGTTAGTTTCTGAAGGTGTTCTGCCACCTCTTATAAGACTAGTTGAATCAGGTAGTTCTGTTGGTAAAGAGAAAGCTATTGTTTCTCTTCAGAAGCTTTCAATGTCGGAAGACACGACTCGTGCAATCATAGGACATGGAGGGGTTCGCCCGTTGATCGAGCTTTGTGAAAATGGCGATTCTGTTTTGCAGGCTGCAGCAGCTTGTACTTTGAAGAACATTTCAGGTGTTCCTGAAGTGAGACAGGTTTTGGCTGAAGAAGGTATTGTGAAAGTTATGATCAATCTTCTCAACTATGGAATTTTGTTAGGTACTAAAGAGTATGCTGCTGAGTGTTTGCAGAATCTCACTGCAAGCAATGAGAATATGAGAAAGTCTGTTATATCAGAAGGCGGCGTTCGCAGTCTTTTGGCTTACCTTGATGGTCCACTTCCTCAAGAATCAGCAGTCGGAGCATTGAGGAACCTTGTTGGATCAGTTTCCGAGGAAACTTTGGTTTCGCTCGGATTGCTTCCTTGTTTGGTTCATATTTTGAAGTCTGGATCATTAGGCGCTCAACAAGGCGCCGCATCGGTTATATGCAAAATTTGCAGCTCAATGGAAATGAAGAAAATGTTAGGTGAAGTTGGTTGCATACCTCTATTGATCAACATGCTTGAGGCTAAAGTAAACAATGCTAGGTTGCTTGCAGCTCAAGCAATTGTGAGTTTAATGGTTTTGTCGCAAAATCGAAGGGAGATTAAGAAGGACAATAAAAGTGTCCCGAATATGGTTCAATTGCTTGATCCAAGTCCACAGAATACTGCGAAAAAATACGCAGTTTCTTGTCTTGGATCACTTTCTTCTTGTAAGAAATGTAAGAAGTTGATGATTTCATATGGAGCAATAGGGTATTTGAAGAAGCTTATTGAGATGGAGATTCCAGGAGCTAAAAAGTTACTTGAGAGATTGGAAAGAGGGAAATTGAGAAGCTTGTTTAGTAGGAAATAGAGGAAACATTTCCATGTGTTTGCAACTGTTTTTTTTTTTTTTTTTTTTTTTTTTTTTTTTTTTTTTTTTTTTTTTTTTTTTTTTTTTT
>JBBPBT010000850.1:13298919-13309645 GCA_037974875.1 Cicer bijugum
GGACATATCTTTTACTCAACAGGTGTTTGTTTATAAATAAAGAAATAAATTAATATTGAAGTCTCTTAAGGTTTGAAATTTATAAAAAAGTAATTTCGAATATTTAATAATGTAGAGATTAATAAATTGACACAACTTATTTTATATTTGATTCAATATTAAGTAAGGATAATTAAGTCATTAATAATAATTAAAATGGAACAAATAGATAATTAACAATAATTGAAAAACAGATATGTTGGTCACTACAACAACAATTTATTTTTATGTAATTTCAATTAATCATCAATTATTTTTCAAGTAACAATTTTAAATGTTATACACATTCATTTGATTAATAAAATAATACTACTTAACAATCATAGTAACTCCTCTCAAAATAAACTTATGCATGTAATAACATAATTATGCAAATGTATGAGCCAAAAATTAATTTAAGAGAATTAAATGAATAAACTAAATAATACATATAAGTACATCAATTAAGATAAAATGAAGGATTAATTGCAGTTTTGGTCTCTCTATTTTAGCTGAATCGCGAAAGTAATCTCCTATTTTGTTTCTCCTCAATTTTGGTTCCCCAAACAGAATTTTGATCCAAAATTTGATGAAATTTCATTTTTTAAAGCAGTACTACACAATTTATGATCATATATTTCAAGTATAATTATTGCAAATGAGATCTTGAGGCATAGTGTGACTTAAATAAATGTAAAAAAAAAAATTCATGAAGTTTTGGACCAAAATTTTGTTTGAGGATTAAAACTAGAGAGAAACAAAATGAAAGGAACTACTTTCGCGATTCAACTAAAATAGGAGGACCAAAACTGCAATTAAGTCTAAAATAAATTAAAATAATACGTTGTAAGAATGATATTGTTCCTTTTTAATTATTGTCGGAGATTAATTGTTTCTATTAAATTAGTTTTCTAATGGTAATTTAGATAATAAGTTAATTGTTGTAACTTTCTATAGTGACTGAAAATTATTTTTATTTTTTTTAGAGATTAAACTGAATCTCACAATTTTACTTAAAGACTAAAATGAGTCATAATTCAATTGTTTTTATTCTAAAAACATTTATTAAAAATAATTAAGTTAATAATATTTTTTATCCGTGTAATATAAAGCTAATACAGTTATAGTTTTTATAAAAATAATTTAAATTCTATCCTATTAATTGATATTCTCTTACTTTTGATCCTCCGTACAATTTTACTATGAAAAATGTTAAGGTATGATGCCGATTAAACAATAATAATGCAATGTAGCGTTTGGTCAATTTCTTTGTAAAAGAAATTTCAAAATAACAAAATAATTAATTTGTGAAATATATCCAAACAAAAAAAAAAAGCAAATGAAATTGAATTGAAGAATCTAATTTTTTTCATCATGAACAACTCATGCATCTTCTTCTCAAACCCAACCATCACCCCTTCTTCTTATTCAAAGGCATGTGTTCTTCTTCTTTTGACAGTTTAAGCTTAAAATCAAAAGCCTCAAACTTTTAATTCTAAAATTTAGTTTTCTTTTCTTCTAAATTTCAAATTTTACAAAAAATATAACATTTTTTTTTCTTTCAAGAAATACTAACAAAACACATTTATCATTCTATTTAATTGATTAAAATTTATATAAATCTTATCAAAATATGTGAATCTTATATAAATTTAATAAAAAAAATGTGTGTTAAAGAATTTGACAAAAGTCAATTCAGACTTTTTTTATGTCGAACTTTTGTTTTTGTCAACTTATATTAAGCTTTAAAGTGAGATAAATTTGTTCTTAAAATTGGGCTTTGTCTCGGGGGAGGCATTGGTGATAGATTATAGTTTAAATGTTGTATAAGTGCTAGTGCTACTATTCGCACCTTCTGTTTTTCCTAATAGACTCTACTATATATAGAGTTTGTTCATACACTTTTTAATTTTATTTTTAAATCCCTTCTCCAAGAGATGCCCAACTTTTAGTCGTTTAGGGCGCATTAATAGATATTTTTCACATAAGTTTTATTTTTATTTTTATTTTTTATTTTTTATTTTTTATTTTATCTTTTTTATTTTCATTTTGGAAGTGGGGCACTAATTATGTGTCATTAATGATGTTAGGGGAAGAAAATTGGAATTATCATTTTTTATTTTTTTAAAATTATTTTATCTGATATTTTTGGGATATTTCACAAATATTTGTGAACATATATCTTATGAAAATCTAAAAAATTAAGAAGCTGCAATAATTTTTTTTGAACATCAATATAGATGTACATAATCCACATTAAGATAACGTTACTAATTTTAAATTAAGAAAAAAAATCTCTTTATTAAATAAGACTTAATTTTTTTTTATGAATGATGGTATTGAGTGAAGAGACAATTAAAAATATTTTTAAATTGTTAGTTATTGAATAAAATTAATATTTATTTAAACTATTTTAATGGTACTTTTATTAATACATTATAATTATATATTTATGAAGCATGATCAATACATATTTTTTATAAATATTCTACATATATATAAATATTTTAATAAAAATTTTGTTAATGTATCTAAGACGTATTATATCTCAAATTTCAAAAATTTCACGTATATGCGTATTTGTATTATATCGCACCCATAGTAGAACTTGGACTTTATAGGATAAGAAGGAGGAGAAGGGAGATAAAATTTTGGAGAAAGATGTTTGTTGTTCAAGATTATGTGTAACATGTTGGAGAATGTTTATTAATTTGGAGACTGATGTTACACTGCTGAAGAATGATCATTTGTCAATTTTGCTTTGAGTTGTGCCTTTTGACCTTGCTTGATGAAAATGATAGAAACATGTAGAACGTTATTGGTTTTCCAGATTATGTCAAGAACGTTGTTGATTCAGTTTTGTTCATTTTTATCTCTTTTTTTAAACTGATTTCTCTTGCATTTGCTTTGTACCTATTTTGGATTATTACACTCAAAAACACATGTTAAATTAACACATAATTTAGAATCATAATTAGACTCTTTAATTAATCTTTATTTGTTTACATCAAAACATTAATTTGAGATTTGCCTCAAGAGTATTATAAACTAGTATAAAAATATATGTGTTTTCCTCTCTCTTTCACAAAGAATATTTTGTGCAAAATAATAAAAGTATCTTATAAAAATGTCAAAACACAATTCAAACCTCCATTTTCTTGTGTTTTCCAGCACCTTTAAAGACAAGTGAAATGAGCTAGTTTGGTTATGCCACCTTTCAACGAATGTTGATGCAAGATTATAATCAACCATTGCCAAGAGTGTTCTCTACAGAAGCCATACTCTAGCCCCTGTTAACCCTACTCCGGCTCATCCTAGACCTATTATGGCGCTTCCAGAACCTACTCCATATGTTTGTCCTCTATATGTTGTTCAATATGATCTTCCTCGATATGTTGCTTCTCTATGGGATGTTGCTCTGATGGCCACTCTTGCATCCTAGATATACTAGAATAAGCTTCTCCAACTCTTTTCCTCCTAAATGTAGTAGGTCAAACTCTTTTCTCCCTTGGACGAATAATTAAACCATCTCAACCTTTATTCCTAGTCACTGAATAAAAAAAAATAGAAAAAAAATTGATAAATGGGTTTTGACATTATCATATAGAAAAAAACTCGGTATATAATTGAAGTAGCAATGTCAATAAAAAAAAATGGGATTTAAATTGTGACTCTTTTAAAATTCTGATTCTTGTTCTTAATTTAAATAAACTCAAAATTAATCTTGGTTGAAACAGAATTTCCAAAATGTTTTGGATATATTAGAAGTAAATAAAACAAATTAGTATATAATGTAGTGTGATTTGTATGTGCAAATAATTAAAGATAAGGGATATAAAGATCAGACACAAAAAATATATTGGTTCACCCAACTCGGGCTAGTCCAGTCCTCACAACCGTGATATTTTTACTATGTATTTCAGAACCAGAATGTTATCCTTCACACATTTTCTCTTAATCACACCTTGATCAAATACAATCTTCACATTTCAACTTAGAAAGGATTTTGACAATCACCCTCCAACCTTGAAAGAATTTTTACAAACACATTCAATCTAACAAAAAAGATCGACTTGAGTTACAAATTATGTGCAAGATAAAAGTGTTTGGGATCTTGAAAATTTTAAATGCTTGTTTGAGATAAATAAATATAAACTTAGTAAATGATGATCCACAAATATAGTGAAGAGAGTTGTAGTTTGCTTAAAGAGTTTTTGGTAGATTTGAAGAAGTGTTGGTAGAATTGTAAATTGAACTATTTGCTTCATCTTCTAATTGATCTTCAATTTATAGATGATAAACTTTAAATATTCAATTTAAACTGAATATAGTCGTTTGACACACTTCCCAAGTGTCATATATATTTTAAAGCAATTAAATATGTGTTTATATTGTTGTCAAGAACGTTCTTAACACACAAAAATCGTTGTTACTTTTGAGTCTAATGGAAAATGTGAATGAGTTAGTGAATGAGCTGTGAAATGTCAGTTGGTACTATTGCAAATCAGAACTATGTAGAGCTTTCTACAGAATATTGTAAGTAAAATGTATTTGCGTCATTACTCACAACTCATCAATTTGGAGATCAATCTTGAGATTATTTTCCTCCTTTGGACATTCAACTCGAGTTCTGAGCTTCACCATTGATTTAAGTTGTCTTGATACTCTTTAAACTGATGTTTGGAATGTGGAAAATAATATGTTTTAATTATGTCTTTAAAAGAGAATAACCAAAATGTTGTTTTGTAAAATTAGAACGTTCTTGGTTTGGTGTTGTATGGAAAACGTGGGTGAGTGCTTTAATAGTTGTCTACTGTCAGTCATTTGTCTTATAAGCATAATGAACTTTTTGTAAAAGGTGCAGCAACAGTGTCCTTATTGTCCTAGTTGTCTTTGCTCGTAGCTCATAAATCTAGAGATTAATCTTGATGTCGTTTGCTTCTTTGGGCCTTTAGCTAGTCTTTTTGGGCTTTGATCATGGTTCTGAGTGGGCTTGATATTTAATTCACTTGAAGTCGGGGAGTTATTCATTTCATTCCAATCAAATTGTCCAAAATGATCTTGTGTGAATATAGTTGGTACTTTTGCAAATCAGAATGATTTTCGTTTTTCAAGACTTCTATTTTTAATAAACTAGAATGATCTTCGTTTTTTCATACTTTTATTTTTAATAAATTAGAATGATCTTTGTTTTTTCAGATTTCTGTTTTTAATACACCAGAATTATCTTCGATTTTCCAGAATTCTATTTTTAATAAACCAAAATGATATTTGTTTTTCTAATTGTTGTTTTTAAATAAATCATAATGATCTTTGTTTTTCCATAATTGTTTTTAATAACCTAGAATGATATTCGTTTTTCAAACTGTTGTTTTTTAATAAACTAGAATTATATTCATTTTTCCAATTTAATAATGATATGATTTGTATTGATTTATAACATGGTATGATCATTGATTGTTGTGTGAATGTATTTGATCACCTTCTTGAATGAATAATATATAATTTTTTTTTAATGTATTTTGATTTTAATGAACTAGATGTAATAATAATTCTCTTGAATGATTGATATATAATTTTTATCTTTATTTTGAGATTATTTTATTATTGAGTAGGTACTTATGCACTTTGATAATTTGAATGACTTCTTGTTTGTTCACTTATGTAATTCATGTTCCTTAATTAAAACTCAAGTACAATCATTACTAGAACACTATTCATAAAACTTAATAATTTATTTTGTAAGGTTTGTTGTCACAAAACATAAATCAGAAAAGTTTTCACTTCAACAATAATTATAATTACCGAATATTTCAAAATCAAATATTTGATATATTAAAATATTCAAATATTTGATATAGTATTAACATACCGATACCAAATATTTCATTTTGAAAAAGGCTATATATACCAAATATTTTTATCTCAAAATAATCTGTATATTCTTTTGTATACCGAGTATTTTGGAATATTAAAAAATCCAGAGCTCTTTCAAACTTTCTTTTTTCAATGTTTCTATGTTTTTGAAAGAAAAAAAAAGGAAGGTATTTTGAGTTTTTGTCAATTTTGAGTACAAAAAAAGTATACGCGTTTTTACTAAAAATATAGAGGTTGAAAGTATAGTTGTAAGGGCGAGAAATAGAATCCTCAGGCCTGGTTATATCCATGTGTCATGAATGCAGTTTTTGTAGCACATCTTTGAAATTGAGGAAGCATCTATGAAAGTAAGAGTCTGGCTTCCTAATGTCCCATCAACTAACATATCAATGTTAGGTAAAAGATAAATGATAAAGATCTTTGTGACATGCTTTGTTTAAGTCGGTGTAGTGTACACACATGTAGGTGATTTTCTTGACAATGTTGACTTTTGTTAGCCATGTTAGGTATATGATTTCTGTAATGAACCCGACTTTAAGTGAAGAAAGGTTTGTTCATGCGATATCTAAATGCGGTTGAAAGAATATTGAATTTCCTATTGAAGTCCAAAAAATGTATTATATGCAATAGTGTGATTTTACATGAGCGAAGATTATTTAAAATAAAAGAAAGAATTACTCAAGGAGAAAATCAAGTTAGCTATACAAATAGTATATTCATTTTGCAATTCCATTCTTCTTTTCAATTGAATCATTTTCTTGTTTCATAGTAAGCTTTGTATGCTTCGCGAACCATCAATTTATTTTGGTGATGCATTAATAATAATCTGAAAAAATACCAATGATTTTTGGATGATTACTTTTTTAAGTTGTCCAACACATGAAAACGTACACAACATAACTAAACATGCTTGTTATATTTAATTTTGAGAGAGATAATAGAGACTAGAGACGAGTGGAACATCGTACTCTTCTTCAACAACTTCACACATATCACTGGCATCAAGATAGGCTTCCATTCTAATTAATAGCCCAAATATCATAATTTTGGTTATCAAACACAGAAAGCGCAATTGGAATGGATGAGCCTTCTGAATTCAATCTAAGTGTGTGTTTGTGTTTAGGGATTATGGTTGAAAGAGTAGCTGTGATATCAATTTTTTGGTTTAACATAAGAGAAAAACAGAATAAAAATGTTCTGCCGAGGATATTAACTCGTAGGGATGAAAATTCTATTAAGACTCATGATTTAATGGATACCCGTAAAAAAATCCTACGTAGGGTAAAAGATCCATAATTGGTATGTGTACGGAGCGGGTAAAATTAAATGGATGTGGATGCGGATACGGTTCACCTCGCACCTGCACAAACCTAATTATATTATTTATTTATTACATTATATTACTATTTAATTTAATTAATTGTTTTCTTTTATATTTTAGCATCTATTCATATAATTTGACCACTATAATATTTATAATAATTGAAATATAAACGTTTGTAAATTTTTTAAGAATTTGATTTTAATGAATAGCCAAATAATTGTAACTTTACTAAGAGTTATATTTTATCAATCGTGATTTTATAATTATACTTACAACTTTATATCAATCTTTTTTTTACAGATCTAGAATAATATCGTTGTAGGACTTGCAACTTCTTAAATTATTATAATAGATATTTAAATGTGTATTGAAACGTGCGTTTATTTAAAATATTTTGAATTAGAAAATATTTTAATTTATAATATTTTATAATTGGATTTAAGATATTTGGATAATTTTTAAATTTAATCACAAAAATATCATTTAGTTATTTTATCGATCTATTTTAGTTAAAATTAATGCACAAGTATAAATATTTTTTTAAATTGTGGTATAGGGACTGATACTATAGTACTCTATCCAAATCATATTCATTGTCTTCTCTATAAATTAGAGTGAAACAAAACAATTTGATATTCTCCATATTTGTAGACACTTAAACTTAAAAAACACAAACAATATATTTAAAAAACAGAAACATCAACGTAACAAAAATATCATATAACAAACTCGTACCGTTTAGTCATAATTTAAAACAGACAAATAAATTTATATTGACTCTAACTTATAAAATATCTCACATTACCGCTTTTGTAAGCATTTTTTCAACATGTGAATATTTAATTAGTTAGATAGTAAGAAATAATTTAAAACTCCTTTTATTAATTTCTTGTACATGAAAAATGGAATTGAGAAATTGATTTACTACAATGATGGAGCTAATCAAGCTATAATTCTAACATAATTTAAGAAACTAAATAAACTATAGCCATTTGATCATGAAGACCAATCAAAAGGTTGAAAGTAATCCTTGTGATCATCTTCAAGTTTTGATGATATAGTACTAACATACTCTAAATTATCTAAAAAGGGATCAAGGAAGAGCAAATAATCATCTAAGTAAGATGAGGGAACTTTCTCCTTAAACTCCATTGAATCTGAGGAAATAGACGACGACAACAAAGAATGACAATTTTGTTTGGTTGGGAATGTGTTGTTAAAGCTAAGCAATATGGATGAAGTGTGATGAGGAGAAGTGGGATCAAGTATGATGTCATGATTGAGTAAGTTTTCACAAGTGTGATGACCATAATAAGTGGTCTTATACAAAGGAGGATTTTCTTGAATTCTATGCACTTGTTTGGTTGCTTGGCATCTTAGATCAAATTTGTAAGTACACCTATAGTAGTTCCTGCATATCAATTTTGAAAGAAAGAAAGAAAGAACAAATCAAAATCAATATTAGCGTATCAACGAGTGCATTGGCGAAGAAATAAAAGAGGTAAATTTGTATGAAAAAATATTGTATTTACCATAGGGTTGAATGACATTATTTCTTATGAAATTATAAAATTTTATTTTTAATTCTTAAAATATCTCATTTTGTAGTTCACGCAAAATTATTCCACAAGAGTTTTAATATATGTTGAAATGTAAATATTAAATTTTTGTAAAGATGTTTACAATTTTATAGAAAATTTCACCACAAAAAGCGATCTAAAAATAGAATTTCATTGTCCATTTAAATTTTTGTGGAGGAATATTCTATAATATTTAAAACATGTTTAGAAAAACTTACTTAAAAATTTAAAATTAAAATTGAAAAATAGTTAAACATATTTTATTTTAATATAAATTAAAATTATTTGTAGGATAATTTTTTAAAGGCTAAAAATTAAAAAATTTATTGGACTAAAATATTTAAAATGCTTCATTTGTTTTTTTAAATAAACTTTTATTTATTGATTGATTAACCATTACCCTCGTAGTACTAGTGAACATCTTTTAATAATAATTGATACACACCTTAGGTATTGAGAGTTGAGGATCTTCTTTTGACCATACTTTCTCCATTGATGGGCATCATCTGTCAGAGTTTTTGTCACATTCTCCCATGTTTGTGTAGTTTTTCTGCATATGATGATATCATTAATTTCAAAAACTAATTATCCAAAACAAATATACATAGCATGCAAATCACAATCAATCATTTCTAAAAAAAAATAATAATAATAATCTTTTTCAATCAAAACATTTAATAATTTCAACTAAGGATGTATTTTGAAAATAAAACTTATATATATTTAAAATATTTGTTTTCTTCTAAAAAATAAATTATGAATAGAAAGACGTAGATGTAGAAATATTTACCTTCTTTGGTAACATCCTCTTGGTGTGGAAGTACTCTTACAACTTTGTTTGAGGTCCATAGATCTAGTTGGACCAATGGAGGAAATGTCCTTTTGTATTTGGTCAATGGAGGGGATATGTTTTTCCAAGAGGAAGAGGGTATTGTTAAAGGAGTTGATGACTTTGTCGACAAGATGTTTGGCTAATGAGATTGTTGTTGTTAACTCATTATTATTATTATTATTGAGCAATACTTGCCTAAGTTGTTTAGCAAACTCACAACCTCTCGTAACCTCTTCCAATGTCTTTCTTTGATCATCCATTCTCAATACTTAATTCCCTTACTTTACTACTATGTCTTATTTCACTCCTTTCTGGCCCTTTTAATTTAAAGTTGGTGCTCGCGTGGCAAATTGTAAATTACAAATTACACCATTATTATTATTATTATTAATGTTGTTGTTGTATCTTTCTCCAACTTGCTATTTTTCAAACAAAACAAATAAACCTCGGATGAGGTATCCCAAAAAAAAAATATTTTATTTGTGAAAAAGAAAAAAATTCAGTTTTCATCTTACTATTAGATGATGACAACTTTTTTGTTAACTCAGATAGATTTTTATTATGTCATATTAAGGACCCCAAAAGAGAAAATTCAAATGCTTAGTGTCTTGTCATTGTGAACATATAGTAAAATAATGTTCAAGTAAACACATGAAAGAAATTTGACGATAGGAAGTCATGGTACTTAAAGTGTGAACAAGAGGGTGTTGAATTTTATATTAGTCAATTTTATATAGTTAATATTAATTTTTATAAAGATTTGGTGTTCAACTTATTCATATTGTTGTGTTTAATTTAATGCGATAATCTATCAAATTCATTGTGATTTAAAAAGTGGTATTAAAGTCGATGGCTAAAATGATTGATTTTTTGTATTAAAAGTCTTCTTACAATGGTCAAAAATGTATTTCTTTGATGTTGAGCACCAACAATAATATAAGTCAATGTGAATAAAAAAACTTTCATTTAAAAATAAATACAATGAAAAAATTTTATTTAAAGAAAAATGCATCAAATATAAGTAAAAAGTTACGTTAACCACTTTATAAGTAAAAAAATTCATATATGTTAAAAAACCTATTTTTAACACTTCTA
>JBBPBT010000850.1:13309836-13327300 GCA_037974875.1 Cicer bijugum
ATATATATATATATATATATATATATATATATATACTATAAAAAGAGTAAAAAATTATTTTAATTTTTAAATGTGTATTATATGTTGTCACTCATCACAATTATAAATACAAATCTAAATATATTTTTTGTTAATGATTTTAAAAATCAAATATATATCTAACTAATATGTTAAATCTTCTAACGTTCAAAATTACTATAAAATATATATATATATATTGATATTGTAATTATAATTTTAATATATTGAGATAATATAGGGATAACATATTTGACTATTTACTCATTAAAAATAAGAAATGATAATCTCACCATTCATAATTTCATAGAGATATTGGCATCCGACTGCTAAAGATGTTGAGACTTGAGACGTGTAGAGATGGATTGGGTGATATCACCACTCACCAGGATTGTGTCATTTGGATGACGTCAGGAAACAACAATGTGAATCTTCTTTTTGGTCAAAACAATGTGAATCTGAATTCCATTAAATTTATTGTTTACGAAAGGACAATTTTACCCTTCCTGGTTCTGCGGATCTTGCCCATCAACACATAAACTTATTAGTTGTGATTGTGATTGTGATCTACTTTACTTTAATTAAAACCCTTACGGTACGGTACATTTAGGGATCATTTATAAAGTTTTAGATAAATGTTTATTACACTTTCTATATATATATATATATATATATTACTCCATACTAAAATACTAATTTAATTTAAATTTTAAATAACATACATTAATTTTTTAAATCAAATTTTATTTCTAATATGAGACAGAACGACTATTTAATATTATTAAATTGTTTTTGAATTTGAAATGTTGACATTGAACGTATTTGTACACAAATAACAAATTAGTAATAGTCCCACACAAATTATACACATTATTTATAATATAGACTTTTCTTAACAATTGTGAAACATATCATATCATTTTCTTTACGTCAATGATAGTTTAATTAAATAAAATATAATAACAAATTAAAAATTAATACAATAAAAATACAAAGTAGAGTCTATTTGAAGAGCATATTTAAAGAGCATATTTAGTAGTTTGGTTGTCTCACGTCTCACGTATAAAAATTTAAAATATTAAAACAAATATTAAAAATTAATATAATTTTTAATAATAGAACTAACATAGGTGCAAGATTGTTGATGTCCATTCAACGACACAACAAAATTTGAAGCATCTGATTCCTCTATAAGACTCAAGAAAGACAAATTTTTGGCAACTTCCAAATACTTTGGTATAGCTAAAGCTTTTGCTACATTTGAATTTGATAATGAAATATTTTGTCAATAGCTAGCAGCAACTACTACACCATCAACATCTATCACTACAACATCAATATCCCACTTATTCCCGTCTATCAGATCCACTACATCAATATTAAGCTTATAAAAACCACTAAACAGAAGTATCAAATGAATAACAAATATAGACAAATTAGTACCTTCATTTAACGCCTCAAACAACACCACACTAACACTATTAACAATAGATATGTGTGCCTTTTAATAATGTTATCAATATCAACTCCCTCAAAATATGTTTTTAAATATAGTATCCTATATTCCATAACACAAGGTCAATACATCTACAACACATTCTCATTTGTATTGATAATATTTTTTTTCAACCACTCGTGAAGTGGTACATTTCTAGAATCATGTGAATTAAATATCAAACCTAAATGGGAAATAAATTAGACATGTTTTGACTAGTGACACTTCATAAAGGTATGTGGAATTGTCTCATTAAGTTTCCCACAAAAAATACATAATAGATCACAACTAATTCTTTTTTTAGAAAAATATACTAGTATTTTGGCATATAGTATGAAAATATTTTTTATTTTGCACAACTTTTTCTACACTGATCAACATCATGCACTAAATTATGAAAGGTCGATATCTCACACCTTGCCTTTAAGAAAGGTTACGAACCCTTCAGTCAAAAAATATCAGATTGTGAAGCACTCCACACAAACTCATCTTGTAGTTGAGACAAAGAAAATGGCAATCAAATAATTTGTTGAGCTTCAAAGGGAATAAAAACTTCATTAATTAATGGAGCATTCCAACATTGAATCATGATGTATGATATCAGAGACAAACATAATATCACAATTAAAAGGTTTAGAAAACCAAATCTTGTACCATTTTAATAAGGAAGTCAATTATCCTCCCATACATAAATTTGATGAGCATCCCTTACTCTCCAAATATCAGCTTTCTTAATAAAATCTACATGAACTTGCAAAATACTTCCATGTATATAAGTTGGTAATAACCAATGGAAGCTCTCAATAAATTATCGTTATGCATGACATGCAACCCTTGTTTAGACAATATTACATGGTTGAAATCATAGAAAGTTCTAAAACCCATACCACCTTTTTTTTTTGGTACATAATGCATTCCAATTAATCCAATAAATTTTATGTTTACCTAGTTTGCTACCCCACAAAAACATACTAATCATGCTTTTAATGTGCTCACATATACTCATCGAAAGAAGAAAGTAACTCATAACATACGTAAGAATTGTTTGAATCACTGCTTTGATAAAAAATTCTTCCTGCAGTTGATAAAAATATCTCCAATCCTTCAGCTTCTTCCACACCCTATCTATGACAAAATTAAATACATGTTGCTTATACCTACCACAAAAGAAGGTAACCTCGTATACTTTGAATGACACTCAACAACCTTAATTTGTTTACACCATTACAACAAGATTTTAAGATCATCAAGCACATTTTGACTAAAAAAGATTTTTGATATATCCAAATTGATAAGTTGACCAGAAGCAGATTGATAAGTATTAAGAACTCCTTGAATGTTTTGAGCATCTTGAATAGAATCCCTACAAAATATGAGGCTATCATATGCAAAAAATAAATGATGAATTTTTGGAGCTCCTCTTGCAATTTGAGTTCCATGAAAGACTTTATTTTCCTCTGCTTTATTTAGAAGACCAAAAAATACCTCTGCACATAAGGTAAAACGATAAAGAGACAAAGAATCCCCTTACGAAGACCTCGCTGAAGACATAACTAGTGAGAAGGATTTCCATTAAGCAAAACAGAAAAGGACGCTGTGGAAATACAATTAAAAATCAAGTTATGTCATTTTCGAGAAAAATTCATAGACTAAAGAACCTCAATGAAAAAAATTCACTCCATGTGATCATATGCCTTACTTATCCAACTTTAGGTCAACACACTCTTCTTGCCTTTATTTTTTCCTCATATAATGAAAAGATTCAAAAGTTAGTAAGACATTATCAATGTTTAAATTTCATGGCATAAAAACACTTTAGAAATTTCCAATGATATCATATTTCTCTTTTCGAAGACAACTTTTATTTAATTGACATAGGACATACATTTGTTTCCTGTATCCTTTTTAAAATAAATTCGAGAAGAAAAATAGTTATTAATATTGGTGGAACTAACCACAACAAGAATACATTGATTTTGTGAGGAAAAACAGCCACAAAAGAGACCTTTGTGGCGGCCTTAGACAGCCACAAAGAATGTGGTCACAAACTTTTGTGGCGGCCTAAACGGTTACAAAATTTGAAAAACTCGTTGCAATTTATGAGAGCTTTGACCGCCACAAAGTCCTACTTTTGTGAGGGTCTAAAATGCCTCCTTTTGTGAAGGCTTAGACCGCCACAAAGGTTAATGTTGATTTATAAAATTATGTTTTTGTGGGGCCCAGACCACCACAAAATATTCACTTTAGTAAAAAATTATTTTATTAAATTTGAAATTATAATTAAAGATTAATTTAAATTAAAATTAAATTAAAATTAAATTAAAATTAAAATTAACTTTAAAAATTAAAATAAATATTATGTATAAAAATATAATATTAATATTAATTAAAGTAATTACTTCAAACCAAATAAAACATTACAAAATTAACTCCTTATATATAAACAAAAATAAAGATTGTTAAAGTATAAAAAATTTTTGTACTAACTCAAGTACAACTCTTTTTAATAACTAACAAAAAATATTAATATCATCAATGTTAATAATGTTTTTTTAAAAATTAGTTATATTAAAATCAATAAGTTTTACATGTATTTCAAATTTTTATTTATCATATTTTATGTAAACAACATAATTTCAATTTTTTTAAATAAATCTATAATAATACATATTTTATTAATCTATATTATAAAAATAATATAAATATATTTATAATATCACATATTTTACTAATCTATATTTAAAATGTATAAAATACTAACTTGATGTCAAGTAGTGTCTGACTTAAAGCTTTCACAGAGCTGAGAACTCTTCGAAGTAAACACAATATCACCACTGTCAAAATAAAAATTCAATAATATTAATTAAATAAATAACTTCAAATAAAAAATAAAAAACTAAATATATAATATAAACTTGCCAAAATTCAAGATAATAGAGAGAAGGTGGAGAAAATTTTTATAAAGAAGGTTTAGAGAGAAGGTAGAAGTGAAAAATGATAAGAGGAGTGAAGTGATATTTATAGAAAATGGTTGATCCTTTGTGGCGGCCAAAGCAGCCACAAAGTGCAACCGATCTATGGATTTTGTGGCGGCCTGGGCGGCCACAAATGGCAACGGAACTATGGGATTTTGTGGTGGCCTTTGCAGCCACAAAGTATAACGGCTCAATGCGTTTGTGGCGGCCTGGGCGGCCATAAATGGCTTGCCTTGTGGCTACCTTTACCCTCACAAAGAGTTGATTTTGTGGCTGAAAAAACTCTAACAAAATCTTAAAAATTTAGCTAGATTTTGTGGCTGCCTAAGCCCTCACAAAATCACAACATTGTGATTTTGTGTGGGCTTAGACAGCCACAAAATCCAGCTAAATTTTTAAGCTTTTGTGATAGTTTTTTTAGCCACAAATAATGACCAATTTGAATTTTAGTATTTGTGTAGGCTTTTCTGGTCACTAATTTGTGAGGGTTTTTTTTTGAAGCAAAATATTTGTAAATTTGGCCATGAATGAGGGGATTTTTTGTAGTGTAACGGCCTCTTACAACTCTCCCACATGAAATTTGAATTTTGTCCCTTAAGATTACATAGTCAAACTCGTATTACTCAATTGTGACAAATACTTGTCTCGTACATAATTTTCATAGTGAAGTATAATATTGTATTAGAATCTTCTTTAATTTTTTTTTATCTATTAGGTGTTTAAGAGATACACTATTAATAAAATTTACATAGTCTTTAAAATTTCCGAAAAATATTAAAGATACACACTAAATTCATATTTCTCTTTTAACTAATTGATTGATTGCTAATATATGTTCCATGTATGATTTACATATAAAATTTTAATTAGTGTGTTATAAAGAGGATTCAGTGACTAATATGTTTAGGCGTGAACTTGGTATGGATAGTAATGGGTGGAGCTACAGGAGAAGGTTATTTGGGTGGGGAAGAGGAGTTGATGTTGGAATATAGAGATTCTTTAGCTAACGTAGTTTTGCATAACGATGTCCCTAATTCTTGAGTTTGAATTCATTGTCATGGCGGAAGTTATTATGTTAAAGAAACTTACAATTTGATGTGACAAGATGATGGTAGCACACTGATAGAACACTGCAAAGTAAGAGGAATGAGACCCAAAGAATGGGGCCCACTCAATCAAGTCACATACTTCACACACATTCAGTTTCTAGCATGATTGATGAAGGGAATAAAAGCTACTGATGGATCGAATAAAAGCTAGTAATAATGTCTCTTATTCTACTAATATTTCATTAAAGAGGGGAAGTGGGAAAGACATGCAGTTTCAAAAAGGATGAATGAAAGGAATAAAAACTAATTAATAATGTTAATTATTTAATGTTATAAGAATGAGAGAATAGGAAGAGGGAAAGATATCCAGAAAATATTCTAAGAAACAATTAGGGGAATTCTTTCTCTGGTTAGGAGCAATTCTGCTCTGGTTTAGGAGATCTTAGAACTCTGGTTTAGTTCTTTTTCTGCATTTTTATATTTCCAGCATTGTAAGAACATCAGAGCTCATCAATTCTAGCCAATAAAATTCTGTGTTCTATCATTGGTTCGACCTGCCGGATAGAGATAGAAGCTAGCGACCAAATGCCACCGAAAATGTATGACAAGGTTGAGGCTTTGGAGATAAGAATGGCTGAGATGGAAGGTTCAATGCGTCAAACCTTGGATGAATTTCGTCATTCCATTTTGACAGAGTTTGCAAAACTGTTGAATCGGTCGTCGCAGATAATCGACACCGATGAGTCAATTACGGAATACAAGATGGCAGTGAAGAAGGTGGAGCTGCCGTTATTTGATGGTGATGATCCAGTGGGGTGGATCACGCGAGCAGAGACATATTTTGAGGTACAGGGAATATCTGAAAAAGTGAAGGTTCGTTTGGCGAAAATTAGCATGGAGGGAGCAACCATTCATTGGTTTAATCTTCTATGTGAAACGGAGGATGATCTCACATGGTTGAAGTTGAAGAAAGTGATGATTGAGAGATATGGAGGAAGAAAGAGCAATAATCCATTCGAATAATTGAAAGATCTTCAACAAACTGGAGATGTGGAAGAATACATTTCAGATTATGAATATTTCTCTTCCCAAGTTAAGCGTCTCCCCGAAGAACAATACCTTGGGTATTTTTTGGGTGGCCTCCAACCAGAGGTACGTTTGCGAGTAAGGACCTTCAACCCTAAGACACGTACGGAGGCGATGAAATTGGCTCGTGATGTTGAAACAGAGTTATGGGGCGTATTGAATTACATAGGAAGTGGAGGTGGAGGTCGTTTGCGAAATTGGTAAGGGGGAAAAGAAGGAAGTAATGGGCTTACTAATAGAAATGGGTCTGGATTGGGTTTTTTTTCTAGGCCCAAACAAGGGAAATGCAAGTCCTGGGGGAACTCAATCCAAAAATACTCTAACTCGGTCAAATCCTAACCCAAAATTAAACATGCAAGGAGGCGACCTTAATCAGTACCAAACACGAACAAATGGCAATGAAGAGCGACGGGGGAACCACGAAAATCGCAATCGGGGAACTAAGCATCTTCCATATTCTGAATTAATGGATCGTAAGGCGCGAGGACTCTGTTTTCGATGTGGGGAAAGGTTCCATCCTCTTCATCATTGTGCTGAAAAACAGTTGCGTTTGGTAATTCTGGGAGATGATGAAGTGATGGACGATGCTAGTGAAGCCCTAGCTATCGAATTGAAGGAAGGGGAGAAAGACGTTGCAACAAGATGCAATTCTGCAGTGCTGTTCAGAATAGCAGAGGAAGGCAGAGCTCGAAATTGGTTCCCTTTTCCCCTACGTTTGGAAGGTACCGTGAAGGGCATATCGGTCATGATGATGGTGGACACTTGTGCTACTCACAATTTTGTGACTCCTCAAATGGTTGCAGTTCTGCAGCTTCCGATAGAACAGATCTCAGGTACGACCGCAGAATTTGGAAACGGTTCTCGTGTGTCCATAACAGAGAAGTGTGGGAAGTTTGACATTCAAATTAGAAGGTTCCACACCACTGCTGAAGCTTATATAGTGGAATTACAAGGTGAGGACATGATCTTGGGAGTGGCTTGGCTGCATAAGTTAGGCAAGGTATTATTTGATTGGGAAGAAATGGCAATTTGCTTGGACTGGAAGGGGAAAACTGTGAAGTTGCAGTGTCAATATCCGGAGAATTGTAGAATCAATCAGGAAAAAGAACTTAATGTTGTTACCACGAATATACTAAAGCCAAGAAAAATCATAACATGGGAAGAGAATAAGGAAACCATCAGCTGAGAATCTGGAAGTCTGTTACAAAATCAATGTCGTAATGTTAGCCTTGAGGACAAGGCTCATTTTGAAGCGGATGACAATGATAGAACACTGCAAAGTAAGAGGAATGAGACCCAAAGAATGGGGCCCACTCAACCAAGTCACACACTTCACACACATTCAATTTCTAGCATGATTGGTGGAGGGAATAAAAGCTACTGATGGATGAAATAAAAGCTAGTAATAATGTCTCTTATTCTACTGATATTTCATTAAAGAGGGGAAGTGGGAAAGACATGCAGTTTCAAAAAGGATGAATGAAAGGAATAAAAACTAATTAATAATGTTAATTATTTAATGTTATAAGAATAGAGAGAATAGGAAGAGGGAAAGATATTCGGAAAATATTCTAAGAAACAATTAGGGGGAATTCTTTCTCTGGTTAGGAGCAATTCTGCAACTCTGGTTTAGTTCTTTTTCTGCATTTTTATATTTCCAACATTGTAAGAACATCAGAGCTCATCAATTCTAACCAATAAAATTTTGAGTTCTATCACACACTACTTTCCTGCATATGATATTATTTGAAATATGATGGTATCATTGAAAATATATTTGTTTGTGTGTGGCGTCTATTGTGTAATAGATTGCCAATCGAGGACAAACTAATTTGGCGAAGTATTGTTGTTGTTGATCTTCATTTGTGCGGTGGTTGTGCCATCCAAGAATTAGTACAACAATTGTTTTTTGAGTGTCTTTGATTAAGACATATCTGGAATGAGGTTTTGCAATAGTTAGGTATCAACAAAGCAATGGTGAACTTGTCATCTAACCATGCTTTTTAATTTGTAGGTTTAGTTAATGATGACAGAGTTATTAGGGATAAACTTTATTCTTTTTGGTTAGTTATTGTCGGTCGTTGCAGAAAATATAGAACAATGCTATTTTTAGAGAGTAGGATTTCAAATAATATAGAACACGATTGTTTTTATATAATTTTACTATAAGAGCTAAATTGTTTAATTTACAATATAAAATCATAATAAAAATTTAAAAAATAAAAAATTATATTCAATTACAACAATAATTAAATTTAAAAACACAAATAATATTATATTAATATATAAAAAAATAATCAATTTCACTCACAATCAAATAATAAGAAAAACATAAAGTACCATATACGGTATGAGTACTGATACCGGTGAAGTATCAGATATGGATACTTGGTTATTTTAAAACTACTTATACTTCATATATCTTAACTTTAGTAGATTACTTAAAAAAGTTTAGTTTTTATCATGGTATTAATTTTAATTGTAGTTTTAATCATTTATTTTTATTGATTTATAAAATTGACCACTTTATTTTAAAAAACAATAATTTTGATTTTCTTTTAATTTTTTAACTAAAAAATAACGACATGACATATTTTAACTAACGTGTCGTATGATACAATATAGAATAATTAACACTTATAAAATTAAAATAAAATATTATAAAAATTTAAATTTTAACTTCAGAAAATTTTTAAATTTTTAAATTTATAATTTAATTAATGATATATAAATAATTAATACATCTAGGTGATTTTATATATTATGAAATTATGTCTCACGTTATTTGAAATATATCAAAATATCAGATTGAAAAATATAATAGATTGACCAAAATTATCGACTTTTAAAATAGATTAATTAATTTAGTAAATTGATATAAATAGATTAAACCTTAAATGTAAAGTTGAAGAGTTTAATTATGAATTGCACTATTAATTTTTGCAACCTTTGGTGTGTTTAGAGGTTGGTTAAATTTATTTTAGTATGTTATATGTGATCGTGTGAAACCACAAATTATAATGGTCAGGATGTTCTTTTTGCATATTGTTCAATCTACTTTTAGGAATTAGGATGTCTTGTGGTTTGGTTTTTCATCGATTTGGTTATAATCCTAATCCGTTTTGTTGAAATGGGTTCGGTTCATATTGGATTGATTCATTCTTTCGATATGCATATTATATATTTATATGATTTGAATAACATCTAACATGTTAAATAGCATCAACTTATATTACATATAATATATTAAATATTAACATTATAATGTATGATTGCGACAAAAAATAGTACATACGACCGAGGTATAACGCGGGAGGATGGTGCACAAAGATGTGAGTGCCGTAACCATCGAAGTTTTCCGTTTAATTATTACTCGTCCAAAATAAAATTAGCCATTATTATATATTATCTTGAATAGTCTTTTAAGTCTTAGATAAATGCAATAGATCTCTGGTTCGAATTTAGAACTTTATAAATCTCTGAGTTAAATATGATAGAATTTCAACTATTATTTTCGTTTATATAGATTGGAGATCGATTGACTTTATCAATAATTTAATGATAAACTACTTCGCTTAATAACTCAATATAAATAATGAATTTTACTAATTCAACCAAAAAATCAAAAGTTTTATTGAACAAATCAATTTTACAATCTTTTATAAAATTTTAAAATTATTTAATATTTAATTAAATAATTTGAAATCAATATATAATAAATTTTCAAAATAATTAAATAAATATCAATAGCTAAACTATATAGTTACAAATTTTAAGTTTATATAAATTTTGACTACTTAATAATTAATATATTTTATTATTGAATTAGTAAAATTAATTATTTACGTTGAATTATTAGGTGAAATAACTCCCCGTTTTTAAAACCAGTTTTAGAACCATTTATTTGCATTTGCATGAAAAACACTTCCATTGCCTAGCCTTTATATTTATCATTAAAAAAAAAATTAAATTTGCAAATATAGACAAACAAGACAGGAACATTTTTTGAGTTTGACCAAAGTTAAAAAAATCAAGATCTAGCATTAACACAAAGAGCATTTGAAACTTAATTGATCCATTTATTTTCACATTTGTTATGGTTTTAGTCAGATTTTTAATCCAAATAATTATGATTCATGACCCCAATTATAATTTTGAGAAAATATTACTTATCGGACATAACATCACATTTCTTTTAGCTAAAAAGTCATTATTTCTAGAGTAAAAATTATACTTTGACCAAAAAATTTAATTGTAAAATAAAGAGACCATTTTTGTGAATATGTTAAAATATGAGATAAAAAATACAATTAAGTCAACTTAATAATTTAAGTCTTAGCTATTAGATGGTGTGAAAAAAAGTTAGCACTTGTAGACACTTTTAAGGGAAACAAGAGCATAGAGAATGAAGGAGAAACACATGAACCATTCCATTCTTTTAGAAAACACAACAATCAATTCCCAATATCAACAATAGAAGAAATCCACAATTCACACTTTGAAACATTATCTTATCAAAGAAACAAAACATATACATTGGGAAGCTTTTTATGAGCCTCTCCAAACCAAAATCGCTATTCTACCAACAAAAAATAATTTACATTTCTTTTCTTACCTCACCACTATTGCATATAAGCACAGAGTCTACACACAAACCACCTTTTGTATGAGTGCAATCTATTTGAGTCAATGAAAACTTGATATTCATCAAATCGTCCGAATTATTCGAAACAAAGTCTCCTACATGGTAGAGGATCCATTGTCCTGGATTATCCAAATGAGCATGGGATATGACACGTTGACCGTCAGAAGTCATCAGCTGAAACTTTACAGGTTTTATAGCCCAGCCATGGATGTGCTCCGTCTTGCAAACTCGAAGACCAAGCTTTTTGGATGACCTGCCAAGGTGAAGTTTGAAGAACACACTGTATGTCCCTTGTGGAAATTGGAAATCAATATCTCCTTCCACTTCAAGCCACCAGATTTGTTGAAGATAAGCAACTGTATGGAACCTATTCATAGACAAACAACAAGAGTATATTATATCATGTTCCACCATACTCCTGTGCTCTTATAATTTATATAAATATGTTACAATAGAACTTTTTTCCAAAACAAAATTAAAAAGGGATAATCAAATTTATAAAACTCTAATATCAAAAGGTGGCCAAATCCAAAACTGACCGTGTGTTTGACGAACATTCGACAAATGTGATTTTGACTAGAATTGATTTCATAATATGATTTGATAAAAGTGATTATATGGAGATATTGAGCATTGATAACAATATGTGGTTTGAAACTAAGCTATCAAATATACTACAATATGAGCCATCAAGTCTAGCATGAATGGTGGTGATTCTCCCATTTGAGTGACTGCAGGGGATTGCGACTATGCAATCCATATCCGCAAGAGAGTTGGTATTAGATCATAACCTTTTGTAAACAAGAGTTGGAAAAGTGTGAATATTCCATTTTTCAATCTTCATAGCTAACCCAGCAAGTAAGTCCAATACAGTGGAATCAATCTATCAAAGGTGAAAAAAAATGAGCAACAAATGTTTTGAATTTCCATTCTTATAGATGAAAACACAGCATAGCACAGAGTCAAGGTGTAGCAAGTTGTATTATATTGGCAGAAAGTAACATAGTTTCACTTACAATACTCTCACCTTGACTCTTCGGTCGAAATGTGATTCCAATATCTGCGATCATCTATCCCCGTAATCCTTAATGCTTTCGAAGAAATTGCCAAACAAACTCCACCAGTCCTCTTATCTAGCCAAATTTCCTAAACCAAAGTAACATTTTTGACAAGTAAACATGAAGCACTTGAAAATCATGTCATGACTTAATAGAGTGGAGATCCTCTATTTGGCTTTCCAATACTATGTTTTTATGTGTATAAGTATAAAAAGCACATGTTTATTGAATTGGTGATATTAATGGTTTTTATTTGAGTATGGATCTTCCACAACAACCGGATCGTACAGCCACTAAAGAGCCATTGAATCACATGGTACCCTATAAATTATCTAAAAATCTTTTATACACAAATTCAGTTTACATAACTTTATATTTCTTTATTCGAGTTAATGTGCCAACATAACTTACCTTAGTTCCATTATCAAACAAATTATGATTGCAAAGTCTTACATAAATATCCCTTTTCCCCAATTCAGCAACAGAAGCATCATCATCATCCTCCATAGCTTTACCCACGATGAACTTATAATTCAAAGGCAACTTCGATTCCCAAACAAAATCAGCAAAAGAAGCATCACGAAATGCTCTATTCAATCGTGCTAACTTGCATATATCTGGTGGATCTAAATACATCAAAACCAATGCTACACAACTCTCAGGTATATCACCAAGTCTTGGTCTCATTGAAGTAGAATCACCATCACATACACATGAAGAAAAATTAGCACCCATAATCTAAAAATCTAAGATTTCAATGACCCAGAATGCGAATTCGACTAAAAACTTGATCTTGGATCAGAATTTGTCAAATTGATCATATACAAAACCGAATTTATCACTGCCAATTTTATTTTCGGATAATAGAAACGCTATTTGTTATGAAAAGGGGAATTTGAGATGGAAACGACATGTATGGAGGTAACAGGAATTGGTATAAACGACACGCGTGTGCGCGCCGTTTTTAAGTTGAATTGAGTTCTTGAAGATCTATGGCTGTATGAAGATCGGATTACGTTCACACCCAAAAGAGATAAAGAAGAAAATTAATATAGAAAATGTGATAAGTGATGATGTAATGAAAATAAATAAATAAATAAATGTTTGATATTTTAAAATATAAGTCCTAAAATAATTCAAAAAACAATATTTGTTCCATAGGCATGGCAAACACGTTATGTCTGTAGTGAATTTTGCTTCCTCCACAAATCTCCACACGTGTTCTCATTAATATTTTGTTATGAGTGAAATTTAAATCTTAACATTTGTAATCGACGTATTTGAGTTTTCTTATTTCACACTCATTTACATATATAATAACAATAAATTTAAAAGATTATATTTATTATAATAAAATTAAAATCATACTTTCTATTATGGGAATATTATAATTTATAATATTTAAATTAATTAAATATATATATATATATATATAATAATATTACTAATAGAGTGAGATAGACATCAACACTTCAAATTCATTTGCATTCTTAAATTTTAATTTTTAAAAAAATTATCTGTATCTAATTAAAGTAAATTTTATTCGCCTAAATTATGACAATTCAAGTGGGTTTTAACATGTAAGAGTTATTGTGTTGTCATTCTTAAATTTTTTATACAATATTTTTAATTACTTTTTCTCAATGGTACCATCTAATATAATATAATTTACACAATTTTTAAATTATTATTCCTCAATTTGTATTTATTGGAATGAGAATATATTAATAAATAATAAAAATATCATTTATCATATTCTTTTAATCTAGAAGAAATAATTAAATAGGATAAATATTGTGGGATGGTGAGAGTAAAAGAATCTATATAAAAATTGTGTGCACACCACTCTAAGCTTTGTGTTTGATTTAGAATTCGTTGTAAAATCACACAAAATGATCGGTGAGAAAAAAAAAATAAGTGCAATTTTTTTCCTCCTTAAATTATGGAATAATTTTCTCTAAAGTACGGTGAAAATATGTCAAACCACATATATGCTTTATGCTTTTGTGATCTAATCTCCATTAGGTTCACGTTAGATTAGACTTTTTTTTTTAAATTAACAAAGTTAATTTTTTTAAAATTCTATTAAATTAAACAAATCAAACAACATATCACTGAAAAAATCTTTTAAATTTACCAAGCCGATCTTTTAAAATAAATATAAATAAATTATAGTTATTATATTAAATTGCATATTTTATGTTAAATTATTAATTTGGTAATATTTTTTATAATTTAAACATATTGACTTGCATCAATTTTTAACACATTTAAATGTATTTTTTAAGTTTAAATATATTTTTTTGTTTTTAATTTGTCTTTTATTTAATATTTATTTAGTCATTTATATTGTTTTAATTAATTTTCATCCTTTAATTTTTTTAAATGATGAACATTAATCTTTTTCGTAATTCCAACAAAAATTATAATAATATTTAATTATTATAATATCTTCTAATTAACAAGTGTCAATGTATGTCTACCGTAATATTCTCTTAAAAATTTCATTTATAGTAACTTTGTACTTGTAAAAACACTTCTTGAATACTTTAAATATATATGTAAATTCTTCAAACACTTGTTCGAATGAAAAATATTTTCTAAGTGTTTTTCATAGAGCATGGTAATCATTATTATAATCAATTTGTTAGAAGCAACTACTCAAGTTCCAAACCTTTGTATTCAAACTCAATAATGGTGTTAGTCTACTTTCAACAATTTGGAGTTGTCATATTGTATGGAGAAGAGTTGACTAGTAAAGTCAAGGTGTGTGTGTTCCTCAAAAGTTTAGAGTTATCAGATTGTTTGAGGATACTGACTTGGAAAGTCAAGTGCTTGGTAATTCAAGTTGTTGAATTAGTAGATTAAATCATTTATAGTGAAGAACTAGATGTAGCCAAGATAGTGGTGAACCAGAATAAACTACTTGTGTCACTTTATTCATGTGCCTCTTAATTTTTTTTACTGCTTCTACTCTAATTGAAAATCATCAAGTTTAAATCAGTTTAATCAAATAATGAAAAAGTTATCAACTTAGTCAAATACAATTCAACCACATTCTCTTGTTTTCACCTTCAAAAATGAGCCATCGAAATCTAAATGTGAGGAGGTTCAAATCATTATGAATGAACTCCACCCTAATTCAATTGGATAAAGAATCCCACTAACACACAAAATCACACAACAACAAAACATGGTTTGCTAATTTATCAGCATAATTGTTACCTTCCTTAAAGATGTTAGAGAGCCTAAATATGATATTATAGATCATTAGCAAACAATTGAACAACATGTTCCTTAGAAACAAAAGAACAAGATTAAGAAAAGAGATCACTCAAATAACCAACAAAGAGTCATTTTTAATTCAAAGGTTGGTCCAACCTTGTTGATGAGAAAATTCAATCACTATCATTGCACCAATTATCTCAGCTGAAAAGGAAGAGTAGGTTCTAGACAGCTAAAATCAACCAAGAACGAACCATAATAATGTATAAAAATTCCACCACAAATGGCTAAACTTGATGAGACAAAGAGGAAAGTGAAACTGCGAGGCAGAAATGTTGGTGTCAAGTGGATTCGCTAAGGCACAAAATATTTCAGACGTGAGACTATGAGAGAAACATTCTAGATGTGAGATACGACTATGTTGGAATCAATTTGGTTTTCCTCTTGTGATTTTGATGTTAACAAATGTATTATATGAAAATAATTTTTTAAACTAATGGCTTCATTAAGTGTGCAACAATTAGAACAAGAAAATTAGAGGAATGTACCAGAGGAAACTACTAGAGGAAGTGACTAGATGATGAGTTCAGAAAAGCTTACGCTTATGCCTCATAACATATTCCTTTGAAAGCAATGTGCCTCTGAAGATTATGAAGATTGCGTATGTTTGCCTCTAAAATTTGGGTTTGAGGAGTGCCTTTGATAATTGGGTTTGAAGACTGTCTTTGATAATTAGGTTAGAAGACTAGCTTTTAATGATAGTTTATTTAATGGTAGATAAAACTGAATTCGTTAAATGCCTTTGATAACAAGTCACTTTTATCTACCATTAAATAAAATGTCATTTTATAATTTAGCTATGGGTGGTTTGGAAACCTATGCTATTTAGTACTTTCTTTAGTATAATAACCAAATTAACACGTGTGTATTCAAGTATTTAACGAATTTTAATTAATGATAAATTATTTAAGAGAATTAAAATTTGAATTATTGAAATAGTTTTAATTATATTTTATTTATGTCTCAATTTAACTTTAAAATGAAAAATAATGAGCATTAATTTCTTGTATTTTTTGTTTTTTATCCAAGTCTCTCTATACAAATGAATAAATTTTTGCTATGAATTGAATTAGCTAATCATGAGTACAAGATTAATTGATGTAAGAGTTAAATTTGCTACTTCAAAATACTAATTCAAAAACTGTAAAATTGATTATTAATATTACTTTGATTAATAAAAGACTTTTCATTTTCTATTATTTTAGTTTAAAAAAGAAAATACATAATTAATTAATCAAATTTACTGATGACAAGGGACGATGAAATGAATACTTAAAAATTGTCAAGTGTCAAAGACTTATTCAAACATACTACGAAGGCTAATTAACTTTAATTCATTCTTATCCAACGGAATAAATAAATCCAAGACATATATATATATATATATATATATATATATATATCCACGATACTATTAGGTTTGGTTGACATCTTTTGACGTCGTTGTAAACATCAATCATCCCCAAGAACTCCTGCAATCCATTTTACAAAAATGATTTTTAAAACTCGTATTTGTCATAAAATTTAATATTATATGTATTATTTATCGTATTTATATGATAAATATTATTTTTTTTAATTCAAAATTTTATTTTAACTCTTTTATCTATTATTGAAATATATTTTTGTGATATATATAATTTATATTATTAATTATTTTAAATAAGTTATTAATTAATAAAATATAAATTATTAATTATTTATTTAATATATATTTTATTAATTATTAAAATATACCATATTAATTATTTTAGAGTATTACGATTTAGTGTGAAAAAAATACTTTAAAATGATTAATATTATATATTTTAGTGTTATATGTTATACTAGACTTTAAATCTTTAAGTATTATG
>JBBPBT010000850.1:13335685-13377640 GCA_037974875.1 Cicer bijugum
CATCAAAAACTATATACCAAAATTCTTAATGTGAGCAATCCTATAGGAATGCATGAATATTAAATTTTTAGTTCTTTAAGAACTATATAACTAATTATTTTCATAAATAATGATCAAGAACAATTCATTGTTTAAGCAATTATTCTGAAATGCTTTAATTTTTATTTTTAAGTTTTTCAATAACTATATCACAAATTATATTCACAACTCTTCATGTATGTTTGATTATTAAACTCTTAGTTTTTTAAAAATTATATAAAAAAAATCATAAATGGTGATCCCAAAAAATCACACTCTAAATTCTTTCATTGTTAAATTCTTCTGAAATTTATCAATTATACAAAAAAAAATATATAAGATTAACATGTTAAAATAAAAACTCTAAGATGAATGAAAGAAAAATCAAATATTGAAGGAAATATAAAGATTGACGTGAAAGAAAAGAAACAAAATTATGAAGAAAAAAAGTAATAGTGATAATATAATTAATACACGATGAAATATTTAATATTCAAATTAAACATAATTATATAGTCAATTGAACTTAATACTCAATCAAAAGTTTCGTTCATAAATAGCTATTGTACTGACTATCAACACTTCTAATTCTCATTAATAACTTGTTATATTATTTGGAGTGTAAGTAATGGAAATCCATTCAAAAGTTTTGTCACTATTTAATCCAAGATAATCCAACAAACATTTGTTTTTGTTAACAAAAGAATAATGTTTTGGAGAAAGTAAAAGCAGTCTAACTGGGGAGTATGAATCGTTGTATGAAAATACTAAGTTTTGGTAACTTTTTAGTTGAGGGATGGTGATGTCAATACTAAATTTTTCCACGCAGCAGCTATAGTCAAGAAATAGTGAAACACCCTTACTCGTCTTTGCAACGATCAAGGTGTGTGGGTTGATACAAATGAGGGTATGTGTAATCTAATTTTGTTTCTTCATTTTTATAGTTAGTATAAGAACAAACCTCTCTAACCCAACTCTAATAGTCAATTAAATTACAGTGTGTATTTTCTTATAAGATAATAATACTTTGTTTGCTTCATTTACTATTGATGAATTTCATTGTGTTGTGTTTTATATGCATCATGATAAATCTCTAGGGCCTCTTTCTTATATTAGACTTAATGTTTTGAGTGATGTCAAAAGTACGTTCATTTAGATTATATATTGTTTGCCTTTGTTGATTTTTATTCCTCAATCGTTCGAAAATGCTTTTGAATTAGAATCATGAAAAATCATATTTTAGCATGCAGAAACTTTGTTATATGTTCATATCAAATTGACATACTTTAAAATACATTAAAAATAATTTTCAAGTAATTTTT
The DNA here is from genome assembly GCA_037974875.1 of Cicer bijugum. Classification (NCBI taxonomy): domain Eukaryota; kingdom Viridiplantae; phylum Streptophyta; class Magnoliopsida; order Fabales; family Fabaceae; genus Cicer; species Cicer bijugum. The sequence continues at coordinate 13,337,026 of JBBPBT010000850.1, forward strand.
AACTTTGTAAATTTACTTTCATGTTTGTGAATCGATTTACAAAGATACAAAACTTATATTTTATGTTCCCAACTATGTGAATCGACTCACATACTTGTGACCACTTACAACAAAAGAGGAGATTTGCAAATCCAACTCTTTGTGAATTGAGTTGCAACACTTGAAATATTTTTTTTAATAGTTATGACAGTTCCAAAATTGTTATTTCAGTTATAAAGCATTGGTCAATCTTTTCATGTATCATATATAAACTCATCTAAACAATCAATAGCAAATAATAATACTTTCACCAATTCTAAAACTGCATTGAATATCATAATTTTAAGATTAAACACTCTTTCGAATTCAAGTGTATTCGAAGTTTTGAGATAAAAACAACATAGAGGGGATATATGTGTTGATGTGATTATTCTAGACACAAATCACCAAGAGGATATCGATTACTGTAGTGTTGAAAGGCTGAAGAGAGGATATCTTCTGTTTTGCTAGAGAGGAATTTTCTCTTAATTCTATCTTGTAAGAATTGAAGCGTGTCTTTATTTTGAAGATATGGGTTCAAATTTCTATGGAAGATTGTTCCAAGATTTTTGATTTAAGAGCACTTAGAGAAGAATGAATTGGTGTACTTGGTGTAACAATTGTCGACGGATCTTGTAAACGTTCAAATTAAAATATAAAGGAATAAACTTTTATTATTTGAATTAGAACTAGATGTGTTCTGCATGCAACAACGAAGTAAATGGACCAACATAAAAAGTTGTTTGTTTTTCTCTTTCCCTTAACTCATATAATTTTTGCAATTTTGTTCTTGATGGATTTTTGATATATTGGTGTTCAGATGAAAAAATTATGTTTTATGTGATAGAAAGATTAAGAATATTAAAAATTCTATTTTTAATCAATTTCATATTTTGAGTGGTTTAGATAAAATTTTGTTTTGAATCGTCAGCAAAATTGTGATTTGAATTAAAAATTTTATTTTTAAGTGTTTCTATCTTTTTGCAATCATTAAGTATTCTAGTAATTTTCACCAAATACTCATAAATAAATAAATAAATAATCTTCACCAATTTGATTGAATAAAAAATGTTTTCAAGTCATTCAATCAAATACTATTTTTTACGTAAATTTTACCATTGTTCATTTGTGTTAATTCATTGCAATACTATAAATATTTTAAATGATAAAGTAGAAGTTCATATCATTTTCATCTTTATAGTTAAAGACAATGACTTAGATTTGTGCCAACTCAATAAGTTTAATTTTAAATAATTTACATATTTATTTTTTATCACATAAACATCATTCAAGTACTTTCTCAATTCCAAAAATAAAATAAAAAATAATTATAAACTTCTATTTTCTTAAAACAACGTAGATCTTCGTCTGAAATTTTTAACAGATTTCAAATAACAATGCACAAAGATGAATAATAAATGGTCACCATAGAATTTGACATAAAGTTATATGTCCTTATTAAAGTCATGTGCTAAAACTTAAAAAGAGGGTGACCCTATTTTAGAATAATTTAATAAAAGACAAAGCATGGTGATAAAAAGAGTACATGAGTCATGAGGTAGGGAGGAGAAGATAAGTGCTTTTTGCACTGTCTATTTATTCAAACTCCAACCACCACTGACACTCAATCTTCAAAATCTTCTTCAACTTCAACACTCTATCACTCTATGTGAAGAGAAAGAACAACAACAAACAAAAATGGTTAACATCAATATGAATATTAACTTTGCTACTTTACTTCACAATTTCAAATCCAAAAAGTCAAACATATTGTTGACCAATCTTTACTTTCTCATTTTCGCTACTTTTCTTTGCACCTTCTTTTATCTTCTTGGTCTATGGCACCATTACCCTTCCACCACCGTCATCTCCGCCACCGGATATTCAACCGCCTCCGTCGCCGGAGCCACCACCCTATGCTTTCACCGCAACAACACCACCATAGCCGAATCTTCATCCGACAAGATCGACTTCGCCGCCGGTCACTACCTCCAGGAATCACCTCACACGGAGGCGCGTGGACCTCAGTTCCCACCCTGCGATCCTTCCCTCTATGAGTACACTCCCTGCGAGGATCCTACGAGGTCGTTGAAGTTCTCAAGAAACAGAAACAGACAGGTGTATCGAGAGAGACACTGTCCGGCGCCGAAGGAGATTCTCCGGTGTAGAATTCCGGCGCCGTTAGGATACCGGTTACCGTTACGGTGGCCAGAGAGTCGTGACTCGGCGTGGTATGCGAACGTGCCGCATAAAGAATTAAGTGTAGAAAAGAAAAAACAGAACTGGATCCGGTTAGAAGGGAACCGGTTTAAGTTCCCGGGTGGTGGGACCACGTTTCAAGGTGGCGCAAGTGCGTACATTGATGGTATTGGAAAGTTGATTAATCTCAAGGATGGGTCTATCAGAACCGCTCTTGATACTGGTTGTGGGGTACGTATGTTAATTATTATTCAACCCTTTTTTCCGGTTTAGTTTTATCTGAACCGGTTTTTTGTCTTGATACCGGTTTTTATAGCGGATGTTGAAGGTCGGTTTTTTATTAAAAAACTTAATGTCATCACAGTTTCAAATAAAATTATTTGACACATATACAAAATACATTATATTATATAGTAATTTGTTTTTTCATTTTTAAATTTTTTGTGCAGTATCTAAAGAGTATGTCTAATTAGTCTTGTGACCACATAAAGTTAGTTTTATACGACTATAAAATTAAGTGCATAGTATTTTAATATCAACAAAAATAAACTTTGTTTTTATTTTCAAAGAACTTTTTTGTCTAAATATTATTTAATTTCTATGATCATATAAGACTCCTCACCCTCGGTTCAAATTCAACAATTTATTATCTAGTTGCGTAATGTTATGTTTTTATAAAAAATATTTAAGTTAATAATAATTGATATATATCAATTAAATATATCAAATTTTGTTAATTTAATTATCTTTTATAAAAATGAAATAATATAGTATTAATTTGTAAGGTTTTTTTTCCCTCAATGATTGATTATATCTTTTCCTTTTATAAAACTCAATGATTGAATTAGGTAGACTTGCATTATTATACTACCAAACTTGTTTTTGATTAATTTTCCAGCAGCAATAATATGTACTTTGGTAGTTTGTGAATTTTTTGTTGTTGTAGAATAAGTGTAAAACATAATAATGATAATAATAATAATAATAATAATAATATAATAAAATAATAATATAAACATGCATTATTAAAATAATTTGATAGAATCCATGTGCTCTTTATTACATCTAGTAACATCTTGTATTAAAAAAGAAATATATTCATCTATTAACATCACGTGAACAACACGAGAATTAGTACGGAGCATGTGCTTATCCAAGCACAAAGTAATACTAAAATATTACTAAAATGTGAACCGACTACAATAATGTTTCTGATCAATAGAGGCTCATTTATTTTGTATGGCAATTTTCAGGTTGCAAGTTGGGGAGGTTATCTTTTGTCACGTGACATATTAACATTGTCATTTGCACCAAGAGATACACATGAAGCTCAGGTTCAATTTGCTCTTGAACGAGGTGTTCCTGCATTGATTGGAATTATTGCATCAATAAGGCTACCTTACCCTTCAAGAGCCTTTGATATGGCTCATTGCTCAAGGTGCCTCATTCCATGGGGCAATTATGGTACATCCACCCATAACTATTTTATAATAACAAACAACTTTTGCACAAACACATTCAATCATATTCTACTATTTTATTTTATTATTAATACGATAAAAACACATTATATAGAGAGGATTAGTGACACACTTTTTCAATAATATTCAGCTCTATTATTAGTTGAATTTCATGTTGTCTGCCACTCAACCAAACACTTCTCAGAGTGTTGGAAAGAAAATGTTTGAAAATGTATTGCTAGCCCTTCTTTATATAAGAGAAAAGAAGTTTACGAAAGCTGATGTATTTAGTTCAAATTTTACAATAAATACATTCATTTTTATTAACTTAATTTTCTTTTATATATAAGAATGGAGACAGTAGTTAATTCTACTGGTTAACCATACTCAAAATTTTAAGCATCTAATTTGTGTCTTTGCAATGCTGATTGGCAGATGGACTATATTTGACTGAAGTTGATAGAGTACTGCGTCCTGGAGGATATTGGATTCTGTCAGGACCACCAATAAACTGGCAGAAACATTGGAAAGGATGGGAAAGGACTAAAGAGAGTCTTAATGATGAACAGGAAGTTATTGAGAATGTAGCAAAAAGTCTATGCTGGAAAAAATTGATACAAAAAGATGATGTTGCAATATGGCAGAAGCCAACCAATCATGCTCATTGCAAAATCAAAATAAAGATGTTCAAGAGTAGACCCTTCTGTGATGAGGCACAGGATCCAGACATGGCTTGGTAACAACACATTTGTTTTTCAGTTTTAATATTCAGTTAGTGAAATCAATGGCATGACAATCAGTTTCAGTTTTAACATTTTGTATGATGTAAAATTGATTCCATAGGGTAAAAATGACTTTCAGATCATCAATTAAAAATAATTTTTCCTTAAGAATTGATTCTAATTTGAAACTAGAATTTAGCATGTGTTTAGTTCTATAGTGACTAAAATTGATTTTGAATAAATTGATTCTGAGAAATTGATTTTAGTTAAAAGTTAGTTGAATGCAAATGGATTATATTTAGATATATTCAAATTAAAGTGAGTTGAACAATTAATATGATGGTTAAAATCATGGTTTGGAGTTAAAAATTACAAATCCTAACTTCAAGTTAAAATCAATTATGGAGACAAAATATCATTTAAACATGTCAAAATCAATTTTTTATCTTTTGAATTGGTTTTAACTCCTCCAAAAGTGAAATGGAACATGTACTTGGAGTTTTTACATTAAACTCATATAAGTTTTTTTAATGCAGGTACACTAAACTAGATACCTGCTTGACACCACTTCCAGAGGTAAATAACATCAAAGAAGTTGCTGGTGGGGAATTGTCAAAGTGGCCAGAGAGACTAACTTCAATTCCTCCAAGGATTAGTAGTGAAAGTTTGAAAGGAATAACTGCAGAGATGTTCATAGAAAATACTGAGTTATGGAAAAAGAGAGTGGCACACTACAAGACCCGGGATCCTCAGCTAGCAGAGAGTGGAAGATATAGGAATCTGCTTGATATGAATTCTTACTTGGGTGGCTTTGCAGCTGCCCTAATTGACGATCCTGTGTGGGTCATGAATGTTGTCCCAGTTGAGGCTGAAATCAACACCCTTGGTGTCATATATGAACGTGGATTGATTGGAACCTATCAAAATTGGTATGCTTTTCTTCTATTTCTCTTTGAATTTGAGTTAGATGTGACTCAATCATACGAAATCGATTAGTAGTTAAAGAGCGAAGTGATAAAGAGATTGAGAGTTTAATCCTCACTCCCAACATAATACTAATATTGGTTATTTCAACAAAAAATATCAACGTATAAAGTGAGAGATATCTTTCACTTATAAATATATTTTCAAGTCATAACTCATCTAATGTGTGACTCTTCAATACACCTCCTCGCGTCTAATTGAACATTTGTAGCATGACACAAGTGATCTGAAAGTAGGTCGTGTAACAAATCTTAGATAGACTTTAATATTATCTTAAATAACTAAATTCTATAAAACTAACTTATAAATTGAAAGATGTCTCTCAATTATAAACACATTTTCAAATTATATGTCATATCAGACGTCTCAACAAATTTGTTTGGGAAAATTGAGTGATTTATTGAATAACAAACAATATTGGTAGATGAGTTAAAACATAAAAGTAGCTTTTTGTTATGCTAAATAGTTTATCAGTACAACACAAGTTGATTATTTAAAAATTTTTATATAGTCGTGGACCTACCACTAATAGCAGCTTTATAAAAAAGAATGGTTCAATTAATGTCACATTCTCTGTTAGATAAAAAATTTCTATCATTATTTCTGTTCTTTTGATACTGTTTCACAGTTACTATTATCCAATATAGTATCATGAAAAGTAAAATTTAAGCCAAACTTTTGTCTAGTCTAAGCATGTGTTAAAAATCATTGCTTACTATTTTTGTCTGCTCTCAGGTGTGAAGCTATGTCCACTTACCCACGAACTTATGACTTCTTACATGGTGATTCAGTTTTTAGCCTCTACCAGAACAGGTAAATGATAGGAATTAATTAGATGTAATGATCAAATCTTTAGAACTAGGTTTTCTAGTACTAATCAATATTTCATCTGAAATAAAATATAAACAAAATTAATAATTAAAAGATTAATGTATCTAATTAAAAATTTAGTCTATATACATCAACTTTTCAACAAACATTTTTTCTTATTTCATGCTGATAGAAAAAATATAATACAAGATATTATTTTTTATTTAACGTTTTAAAGAGATTGTTTAAACTTATCTTATAATATAAGCATTTGCATACGAGTTTTATAGAGCTTATAATCCATTTTTTGCTTACTCTAACAAGTTCTTCAAAATAACTTGTTAACACAATTCAAAATTTACATCACAATAATTTTAACCTCATCCTCTTATAATTAACTTTTACAAAAATATACTATATTTATAAGTTTTTTACTCAAATTAACCCTTAATTTTTTAGAATAGTACCAAACAAAAAAACCAATTTCCTAACTAATGGCAAAACTTGGAGGTAATGTCATTTTGGTTAGCTTAAAAGATCCACGAAAAGCCTCTCCAGTTTCTATTGTCAACTTTAAAATTTTGCATCCATCTTAATTCAATATTATAGTATAACATTAATCAAGATTGTTAAAGCTTTGCAATTTATCAAATTAATGTGTCACAGATGTAGTATGGAGAACATTCTTCTAGAGATGGATCGGATTTTGCGGCCACAAGGTAGCATAATTTTGCGCGATGATGTGGATGTGTTGACAAAGGTGAAGAGCATTGCAGATGAAATGCAGTGGGATGCCAGAATCACAGACCATGAAGATGGACCTTATCAAAGAGAAAAGATACTAATAGCAGTCAAGCAATACTGGACAGCTCCACAAACAGAGCAAAACTAACACAGCAAGTGCTAATTTGTTTATATTTTTATCAAAATTTTCATAGGAATTCAATTCTTGCAACAAACCCCAATTTTTGTGGGTGCTGCTTGTAACTTATAAGTGAAATTTTCATGGCTTATTAACATTTTGAGGCTTTAAAATTTTGGTTTAATATTAACGAAAAGTTTGTATATTAATTGAACATGAATTAATAAACACCAAATATCAAATGCATGTATGTAATATTTCTTCAAGTTATCTAAAAACACTGCTTGTAGTCAAACATACCTTCCCTGTGAGTGAATCTCTTTGCTACTAGCCTTGTCTTGAACTTGGGTGGTTTAACTCCTAAAATTTCCTCCTTCCTCTCGAAGATTCACTTGTTGCCTACAATTCTGGAGTTGGTAGGCTTAGCTATGAGTTCTTAAGTATTGTTCTTCTCCAGTGATTTCAGCTCCTTAGTCATGGCTAAAATTCATTTGTATTTATCTTGAGACTTAACAACTTCATGGTAATTCCTAGGATCTTCTTGTATGATATCTTCAGCAGCATGCATAGCTGACTATGTTTGCATAGCCATACCTTTGAGGGGGTTTTGATGTCCTTCTTTCTCTGTCACTGATGAGGTTATAATCATCTAATTCATGTTCTAAAAACATAGCATGTTCAGCTGGGTTTGCATCAGTTTTGTCTTGTTGAGACTGTTGTTCTAAAACCAAGAACATTCTTGGTTTATGTTGATCTTTCTCTTTTTATGTGGCTTGCTCCACCTCAAGATCAAGCTTCTCACTTTCAGTTTGATGTGAACTTTCATTTACAGCCTTGGTTAAGGACTTATATAGATTAACCTCATGAAGTTTAACATTTCTCTTATGATACATTTCCTACTTTCAGGACACCATATCCTATAACCTTTTACACCACTTGGATATCCAACAAAGTACCCTTTCTTGACTCGAGGAACTAGTTTCCCATCATTTACTTGAGAGTATGCAGTACATCCAAATACTTTTAGGTGAATGTAATTAGCAGCGTGTAAAATCCACATTTCTTGAGGAGTTTTGAGTTCAATTGCAGTTGAAGGACTCAAATTTATAAAATAACAAGTTGTATTGACAGTTTCTCCTCAAAACTGTGCAAGCATGCCTGCATTTGACAGAATTCATCTCATCCTTTCAAGCAGGGTTTTATTCACCCTTTCAATCAGGCCATTTTGCTAAGGTGTGAGTCTTACAGTCCTATGCTTGTTCATACCATTAGTTTTGCATTAACTAGTGAACTCTTCACTGCAAAATTCAAGACCATTGTTTATCCTTAAGGTCTTAATCCTCTTATCAGTTGTGTTTTCAACCATAGAGTTATAATCTTTAAAGATTTTGAATGTTTCATTCTTACTTTTCAACAAGTAAATCTATACTTTTCTACTATAATCATCAAGAAATGTAATGAAATACTTGTTACCTCCATATGAAGAAATCTTTGCAGGATTCTATAGATCATTGTGAACATATTCCATAATTTCTTTTGAGCAATGTTTCCATGTAGAAAACTTGACTCTATGCATCTTTCCATACACACAATACTCACAAAATTCAAGATCACTAATCTAGTCCCCACCTAGCATTCCTTGTTTGTTTAGAACATGCATTCCTTTTAGACTTACATGTCCCAGCCTTTGATGCCACAGGTTGGTTTTGCTTGATGCTTAGACAACCATTATTGTCATTCATATCACTGCTTGACCATTGAGAATGTAGATACCATGATCCCTTGTTCCCATCATGATTACCAATGATCCTTTTATGACTTTTATAATGCTTTTCTTTGTTTTGTATGAACAGCTAGCTTCTTCCAGCATTCGTCGAGAAATCAAGTTCCTCTTCAGCTCTGGAACATGTCTAACCTTTGACAAAATGTTCATGGTTCCATCTTCCAGCTTCAGCTTGATTGAACCAATTCCAACTACCTTGTAGGCTGATTTGTTCCCCATAATCACTTTGCCTCCATCAGTTTCTTTGTAGTCAAGAAACCAATCTCTATTTGAGGTCATGTGAAATGAACACCCTGAGTCATGCACCCAGTCATCATCCATGATTGATGTTGAATTTTCCATACAAACGTTTGTGCTTTTATATCCTTCAGAGACAATAGATGCATTTCCATAATCATCATCATTATTCGATCATTTATTTCCTTTTCAATCTGGGGCAATCTTTCTTGAAATGTCCCTCTTTCTTGCATATGAAACATTTCATTTTATACTTTTTTTTTCTTTATTCTTGAACTTATTCTTAAGATTTTGATTATTCTTCTCTGCCTTGGCCTTGACAAACAATCCCTCACCATTATTTTTTTCTTTCCCATTTGACTTTCTTTTCAACTCTTTGGAGATTAGTGCAGCTTATACTTCTTCTAATGACAAATAATCTCTACAATAAATAAGTGTTTCACACAGATTTTCAAGAGAGCTTGGTAATGAATTTATCAACAATAGAGTCGGATCCTCATCATCCAATTTTACATCAATATTTTCAAGATCTACTACAATCTTGTTAAACTCATCCATATGATCTTCAATTGACCGCTCAGGTTGCATCTTGAAAGAATATATATTTTGTTTTAGGTTTAAACGATTCGCTAATAATTTAGTCATGTAAAAAAAGTCTAATTTGAGTCAAATACCTGTTGCAAAGGTCTCCTTTGACACTTCCCTCACAACCTTGTCTCCAAGACTCAAGATTAAAGCACTATGAGTCTTGTTCATGATATTCTTCTTCTCCTTTTCTGGTGGTGTGGATGCCATATCTTTCTCTCCTCCCAGTGTTTCTGTCAAACCTTGATGAACCGGCAACACTTTCATCTTGAGACGCCACAACCTCAAATCATTATTCCCATCGAATTTTTCAAGTACATACTTTGTTAATGTCATCTTTTCTTTGAATCGAATGCATTTGTGCTCTAATACCAGTTGTTGTTAAAAAAATGAAGATCAATCAGTCAATAAACCAATAAAGTTCTTGGTTTCATATTAGAGATTGATTGAATGAAAAATTGAGTTTGATCGGTCACTAAACCAAGAATGTTCTTGGTTTCTATAAAAAAAACAGAATCATCATATTGTAAAACGGAGAACGTTCTCTGTTTTCTGACAAACAGAATTAAATATTTCAATGCCAAAATGAACACACACGATTGTTTGCCTAGTTTATAGTTAAACTCCTACGTATGATAGATTGGATCCGACTTTTAATTATCACTAATATGAGATGAAATGATTACAATGTGTTGCTACACTTATGTTGTTAGTTTTCAGCTCTTTTTTCAAAATTGTAGCTTGCATTCTTTTATCTCTTTGTCAGTATTGCTTGCTTTGGCTTAAATACAAGCTGTTTATAATTTATGAGTGACAAAAAAAAGTAGTTACAATTAACTAACTAAAAATTAACTCCCCAAATTGAACTTAGTTTATGAAAGTGATTTGATGAAGGCATCAGCAGGGTAATGAATGAATTATTCTGATATTGAGGCAAGGTGGAGAATTGTGAAAATATGTCTCAAATCATCTAACTAAAGTTGATTAAGCTTTAGTAGTTGTTGTAACTAAATTTGGTCAAGTTGGTTATGACAAAGTAGTTATAGTTAGTTAAGCTAGTTTACTTTTAAATACTATAAAAAAAAAATTGTAAATTGTTGTAGCTTATAGTCGTTGTGATTGTTGAATGTTAAATCAGAAAGAAGTTTATGGAATTCTCAAAAGTGATTCATAGAAATCATTAACAAACGTTAGAGGAGATAGAAACAGAGATTGAGAAGGTTAGTATTGTTGTATTCTCAACAGTAATAGATCGTAGGAAAACAATCTTAAAGTGGCTTTAATCTTATAAATTCAAATACTCATAGTGAATTGTCTTGCTTTTTTGTCCGTGACATAAATCTCACGTAATTGAGGTTGAACACGTATATCCCAGTGTTATTTTTGTCTTATACTTCTTTAATTTTAGTTTTATATTGATTGAAAAAACTGTTTTCAAAACTGCACGAACATAAAACATTTTCCTTTTCAATTATAGTTCTACATTCTTCGTTTTCAAATAAACGAAGAATATTCTATTTCAATTTCTAGTTTTGCAATTGTTAGTTTTTTGTTTTGTTGATTCATTTTTGTTGCAGATCCCAATATTTTTTTAATACTTCTGAAAGTTTTCGTCTCTAATGATTTTGTGCTTTTAGCTCAATTTTCTGGTACTGTCATATTTTCAGAAACTCTTTCACTGTACGATGTGTTGCCTCTACCTGAATTTATGTAAAACCTCATCTGTATACACGAGTTGTCATCCCCTGGATTTTCCGCTGATTTTTAACACCAAATATTGTATGATTTAGCTAACCACGTCAAGATGTGCGTTTAGCTATGCCTCATCAAGAATGGGTGCTCTTAAATGCTTCTTGGGCCTGGAGGTTTCACATTCTTACCTTTGTATCACGATATATCAGTGAAAATAAGCATTAGTCATTTTCAATTGTTGGCTTTTTGGCTGACAACAGTTTTTTTATTCAGCTCAGCAATTGAGTCAGTTCATGGCTGCTCCACCTTTTGATTTGGCAACTCAGTGGATTTTTTGTGATGAATGATGCACAAAGAAATTAGAAAATAATTTCGATCAAATGGTCAACCATGTTTAACCAACAGCCAATTCTTTCATACCCAGATGTAATAACCCACAAGAGATCTGTACAGACAAAAGGATAACAATAGCTCTCAGTTGTGTTCAACAAATATCATCCAGCTTGAAAACAATGTTTATGTTTATCCCTAGAAAAGTCAAGCACCTTGATAATTTTGTGGGCTCTAATGAAGGACCAGGATACTTAATGAAAATAGGTAAACTAAATCAACTCCAGAAATAAAGCCTCATTCTTGTTGCTAAGGCCTACTTCAGTCAGAGTAGCCAAGCTATCATTAATACTGTATGCTCGCCGTGGGTATGACTTTACCTGTTCAAATATCCAAGCAATGATAGTTGATCAAATATGCATCTCAATCACCAAAGCTAACAAGATATTAACAACATGAAAGGCTTTTTCAAAAAACAAAAAACCATGATAGAAGTCTCTGTATATCAATTTGATTCATAGATAAGTGGCATCTATGAATTTATCAATGACGGGACAACATTGTGCAAATTACCATTGGCAGAGATCTTCTTTAAGGTACAAAGTATTATTTGAACCAAATTTAAAGGTATAACTTCCAAATGTTGCTTATCTATCTTCTATTACATGTGATTCAATATATTATATTCTGCCAACTTAGATTTTCCATATTTTTCATACACTTTTTTAACTCATTATTATATTATATCTCACTGGTGCAACTAAATTTCATCCGGGCATTGCATGGGTCAACATCTAGTTTTCTACAAAGTGTGACATCCTTAAAAATGGTAATACAAGCATAATGTAATTAATTTGAGAAAATAAGAGATATATTGTCAGTGTAAACCAGTTTTACACGGACGTCCAATGAGAATCTTGTATTCCACAAAATCACTAAGGATATTTTGAAATTGGAGGCGTGACATGAAAAAATGGTGTTTTCTCATTGGATGACAATGTAAAACTGTTTTGCATTGACAGTGTATGCCTATTAAACTCAATTATATATGAAAATTGACCACTGGACAACAGATTAGGCACCACTGAACCCTTTAGCAACAAAATTGTCAGAAACTGTGTCACAGTAAAATAACATAAATGTTTGGTCCATAAATCAATTGAATATGATAAGAAACACTCACAACTCGATAGGTGCCAGGCTTCACTGCTCCATAAATGTCTATGAAATCAAAAAGAAGCTAGAAACAAGGCAGCAAAATAACAAAGTGTTAGCAATAACAAGTATATGAAATTCCACAGTAGTGTAAAATAGACACAGTTGCCTACTTCAGAACTTCATACATATGCTATCATAAATTGAGAGATAGAGAATATTTGTTTTCAATTTCCGTCCTATTACAGCTTCATGTCTTCCAGTCACAGCTGAAGAAAGCATTAGTGGCTTATCTAGTTTCTGGTTTTCAACCTTAAGGACAAGGTTGAACTTTAAAGGGGTTGGTAGGAGCACAAACGTATAATCGCTTGGAAGAATACAAGGAAGACAACATCGTTAGTTCAGACAACCAATTAGTCAGTGGCGATTACTGGATTAGTTAGACAAACAAATATGGGGAAGTAACGGTAGGGGAATTATATTTTGACAGAACCTATCGAGTGTTAAGTAGTGAAAAAAGAAACACTTGGAGGAGATCTTGTCAACTTTATAACCTTCAATTCTAACACTATCTTTACCTGAAGCTTGTCAGTTTTGAGGAAGCGACGTTCACAACGACCACCGTCTGGCATTCGAACAACAATAGTAATTGCTTTTTCATCACCTAACGGTGGTTCATTTGAAAGCATAATATTTTTTGTATCAAGCATTGTCTCCAATTCCTGCAAAGAGGTAAACACAATTCAGTATGTTCTAAAACCAATGGAAACGAAATTCTCTTGTCGAAGCAATACAAAAAAGCCATAAAAATAATGTACCATATAATGGACATGACTCAGGCAAATTCTGTCATAACACATGTTTTATAGCCTCACATTAAAATGTGAATCGTCACATTCTTGTATAACACGAGAGTTGGTAACATGATTACCAAGTGAAAGAAGCATGTTCAAAAGGCAAAGACCATTTTTTGAGATGTCTGTGCTTCATTTAAAAACTCCACTCATGCAAAACACAGATGGAATCAACAATCAATATAAAACAATGTGCTCTACACCAACACTTCAATATGAACATTCATTAATTGCCACAAAGAAGTCAGACATGCAGGTCCTATCCCAGAAGTGTTACATGGAAAGAATGAATTTGAATAATTCTATTAAAGCTTTCAGCATTTCATGCCTTCATTCTCTCTAATCCAGCAACTGTAAAAGGTGAGAGCTGCTAATTTAACCATTCATCTTGCATGGATACTGAAGATTAAAAGTTATTTTTATTTTGAAACAGAGTGGAGATTAAAAGTTACACATAGGTCACATGATTTTAACTTCTATACTTGATCATACATGGATGATCCAATGATCAACAAACAAACAAAATAATAGCTCAACTAACAGCAGGAAAAATTAAGTTACAAACAGCAACTATATTACCGTTCTTTCAAGCATCTGTTTGTGTGATTCTTCTTCCTTTGAGGAATGGGTTTCAGCTTTGTTGAGAGAATTCAATTCTTTATGTTTATCAACTAGCAGTGATGCTATATAGTCAGCATCCTGCATAAAAAATGTTGACGCGTTGCTATCCTTTCAAGGACATCGATCATACAACCATTACAAGAAAGAATCTAAACCTGTTGTTGTCTTAGCAAGCGAGTCTCAGCTAATAATTGAGATGCTGAACTGGATGAACACTGCATTTTGGGATCCGCATTTTTTTCTGAATGACGTTCCAGGTCAGGCAAAGATGAAAATTTGTGAGAACTTTGATTGGGAGTTTCACCAAAAAGTGCAGTTTCAATCAGCAATGCTTCATTGAGCTCATCAGAAGAAATACCACCCCACTACATACAAATCATCAGCATAACCATCAGTATTAGATATGAAGGTTCGCAATGCATTACATATCTTTGGGTTTCCAATGGCACCTTGTCAAGCATAAACATGTTCTCATGTACTTGATGATGACCACCAGCACTGTGGTTCAATGGATTACTAATGACTGGTTGTGCAACATCTGGAGCTACATTTCGATTGGATGATGTTTCTAATTTAGCTTGGAAAAAATAAATTTATCAAAAGAAAGCAATACATATGGATTTTTTTATTTAGATTGGATAGTCTAAATACACAATTTCTCCCATTAAACAGCTCAATGAAGTGCTTTACTTTTAAAGGCAAATTATTATTAACAAACTCTAATTCAAGCACAAGACATGCAAATATTAGAGCAGAAATATTACATATTTGCAATGCAATGCATGATTTGCAGGTAACATGTGCCAACTTAAGTTAATACATTTGAATTTTGATTGATATATCAGAATTTTTTTAGTTATTTCAAATTTACAAAATTAGTTCCGGCTAACTAAGACAGTCCATAACCTGAAATGGCTCAATAGAATTTGCTATGTAGTTTAGTGAACATGGGTTTGGAATGGCATGGGTAGAAGTAGGAAAATAAAGTTTGCAGAACCAGAATATATAGCTCCACGGGATTTTAAGCAACACTAGAAATATGTGGGTGAATATGGAATGACTGTACCAAAAAAAAAAAATCAAGTTTTGTGAACTATGGAATGACCATGGCTGCATGAATCCTCAATATAGAATCATCCAATACATTCATTGCAATAGGATAGAACTCTAATTCACTGAATAGGATATGAAGATATTAACGTAACTCGGAGGAAGGATCCACTGCAACTGTATGGAACAGTAACGTAATAACAGTGGATGAAACAACTAGCCTTCTTGAAGCAGTAGAGAAAATATAAAAGGAAATGATACTCTTCTAAGAGCCCACTACTGAGATGAGAATCACTCTCAATGCATAGTCCCAATGTTTCCCACTAACTCTCATAATTCCCCCCAATTCATCTACTACTGCCATGATTGTCACATTTTTCTTCTCCAATCCCCTACTGCCAGCTGTCCTTTCTGTTATGCCTACCCACTCCTTGCCTTCCTTTCCCTCCTTCTCATTCTCCTTGCTTTGAAGGCCTATGTCTCAAGGCCCATTTCTATTATAAACATAGTTTATGGTTCTAACAAGATGCCTATGCTTTAACACCCATGCATGTGTAGATGAAAAGTTGCATCAAGTTTATGAAATACTGACCTCTAATCTGCTTCTGCTAGAGTTGGTTTTCTCTCCCTCGGCTAACAAATCACGAACTTCCTTTTCCTCTTTCACTTGACGCTCGCGTATTGCCTCCTCTTGCTCTGCAGTCTAAATTCCAACAATTGGAACAAAGAATCAGAAACATTGAGACAGTGATAATTGAGTAATTGGAATAAAAAGAAAATTCCAAAACCTGTAATGACAGTGAAATGACACAAGCTAAATCATCATCATCATCTTCTCGGTTAAAATGACTCTGAGGAAGCCCATCATCAGATGAATGCTGAAATAACATTTTGGAGGAGAAAACTTTAGAAAGCATAAAGAAATAGAAGCAAAAACAATATGGTTAAGCTCTATGCTATGAGTATACATTAGGAGCATTCCGTGAAGAACCTTCTCTGCTCTCCTTCTTTGAAGCTTCTATAGCAGCTTGAATCATTGCCTCCTCTGCATCTTGATCATGAACACGTGAAGCATTTGACTGAGCTAAAGGGTAGTCATTCTGATAATCATCTGTCCCATAATATCCTCGACCGCGAGATGATAAATTTCCATTAATATCTGCACCTGCATAGCTCAATCCCGATTGATAAGGTGACACAAGTGCACTATTGGTACCTGTAGGAACTTCCACCGCCTCTCCTTGAGGGGAATTACGTGGTGGTGCACTACTTGAAAACGTAGCAGAACCCAACCCATTACATAGATCTCTAAGTTCTCTCCTATAATTTGAGTCAAGTAGTAGTGAAAGTCTAAACCTTCTAGCAGCATTGAACAAAGGCCAAATTCCACGTGACCCGCTGCGGTTTTGGTTGTTTTGATTATTTGCTTCGGAGTAATTATATTGTGGGGTTGCAGCAGCAGCAAGATTTTGGTCCTGACTAGATAATTTAGTCACGAGAAAAAAAAAACACTTCAACCTCTTATGTCTAGTAAGATTCCAAGTTCTAATAAAGGCATTAATAAATTATGACTAAACTTCATATGGAAGGTATGTTTGTGTCTAACATGAGTCAATGTCAGACATGTGTTGGTGGACATATGTGGTTACAGGTTAAGTGCAATTAATTTTATTTCCTCAAATTATTATTGGTGTTGACCTGTCTTTACTTCATGGTAGTTAATAAAATATGAGATGATATGAAAGGAAATAAAATAAATTCTTTTTGTAAACTGCATTGCCATACATGTGCATGTGTCCTTCCATAAAATGTGCATTCACGGCTTCGTTGAGATTGCCACCATATTCCTGCAGACAAAAGTTTTAAAAAAATATAAATTGTTAATTAGTTCTCTCTTTTTAATTCTTGTTTCTTCAAAATCAACTCTTAAAAGAAACAAACAAAATAACATATAGGAATAAACAAATGTAATTATAGTAAGTAATAAATTAGTAATCTACCATAATATAAAGCAACTATAAATTTTACTATTTAGTTCGGACATTTGTCTTTACAAATTTATCCTTAAAACACAATCTAATTCAAATTTAAATATAAATCTTTAAGTTAATTAAACTAAACTCCAAAAATAACCAACAATTTTGATAGGACTTTTTATCCGTATGACTTTTTCTTTAACCACACGATTCTTTTCTAGATTTAAATTTTATTCAAAAAACATACAATGTGGCTATTAAAACTGAAGTTTAGACAAGTTAAAATAACATAGATATTATATATATATACCAAAATTTTACTCAATAGTTGAGTTAGTTTCACTTACTCATCCACGTCAATATTCATTCATAGTGAAGGATAACTAAATCAATAATACTGGTACATTTGTGATTTGTTTATACAATTTACTTCTCAACAATTATATAAATTATTTACATAATTAAAAATCATAATAAATCAAAAGAGATAAAAAAAAATGCAAAACATAAAAGTTTAGTGACGTTAATTATATACTCTGAACAAACAGATTCATTAAAGTCTCGTCATACAACTATTGGTCAATTAAATTGATTTGATAGTAGCAGCGTATATCATTTTTGTCAAAAAAAAAAACAATAAATTAGCATAGAACAGAACAGTAGCGTTAGTTCCATCTTTTGGCTTGTAATAAATGCGACTAGAAAAAGTAAGGTAGCGACAGTTATGATCTATGGATCGTGAAATTGGTGAGTGTTGTGTGTGATAGGTGAAAGATGAGAAATGAGATTACCTCTAATTTCTGGACGGCGACGAACTCCGGTGCTCCGGTGATTCGCATGAAGGTTGCAACGGCTTCCGGTGTGGGCGTGGCCATGGCGCACGGAATCTGGAATCGTTGAAAGCTTGTGTTTGTTTGTGAAAGGAAAGATGAAAAGATGGAGTGTGTAGGAAGAGCGCGTAGGAGAGTTGTTATGGGAATGCGCGCCACGTTTATTCAACTTTTTTTTTTTTTCTTGGATGGACTCGTGTTTACAAACACACCATCCCACCGTATGGAGTTCCTTTTCTGTTTTTTAGAAGAAAAAGATAAAAATATGAAGGATGTAACCACTCATTTAATTATGGATTGATAAGTATTATTTATTTTATTTTTTACAATGAGGTTTTTTATTTTAACGATGTGAAATCCAAAATTATTTTATGTTGTCAACGAATTATTAAAGCGCAAGACGCATTAGAAAAAGAGTTATTCACTTTGTTGGTTTTTCTAAGATGCTCTCGAATTCACCCTTTAAATTATTAATATTTTAATCTTTTTGAACCTTAAATCTTTTCTTTTAAAAATAAAAATTAACCCTAAATGTCTCAAACATAAATTCATTCCTATAAGAAAAAAGAAAATGAATTTGTTGTGAGTGGATGCAGTGTTTCCTCTTAAAACTAAAGTTAGTAAACCTACTACGAGTCTATCTGCAACTAAAAAATAATAATATATTCCCCGTATTATACTAAAATTTGAAGGGGTTATAGTTGATCTTCGAATACTTAAGATTTTGTATCACTTTGATGGTTTTTATTTTGTTGATTTTTATGTTGTATTTGAGTTGTAAGTTGTGATGATATTACACAACAATTAATTTTTTTAATAGATGTATTGGATTACTTTTTGGTCCATCAGAATTTGGAGTGTCTTTATGAATTCTCCTTCGATAGTTTGAAGTATGTGCATAAGAAATCAAATTAAGTTGCAAATTCTTTATCTAAGTTTTAATTGTCTCTTTCCAAGAATAGTAGCAGTTTTATATTTATCATGCATTCTCATCTAATGATTTGTTAGCATATTTGAGAAGTATTTTTTTCTCAGGTGTGTAGTTTTTTTTATCTTTTCTTGAGCCTTGCTCCTTATTTTCCACACAAAAAAATTATACAATTTTGTTTATGGCCAGATTATAGTCTTGTGTTCATTCTAATAAGGAGTAATCTATTGGCATTCACGTACATGTAAGGATTAAAGTGAGAGTAAGTGGTCAAACTCGTTGACCATTTTCATCGTTAAATTGTTGTGGTTATAAATTTAGAATGTATTCGATTTTTATGAAATGTTTATGAATTGGCTATCAATTTATTTATTAAAACAAAAATGGTAGTGAACTCTACAAGTAATGACAAACTATTTGTTGATGTACTTTGCCCAATTTTCAATCTTATGTTCATTATAATACAACGACTTTGTTAGAATCTAGGCAAATGTGAGAGCTAAATTGAAGATTAACAATAGGGGATTATTTTGAAATATTAATAGTATCACTAAGAATGTCTTATAGAGATAAGGAAAGTGTCTTACCTAGACAATGATTAATTTTGTGATTTACTCTAAAGAAAAAGAGTAAATACTCTGTTAGTTAGAATTTTGTTGGATAGAGGAGCTAACATTCAATCATTCAAACGTCATGACATTATTTTATATTTAATTATTTTAAATTTTGAATTGATTTTATCAATAGGGTAGGAGTACTAATAAAGCTCCAAAGTATCAAATAATTTATCAATAAAAGTGATGTATAAATATAGTTGGAGTCCATATATCATATTTTAGTTTTAATTTCTTCAAAAATAATTTTTTCTCTTACCGCTTTTTCGAGACATTAACTAATATAATTATAAACGTAAATATATAGATTCTTTATTTTATATATAAGATTATCTTAAATACTCATTTATTTTAAAATCAATTAATAATTTTTTCAAATGTATTTCAAAAATAATGAATCAAAGTGCTTGCAATTACAAAATAAAGTTACTACGTTAAACAAAAGAAATTCCTAAAGTCAAAATATTTGGTGTTTTACTATCCAAAAATAAAATCATAGTTGGTCATAACTTTGGACGTTTGTGGAAAACTCACCCCTCGTGTATCTCGCATCCTCCAATTGTATGTTATTGTACTTCCTCACATTTCTCCTACTAGGTTGGTAAGCGACATTATTTTGTCAAGTAACACTATATGTGGTGTCCTGTCAAATGTATGGGTCATCTTCAAATACCAAAC
Organism: Cicer bijugum; assembly: GCA_037974875.1. Classification (NCBI taxonomy): domain Eukaryota; kingdom Viridiplantae; phylum Streptophyta; class Magnoliopsida; order Fabales; family Fabaceae; genus Cicer; species Cicer bijugum. Next base: position 13,357,414 of record JBBPBT010000850.1, read on the forward strand.
ACAAAGTAAATAAATATGCATATATATTTGTTATAGCAAAAATATAAATAAATCATATGCTTCATTTAATAGTTAAAATCACAAAGCACCAAAGATACAAATCAACCAAAATGCACAAATCTTTTTTGTTAGACTATATGTCAATGTGTGATTCTATAATACACCACGCGAAAAATAGGATTTTACAGCGCTTTTTTTAAGCCACGCTTTTTCAAAACAAAAAAAAAACCTTGTAGAATCGAGCGCTGTAAAAAGATACAATAGCGTTTTTTTAAAATTAAAAAGCGCTATAAAACATGTAGATATATTGTGCGCTTGTTATGAATATTTTACAGTGCTTATTTGAAAAAGCGATGTAAAAGGTGCACTCAATATATGCATTATAATGCATATTTTATAGCGCTTATTTGAAAAAGCGTTGTAAAATGTGCACCCAATATATGCATTATAATGCACATTTTACAACGCTTATTCGAAAAAGCGTTGTAAAATGTTATATCTTGATATCCAGTCTCTCCCGCAAAAGGTTTGCCAAATTTATTGGTCAAACCTTGTACTTTTTCAAATATTTGATATCCAGTCGGTGCTAAAGGAATTTTACCTTTCTCTGATTTTCCATTGAATGCATTTCTCCATCCACGATATTGATGACTATAAGGTAAAAATCTACGATGTCCAAGAAATACATTCTTCTTACAATGTTTCAACCGCATCCAATTTGTACTCTCTTCACATATAGGACATGCACATTGACCTATAATGCTATATCCTGATAAATTACCATATGCTGAAAAATCATTAATTATACCGAACAACATAGCCCTCAAATTGAAACATTCTTTCTTATACTCATATAAACTTCCACACATCTCTCCCACAAAATTTTTGAATTTTCAATTAAAGGAGTCAAGTATACGTCGATATCATTCCCCGGTTGTTTGGGTCCAGAAATTAACAAAGACAACACCATAAACTTACACTTCATACATAACCATGGAGTTAGGTTATAAATCAACAAAATCACATGTCACGTGCTGTGTGAGATGCTTTGAAGACCACGTGGATTCATTCCATCAGTAGAAAGGGCAAGTCTTAGATTTCTTGACTCTATCACAAATTCAGGATACTCGTGATCAATTTTTTTGCCATTGTGGGGAATCTACAGGGTTTTGAAACTTTCCATCTCTAATTCTTTCATCAACATGTCATTTCAAGTGTTTTGAATTTTCTTCACTGCGATACATGCACTTAAATCTTGGTATTATAGAAAAATACCACACGACTTTTGAAGTAACAATGTAGATTTACAAGAAATGGGGGTTTGAAATGTAAATGCACATTTTAAAAATTCTTGTTTTAAAAGCTTAAGAAAATAACTCAAGATTGATCTTGGTTATGAAAACAGAAAATGGAGAACGTTCTTGGTTTTTATTATAAAATAGAGAACGTTCCTTGATTAGCTTAATACCGAAAATCAGTTTGTGTTTTATCTTAGTTAATCAATTAAGTTTAACAAATAAAGAGATAGGATAGAGAATATCACACAAAGATATATCCTGGTTCACCCAACTTGGGTTACGTTCATTCCCCACACTGTGAGATTTTCCACTAAGTGTTTAAAACAAAGAACATTCTTGATCTTACAACACCTAGTCTAGATCAACCTTGATCTATTTCAATCTCTATTACTTTACACCCAGAAAGCAACAACAGCACCTATCTAACTTTGATAGGATTCAATACAATCTAAACAAACTATAAAGAAACTCTTATAGTTTGAGTTTTTACAATAAGATTGTTTTGACAGAATCTGAGATATCTCAACTCTTGTTTGAGATTTGATTCTTTACAAAGAATTTAGTAATAATCAAGCAATTTGATATGAAACTTTGGGACTACTTCTTCTTTGCGAAATTTTAGAACTTCAAGTATGTCTATGATTGATTTGTGGGATTTTACAGCACTTGAATTTCTTTCGTTGATCCTAGATATTGGCCTTCCATTTATAGACATTAGAAGCCTTTAATGAAGGTCAAAAAGAGCTGTTGGTAGTGCTCTGTAGCTTGACTAAAGCCAATATATCAGATTAAAAATAATACAGCTCTGAAAAACTACTTTTTGACTTTTCTGGTTTAGCATTAAAGCAGTTTTGTCTTCTAGTTAAAAAGCCTTTGACGTTTCTCCCTAGATCTTGGATGGTACAGTCTCGATCTTGAGTCTTGAATGTAGCCAGAGGAGTTTGGAGAAGAATTATAAGCTGTTGCAGAAGAAGATACACTACTATTGGAGTTATGCAGAAAACGGAGATTGATTATCAATTTGGGTCTGTCCATTTGATCTTTCTTGAGGTTGAATAATCAATCTGGAGTTCCTGTTTTAATCATTCTAGATGTCCTTTGCAATATCTTATCATATATCAAGGTTGATCAAACTTTCTTGACAGTTTGATTTTTAGAGTTGCAAACTGTCTTGATTTTTGTCTGACTTTGAGTCCTTTTATTTTAGAGATCAGATAACCTTTTTGAGCTTGGATGAATCCTATTTATTTCTTGCCATGTGCTGATTCTATATGAATAATTTTCCAAGGTAGACTCTTTGTTAAAGAGGTAGAAAAAGTTTGATCAACATGTTGTGATGAACTTTTTTGAAGCTGGAGATATTTCTCTGTTTTAATGTGCTTGTTGCGGTTTTCTTTGTTTTGCTTGATTCTGTTCTTAATTAAATTAACTCAAAAGCACAAGTTAAATTAACATAACATTTAGAATCATAATTAACATTCTTAATTAACTTTTTGTTTGTTTTTATCGAAACATTAAATTGAGATTTTGTCTCAACAACTTTTGTTGGAGTAGATTATTTCTTTTTATATCGAGAGACATTGCAATTTCAGACACACCTTTAGTAATTCATCTTCGTTTCGAAATAAAATGCAATTGTTAGGACACGCATGAATCCTTTCGTAACTCATGCTAATATAGCACAAAATACGTTTAGCCTCGTAGGTTCGACTGGGAAGTTCATTATCATCTGACAACATATCTTTTAAGAGTGTTAATAATTATGTGAAGCTTTATCAGACCATCCATTACTCGTTTTTAAGTTGTACAACTTTAATATCATCGACAATCTTGTGAATTTAGTACAACCATTATATAATGATTTATGTGCATCACTCAATAAATTCTCAAACATTTTAGGATAATTCCGAATATCTTCTTCAACTGCTTTTGCAATCTCCTCAACTCGGTCCGGCTCATATATATTTGTATCGAAGTCAGTTGAAGCGTATGTCGAACCATTTTCAAAATTAACGTTTCCTTTTTTTTTCTCACCATGTCTTATCCAACATGTATAGCTTTGATCAATTCCATTCCATACTAAATGTCTTTCCAATTCATCTTCTCTAACGCGTTTTCCAAAATATCATTTTAAACAAAAACAAACGACTCTATTTGGATCTTTTGCATTCTTCACTACAAACTCAACAAACTCCTTCACTCTATTTTCATACTCTTTTGACAATCGATTGACATACATCTATTTCTGGTTCATATTATATGACCTATATAAATGCAATTACAAAAATAATAAGCTACTGATAAAATTATATAGTACACATATCTAACAATTTCAAAATAGAACAGATCAATAAATTTCAAAAAAGAAAAGATTTTATATGATTTATTAGTTTTCACGACAACAACAAATTAATAAATACAGTATCTGAGACAACGTATTCAATTTTTTTTAAAGGAGGAGCAATAGATGGTCGCACAATACGTAGAGGAGAGGATGGTTCCCAGAGTAGAGGATGAGGGTTCGTAAATTTGTTTTAAATTTGTTTTTATTTATTTAATGTAAATGATTTTTATTTAAAGTGAATGATTTTATAGCGCTTGTGTAATAAGCACTCTAATAGGTCCTTTAATTATGTGAATTCGTAAGGCGTTTACAGTGCTTGTAAAAAAAGCGCTATAATAGGTCATTTAATTATTTGAAAGCACATGTCTTTTACAGCGCTTGTAACAAAAGCGCTCTAATATGTCATTTAATTATTTGAAAGTGTGTGTCTTTTATAGCGCGTGTCTGTTACAGCGCTTGTAACAAATGTTCTTCAGAGTTTCATGTTTAATATTCCACCGTTGAGTATTTTTCTAAATCATGTTGTCTTTATAATGAATTATCGTCACACATTCGTGACTAGGTTCATGCCACCAATGTATGCATGAATGTCTTCACCTTAGTAACAAAATAGATCACTCAACGAGAGCGTCTAAAACCATTCAAACTTGTCATAAACCAACTTGATTTAGACACAAGGTAATCACTTTGAATAACCACAACAAGCACAATCATTATAACAATATATCATATAACGTTTATTTTCCACAATTTGAACATGTCAAACACAACAATTATAACAACGTATCGTACAACATTCATTTTCCACAATTTGAACATATCGAACACAACCATTATAACAACGTATCATATAACATTCATTATCCACAATTTGAACATGTCAAACACAATCATTATAACAACGTATTATATAACATTTCTTTTAAAAATAACACGTAAATAAAATCAATACCCAACATCACAATACATTTATCTCACATATAATTCAAGTAGGAAAGCGAATGGAGTGATGCATTTACCGTCACCAAAGTTATTTATAGAATCATGTGTCACAAAGCTCACCTTGTTTCACACCTTTAGACAAGTAATAAATAATTGAATAAAAACTATAATAATAACAATCACATTATAAATTATTGAAATAAATAAATAAATAAAAATATATTACAAATATTACTAATAGGGTAAATACTACATATAGTCCCTTAACTTAATTTCAGTTAACGTTTTAGTCTTTTATGTTTTTTTTCTTCCCGATTTGGTCTTTTATTTTAATTTTAAATGACAATTTAATCTTTTATGTTTTAAAATGTTAATAATGTTATCCTTTTTTTTTCAAAAATTCATCAAAATTTTCAAACAAAACTCATAAATTTAGTTGTATTCTTTAATATAAAATAAACTTTATCAAATTTGTAGCTCAAATCATCAAATAAACTCATATTTATCATTCTTTATTTGATGTTGTTAAACATGAAAATATGAGTTTATTTAAAGATTTGAGTTATGAATTTGATGAAATAGCATTATATTGAGGATGATAATTAATTTTATGAGTTTGATTTGAAATTTTTGATGAATTTTTTGAAATTTTGCAAAAAATAAGAATAACATTGTTGACATTTTAAAACATAAAAGATCAAATTGTCACTTAAAATAAAAATAAATGATCAAATCGGAAAAAAAAAAAAAAAGATAAAGGACTAAAACGTTAACTGAAATTAAGTTAAGGGACTATATGTGGTATTTACCCTTACTAATAATTAAAGAAAAATGTGGGTCTTACATTCTATCAACCTAAAATAGTTTCATCCTCGAAATCGACCCTACTGGAGAAAAAATAGGGTCTTACATTTTTTGTCTCAATAAGTATACATTTTTTACTTTTGGTCTGTGGTATTTTGTTTTTAGTTCTTGCAAATATACATTTTTTGCTTTTAATCTCAATAAATATTCATTTTATTATTTATTTAGAGGAACTGAAATCGATTATTTCACATATTATAGAGACCAATTCAAATATAAATAAATTTTACAGAGACTAAAAATAAAAATATCAATGACCTAAAGAAAAAAATTTATATTTGACAATACTAAAAACAAAATAAAAAATTACAGGGATAAAACCAAAAACTGATATATTTGCAAGAATTAAAAACAAATTTAAAGTAAATGTATTTTATTATTATTATTATTATTATTATTATTATTATTATTATTATTTTCATTTGTGGTAGGTATCACACCCAGTTTATAAAGGAAAATTCTTTACTACCACCACATTGTCATTACTCTGACATATTAGACCTAGGATCAGATCAAATCAGTGGTGCTGTATGCGAGAAACAAGGGTATAAGTCACACTCAGGTATTGATAAACTCTTTAACACCTTAGCCTTAATTGAGAGACTATTGTTGTTTCAACACACCAACCAAATTCACGTTGCTTGGAAGTTTAATCACATTCACCTTTTTTATTGTGGCCAACAATGATACTAGAAAATGTATGTTGTCACCTAAATTTATGCTATGAGATTTACTTTTCCTAAAATATAAACACATTGTAAAATTTAGTATTCATTTTTTTTTTCTACTCATTGAGACACTTTTTATTTTAAACAAAAGAAAGAAATTATATTAATAAAGCATAAGTTGACTTTTGAAGGAATTTCATTAAGGAAAAGCTTTCAGACAATCAAAACCACTTTTCAAAAGTGCATACGAATAAGTCAAATCTTATTGTTAATACCATTTACATCTCTATCTATAGGACCTCTCAAGATGAATAAGTCGAACTCACAGTGTATTCACTCGAATCATCTCCCATCCAGATCAATTTATCTCTCCCACCCTTGACAAAAACAAAATCCTCCAACTCCTTCATTAGTAACTCTAACCGATCTTTCCCCCATTTAAATAATTATCTACATCGTCCTAACTCTCACTTTCACCATTACCTTCACTTATTCCTAATGTTGGCCATTGTGGCTTCTTCAACATAAGAAACACTAAATAACATGTTATATCTTCTTTTTTTTTAGATTGTCACTACCCACCTACCAATCTTACCAAAATTGAATAACTTCACCATTCCCCACCTTAAACGCAAGTCGGCGTGAACACCACCAATGATCAAAGCCCCACTCTCTTTAATTTTTCCACATCCCTTAACAAAGGAGAAGTCAATCTACCACATCTTAAGATTACCCCTACATCATATTTCTGTTTTAGCACCCTATACCAAATACTATTTTTTAACCATTAGACGACAAACCTATTTCTCCTAGTAATGTCAAATTAAAAGCTTTCAAGTCTTTTATGGTTGAACACCTATTTTCTTTTTGGGAACACATTATCTCCCAATTAACCTAGTGAATTTTCCTCTCCTCATCCCCACCCAAATAAAATATTTTAGGATGCGTTTTTTTTTATTGGAGAAAAGCTACAATATTTTTAAGTTTATGTTTGATTTAGTTTTTAAAAGTTGAGGAGAATGAGCCAAAATCCATCGTAGAGCTTATTTTGTTCTTCCTCTATTTTTTAGGGATTTGGAGGGAACCAAAACAACATAAAAACAATTTAAAATTCCTCTTCCGTCTTGAACCAAACACAAAATCATTAAAAATATTTATCTTTTCGTCCATTAAAATCCTCCTCCTCACCTGTTGAACCAAACACACCCTTAAAAAGATAATCCAATTTTGATATGATACCCAACAAAACTTTGAAGAATGACAAGTACTATATTGATAATGTGGTAAGAACATATCACTATAGGACCACCCTTCCATCCATTGAAAGATTATTACGCTTCTATGCCGTGCGACTTTGCACATAAGATCTAAAGCGAACAATACCTCATAAATGTGACTTGAGGTTAAAACATTTGCGCTTTAGGTAGGGATTAAACCTATGTCAAACTCGAGGATTAACAAGCTATTTAACTTTTAGCCTTGTCTGGAGGAGAGTCGCAGTCTAAAATTTTAATTTTTCCTCGAATTAAATGGAGTGGCCACCAAAGTTTATTTTAAAATACAAAAAATATTAGAAAACCCTTAAAAATAGAAAAATAAATAAAAAAAATGGTATTTGAAACCAAATTTTGAGTTCAGAAGTTGATTATGCGTAAGAAATGTATTAGCACCCTACAATATCTGTTAAAAATATGGTTACCTATAAATAAAATGTGTATTGTTATGGATAAAAAAGTTATTTTGACAAAAAAAGATTGTTTGATTTGAATAATTATTTAAAAATACGAGTTTTATGACTATCAAATTGTACTTAAAAATTAAAAAAAGTAAAATATATCACATCTAATTTAATCATTTTAAGAATATTTATTATTTTGATTGTAAAAAAAATGAGTTTTAACATCTCCAAATTGTACAACTTGTGTTATAATCACTCAAATATCAAAAGTTGTTACATCTAATTAATCACTCAAAAATAATATTTTGTATAATTATTTTAAAAAATCAAAATGAGTTTTAAAAATAGTCAAGTTATCGCAATACATGTAACGTATTTTGAAACAATATTTTGTTGGTTTTATTTTTGAGAAAAAAAAAATCAAATAAATAACGGTTTAATAAACTAAAATCAATTCAGAACAACCCATAGTAATTTTTCAATTAAAAAAGAGTATGCATGCTTTCCAGAATAGTACACGATGGTTGATGGCTATGTTGACTACGCTTGCCTGTACTGACTACGTTTGCTTTCAGAAAATCTTTCAGCACAAGATGACTGATGGCTATGTTGACTACGTTTGCCTATAATGACTACGCTTGTTTTGAGAATGTCTTTCGGCACATAGCTACGAGGCTTTTGGAACAATATGCTATGTTTCTTTTAAAAGAGACCATCATTTCAAAACAACCCAACATCATCTCAAAGCAAAAGCTAAACATATTCAAATCTCAATAAATCATAAACCAAACATTATTTCAAAACTCAAAGTTTCAATAAAATCAACTTAATAAAAATCTCATTTTTAATTCTAATACAAACTTCATATAACAAACAAATGAAGTGCTGTAGTAAACGAATAAACAACATCGTATACCGAAAAGAAGAAGGTGTCGACAAGGAAATGTTGTAGTAAACGAATAGAGAACATCGTATACTAAGAAGAGAAAACCTCATATACCGAGAAGAAAAAGGCGCCGACAAGGAAGTGTTAGAGAACATCGTATACCGAGAAAAAGAAGGGGTTGGTGGTTCATAGTTAACGTGGTGAGTGGAGATGGAGTTGAGTTGTTGCTCAACTTCATTTTGTTTCAAACTCTCTCCTTTGTAAACAATTTTTTTTCTTCTGTTTTTGTTTTTTTAATATTTCTCTCTTTTTCTTTGTCTTTGTTGATTTCAAAAGCAAAGAAAAAAAAAACTCTATTTTCGAAAGCCCTCCTCCTCCTCATAAATGATTTTTTGCCTTAATTTATAAACTATAAAGTTGAATCTTTGTGTCCATGAGATAAATTGATATGTGGTTTTTATATTGTTTTGGAAAAAATTATAGAATTGCATACATGAAAATGGAAAAGGGTGGATGACCTTTCTGTCTTTCTGGTAAGCAAAAAATATATTTATTTTTTTGTTTTTATTTTTTCTTTATTATTATTTTATATATATATATATATATATATATATATATATTGTAATAGAAACTTGTGTAAATATAGATTTAAAATTAGAACAAAAAATGACAATTTTTTACTTAAACAATAATAACTGCAAAACTATTTATTAAATGTATTATTATTTTTAAATAATTTTTAATTGGTCGAATAAAATTGAAGTATGCTATTGTCAATTGTCCTGGTACATCAAAATAGTCTCATTGAGAGAAATCAAAACTAAAGAAAGTTCATAAATATCAACACATTCTTCAACCCACCATGCACCAACCCACCTTTTATTAAAAACAAATTTGTGATGTATTATGCACAGGACTCAAAGTGCACAATACTTTGCAAATGTGACTCGTGGTCGTAACAAAAATAAGATGTACATAAAATTTATTATTGTAGAGTTTAAAGTTGAAAATTTAGTTTGTTTTTCTTTCAATTTTCATCTTTATAGTTACATTTTTTTTCTTTGTTCGTTATAAATATTTTTTTTTCCCCTAAAATGTGACACTCACCTGATAGATGCTCTTAAGAAGACATATACTACAAATAGTTATATGTATATAATTCATACAATTATCCTATTATACTTTGTTGAGCAAATTAGAGTTGCATGTCGCATCACTGCCTACTTTGTTAGTTGAGCAGATTAGACATGGCAATGGGACGGATCGGGGGTAGATTTTGCTTCCTCCACCCATGCACCCGATTAATCGGGAAAAACCGACATTGTACCTGTTTCATAGCGTATGTGAAATTTAAACCCCATCTCCGTCCGCAACGGGGTTTGGATTTCCCCACCCACATCCGCACCTATTTATATATATACATATACATATACATATTAAATATAATTATTATTCTTTTAAATATTAAAAATTATAATCTTATCTCTATAGAAATGGGTGCGGATGTATATAATCTTATCCGCACCCATTATCTCTATAATATTATAATTTTTAATATTTAAAAGAATATTAAGTATATTTAATATGTATATGTATATAAACTTTAAAAATCACTACGCCAAAAATGACATTTTATAGCGCGTCTTTTATAGCGCTTATTAAATACAAGCGCTGTTGTATGATATTTTAAAAATAACGGAGGATACAACAGCGCTTTTTTGACAAGCGCTGTAAAAAAAGCGCTGTAAAAGGCTTTTTGGAAAGGACCTATTAGAGCGCTTTTTGGTAAAGCGCTGTAAAAGGCTTTTAAAAAAAAATAAGAAGGTCTTTTACAGTGCTTTTTTGACAAGCGCTGTAAAAGACTTGCGTTTTCACATAATTAAAGGACCTATTAGAGCGCTTTTTGGAAAAGCGTTGTAAAAGGCTTTTAAAAAAAATAAGAAGGTCTTTTACAGCGCTTTTTTGACAAGCGCTGTAAAAGACTTGCACTTTCACATAATTAAAGGACCTATTAGAGCGCTTTTTGGAAAAGCGCTGTAAAAGGCTTTTAAAAAAAATAAGAAGGTCTTTTACAACGCTTTTTTTGACAAGCGCTGTAAAAAAAGCGTTGTAAAAGACTTGCACTTTCACATAATTAAAGGACCTATTAGAGCGCTTTTTGGAAAAGCGCTGTAAAAAGCTTTTAAAAAAACGCTGTAAAAGGTAAATCGTTTCAGTTTCCTCTTTATTACATAAACTTCACTACGTTTTAGTGTCCTTCTCTTCTTCATTATCCTTCTCATTGCGAACCCTACTGTTCCTACGAACAATATTGTTAGCCATCTCCATTGCAAATCATCTCCATATTTGTTACTATCCCTACGAACATTATTACGTACTCTTCTCATTGCAAACCCTACTCTGTCCTACGAACCGTTCGTATTTCTGTGCATTCTCGCCGTTTCTTCTTAAACGAAACCGTAACTCTATGAACCCTACATATTTCTTCGCACTCTTCAGGTATTGTATTCATTTATTCAGTTATTTCTTACATATATATATATATATATATAATGTGTTTGTTAATGCTAACAATCACATTTATTTGATAATGCTTTACAAGTTTTCCGAGCTCAAATGGGTGCTACAGTGTTAAGGAAAAATCAAATAAATCACATGGATTCCAATAAAGGTTTGAAATATATTGCCTTTAAAATTTCATTAACAATCAATGCACAAATATTTATTGACTTATATGTTTTATTTTATAGTGCTCTCATCAAACTAACAACATGGACTGCGGATACTGTATATTGCGATTTATGAAGGAGATTGTTGATATAATCCCAGAAAGAGATCTAATTGAAATAAAGGAATGCACCTATTACAACGCTTTTTTTAAAAAGCACTGTAAAACTAATACAACAAGCAGCGCGTTTTTAGAAGAGATTTACAGCGCTTTTTTTATTTTAAAGAGCGCTGTTGTATCTTTTTACAACGCTGGATACTACAGCGCTTAATTTTTTGAAAAAGTGCTGTAAATGGCTTAAAAAAAGCGCTGTAAAATACCATTTCTGGCGTAATGAATTACTATAATATTACTTGTGAGGTGGGGGCGGGGTGGATATCATCACCTCAAACCCGTCCCTCCTTCCGAAATTTAATTTTAAAGAAAATTCACACACACACCCAATCAAAACAGATCTTCCCCCAAATCTTGTCATCTATATTAATTATCAATTTCCTTTCATGCAAAACAACCAAAAATAAAATTCTTCATCTTATTCATCAATTGCTTTCAACAATTATGAATTAGTATATTATAAATTCACACAACAATCAACGAAAATGCATCTGCAATTGTTGATATCTCACCATCAAAGTATAAGAAATTCAAATAAACTAATATTTTTATCATATATATTATATACTACTTATTATATCCCTTTTCTATTAACTAAATTTTATTTGAGAACTTTGTGTTTTGTTCGGTTCAATATCATGATCCAGCACATAAATGGAAAAACAGGGACATACAAAAATGGTAATAAATAAAATAAAAGTTCGCATATAAGAAATAACGTTGAGGGATCATATTCAAAAAGGACAATATTGGGGGAAAAGAACATTCGCAGTGAAACAAAAGGGAAGGAAGAGAGTTATTGATTGATGACAAAGATAAATAAAGGAGAAGAGAGGTATTTACCGAAGAACCATTAATTATTCGGTCTGTAAATTATGTTTTCACGTAAACAAAAAGATAGAAATGCAGAGTATCATTCATTGGCTAACCATGTATGACATGCCAACATTAATTAATTTGTGGCTTGGTTGTGATGCACATTATCTGTGTGTCTTTTCCTATCTCATTCGTGCTTTTATTCTTTGGATATTTAGACATTAGAAAATCACGTGATTTAATCAAGTTCAAGGACTTTTAAGGGGGAAACTTTGAGTGAGAGTGAGAGTTTTGACAATTAGCACCTGAAGGACTAAACGTGATTCGAAAAAGACGCTGTATTTTTTAAAGAGTAGCGGTAAAAACATTATGACAATGCATCTAGGGGCATGTTGGTTATGGATTATTAAAAAAAAAAACTTATTTTAATATTTAATAATTTAAAAATTATTTATGTAAAAAATTAAAAATTATGTTGTGTTTGTCTATTGTATTAAAAAATTATTTTTAGAAAAATAGTTATAAAAGAATATTATTTATAAAAAACTATTTAAAATAACTTTTTTTAAAAGGTAACAAACAGGCGGAAACTAAAAAAATTATTGTTTCTAAAAATATATGCAATAAATTGTACTCAAGATTTTATCCATGTTAGAATAAACGAAGATCTAACATATATGAAACGACAACGTTTAGTTATCTTGGTAGCGGTTACCGACTGTAGCGAAATTCCGAAGAACGATCTCCGTGCATAATCACTCTCACAGCAGAAGAGAGTAGAAACTAACACAGTGAATCACACCACACCAAAACAAACCCTAACCCTAACCCTAATCCCAATGGACGGAGACGACGAAACCTCAGGTCCAATGATCGATGAAATCTACGCCAACGGCGGCGAAGAGAGCGACCAGCGTAGTCGGAGAGCAATCATGAGCGGCGATCAACTCGACATTGAAGCGTACGCGGCTCTTTACTCAGGTCGGACGAAGATCATGCGGTTGCTCTTCATCGCTAACAACACTAAGAATCCGACGGTTCAGCTTGACGCGCTTCGCATGGCTTATGATGAGATTAAGAAGGGTGAGAATACTCAGCTTTTTAGGGAAGTTGTGCAGAAGATTAATGGTAGGTTGGGTTCGAATTATGAGATGGATTTGAGTTGGTGTGAAGTTGTTGATCGAAGAGCTGAGCAGAAGAAGGAGAGGCTCGAGAATGAGCTTAATGCTTATAGGGTGATTTTCTCTTTTCACACTTTTTGTTTTTTATGATTATTGTCATTTAGGGGAAAAAAATTATCTATTTTTTCCAGCAAATTATGAGTATGCAATTTGATCTTAAAAATATTTAACATGGAATGAGTTAGGGTTCACTCGGACTGACTTATTTGAGTTTATGCCTCTGACATAAACATGTCTGAGACTGTTTGAGAGGATATATATTAACTGCTTATGAGATGTTCATAAATATTAATAGCTAAATTCCATAAAATCTCGAGGATAGCACATGAAAATGATTTATAGTTTATAATAAAACAATTTGTTTTGTTATAGGGATAGTTTATATATAAACATTTATATAATAAGCATTTATGCTAAAAGCTTATTTAGTCTGTTTATTCAAACAGAGTTCAATCTTAGCACAAGCGTCATGATAGGCAATGTTTGTGAAAAGTCGATTTATTGTTTTTTGTGTTGATTGAACCTTGTTTGTTTGGATTTGCACCTTGTAAAGGGAGTGGTGTATTTTATAGGCTGTTGGTTGAACTCTTGTGATTTGATTTGATTAATTGTTTTGTTAGTTGTATTGGTTTATGTATGTATTTTTATTACAATATCAAGTGTTTACTATTATAATTTGCACTTCTTCCTTTTGAAGCGCTAACTCAGGCTAGAAATTCTGCATCATCTTGAAATTGATTACTGGGTTAGATCGTGGGTGAAATGTATTAATCATGCCAAACTATTTTATCATGTCATTTCTACTTGATATGGTTGTGAATTCTGAAGCAGTGTCCCTGTGAAAATTTACCTTTTATCTAGGGTTAGGTGTTTGGCATGGTAAAGTAGCTAGATGCATTCCACCCAAAACTAAGAATAAAAATATGGAGCTGCATGAATTGGTTTTGTACTTGGACCGTCTTGTTATATATGATATTTTATTGTCACCTGATTTTTCCTTTTCTTTTTCTAACTACCTTAATTGAATTACTGTTGCTGCTTTTCATTATCCATCATTCAGATTTCTTTTATTTTTTGCAGACAAACTTGATTAAAGAAAGCATAAGAATGGGATACAATGATTTTGGAGATTTTTACTATTCTCATGGTCAACTAGGGGATGCTTTTAAAAGTTATGTTCGTACCCGGGATTATTGCACTACAGCAAAACATGTAATTCATATGTGTATGAGTACAATTCTGGTCAGTATTGAGATGGGTCAATTTTCCCATGTCTCAAGCTATGTTAGCAAGGCAGAGCAGGCAACAGATGCCCCTGACTTGATAATAATTTCCAAGCTACGATGTGCAGCAGGATTGGCTAATCTAGAGGCCAAAAAGTATAAGCTTGCTGCTCGAAAGGTCTATTCCTTTTCTCTCTTTTTAACTCTAGTTCTGTGCAGAATACTTGATCATTGAAGGATTACTGCATGATAAATGAAGTCCTGATTTGGAGTCTGAGGATTCTTATCATTGTTTAATGCATGATAGCCTACTAACTTTATTTCTTTGGCAACCACATTTTCATTGTATAATGCAGTTCCTAGAAACAGGCCCAGAACTGGGTAGTCACTATAATGAAGTTATTGCACCTCAAGATGTTGCAACATATGGGGGACTTTGTGCACTTGCAACATTTGATAGGGCAGAGTTAAAGGCAAGTTCTCCATTATATTTTCACAACCATCTCTTCTAAATGACCACTCATATACATTGATTACATTGTTTTTATGATTTTATTTCTTATATTTGGCAGAGTAAAGTTATAGACAATTCCAACTTCCGGAATTTCTTAGAGTTAGTACCTGAAGTAAGGGAACTGATAAATGACTTTTATTCGAGGTAAGTGGGTGCAAGTACTCTCTTTGTTTTCTCTGTTGTTTGCTTATGTATTCTATTAGAAAAACAATATATACAGGGTAGTTGTAGTTGCATTCTGTATAGTACTCCCTCCGTCTCACAATAAGTCTCATTTGCCATTTTTCTGTCTCAAATTATTTGTCGTTTTACATACCAATACAACAATAATTACTTTTTTCCACTAATATACCCTTATTAATTGTATCTCAACTTATCAAATTTCTTTACTAACTACAATTAATAAAGATGTTTTTGTAAATGATACTAATTTTACTATTGAAATTAACCCAACTAATCATCTCCTTAAGAACTGCGCACAAACTAAATGAGACATTTAAAATGAGACGGAGGGAGTATATGTAATTATGGTATTTAGGATAACTGTAAATACAATGTATGTAATACACTTCCGTCATGAAGTGTAGACACGTGTCTCTTATTTCATGTCTTACTTCACATGGTCTATGTAACATAACATTACTCACTACACATTTTTATTTTCTTGCTTAACTGAATCGAAGGTAAGAGTCTTGATTTGGTAGAGTTGCACTGGATAAATGTCTCATTTATCTGAAAAAATTCATTAGAGTCTTCATGCATGGTACTAAGCTGTTTGTCTGAAAAAATGACCAGAATTCAAAAGAATTGGATTGGAATATTTGCATAGAGAATATAGTCATTAATTCATTATTAGAACATTTTAAAACTGGGTTGTTTTGTTTTGTTTGTGGTCAGCAATTTAGAATATTTGAAAACTGGGTTTTGAATTGATAATTGGTAATAATGGACTTGTTACATCTTTTATCATTTGTTTGTTTACATCTCTGCTACTTTCTGTGTATATAAACATTGATCTATTTTCTTTGTTTTTGCAGCCACTATGCTTCATGTCTGGAATACCTCGGGAACCTCAAAGCAAATCTGTCGCTTGATATACATTTGCATGACCATGTTGAGACACTTTATGATCAAATTCGTCACAAAGCCCTTATCCAGTATACACACCCATTTGTGTCTGTTGATTTGAATATGATGGCTAATGCATTCAAGACAACTGTTGTTGGACTTGAGAAAGAACTCGAAGCATTGATTACTGATAATCAGATACAGGTATGGTTTGAGTTACTATGCCTTGTTGTGGTTCATAGCTCAACGAGGCTGTACTATAGAAAATATACAAATCTTAGTATTGCATGCTTCTCTTTATATTTGTGCATATCCATATAACTTCTGCATATGATTTTAAATATTCCAATGCTTCTTTTACAAAAGAGAAGAACAAAGCCTGTCTGGGACTTAAAACAGCTCATGATTTAACAAACCTTTTGGATCTATGCAGGCTCGAATTGATTCACACAACAAAATATTGTATGCACGGCACGCAGATCAAAGGAATGCCACCTTTCAAAGAGTTCTAGAAACTGGAAGGGAATTTGATCGCGATGTTCGTTCCATGTTGCTGAGATCAAATCTTATTAAGCACGACTTCAACAGTAGGGCGTTAAGGAAACATTGAAAACAATGGGACCAAGGTGGCTATTTTACATATTCACGGACGACAGTCAACTATAATGTAGCAAGTTTGGAGAAGATCGCCTTACTTTTTGGCCGATTGAAACAAGGTTGCGGATATTAATTTGTGCCACATTTAATGATACTTATGGTTGCTCTTTGTATATACTATTTTATAGTTTAAATTAATTTGTCACTAGATCTCCATTTCCTTTTTCTGTTTTGTTTATGTACTGTTACTTTGTGAAGAGAGCTTTGATGCAATAACTGGAGTTATTATTATATAGGTATCAAATCATTAAATAAAAATAGATAATTTATATTGTTAAGAGTAGTTCAAGCATGTAAAAGAGTGATACTATCACTTGTTGAAATTAGTTAAAGATGGCGGAAACCAATGAAAACCAATGGTTTTGCCAGATTTGAGTGCCCAATTCTCTCACAAGTAAAACTGAATTCCAGTCTACCTATGGAGTAATTCTTTAAAGCTTGTTTGAAGGTGAATGTTCATTTGTTTATCTGATTTTGTCCATCACTCTCAAATATACTATTGAAAACTATGATTTCATAGTGCATTTTATACTATTAGAAGTCAGAATCGAATAAAAACTCAAAAAATCCGAGGGTTGGGTGAACGTTCACCCTGTGTGAATTATGTTATGGAGCTTCCAAAATCGATACTGGCGCAGTAAGGTTGGTTTTGAAAAATATGTATTTGAATTTATGTCAACAAAACATGTAGTTGGATTAAGTTATCAATTGATTGCTGAGTTGGACCTTTGATAACTAAGTGAGTTTTGTCTTTTAAATAACTAATGTTAATAATTAATTATTTATTGTATTAGAGGGAGAAATTAAATCTAAAACCTCTTTGTCACTTTAACTTCTCTACTCATGATTTAAGGTATAGTCATATATGTTTAGAGGCTTGCTATTGCAGATATTCAAAAGAGATTTAAAAAATAATGATAAATGTCAATAGCTAAATCCACACAACTATTATTGCTATTATAATACTTGATTTAATGCAATATGCGTATTAAAATAGTTGATCGGCTACCGACCATGGTCTAGAAAAATTGTTTTTAGATGTCAAATATAGTAGGAAGTCAAGTGCTACCAATAGCTTAGGATATTTGATCATTTAATTTATTAAATTTAGACTTATTATCAATCTCGTAAGATATTGGATCAATAGATCATTGGTTGAATATTTGGATTTGATGTAATTTTAATTATTTTGTTAATATATATTTTTAAGATATTTATTAAAATATCTAAGTAGAATTTTTTATTTAAAAAAAAATTGAATTTTTGTTTAATTAAATACATACATTCTCCGATAAAATTTCTATATTCATAAAGAATAACATTTTCCTAATTTAAATTTATAAAGCATTCTAGCATGATTGGTTGAAAAGTGTCATTGCTTGTTATGAATTTTTACTTGCTGATCCAGGTCCATGTATTCAACCCATTGATATTCAAATTTGACTCAAACTGTAAATAAAATAGACAAACATGCACCAATACAAACATTATCCAGCTTTGTGCATTTTGCCTAAAAATGGGAGGAGATATCCCCACCCCATAAGTAGTTTGGGATGTATATTATTTAAAGAAAATGTTGTTCAAAATACACTTTCGAACAAATTATAGATTGGATCAGCTAATGAGAATCAAGACACAAACAAACAACAGGTTTATGAAATAGAAAGGAAAGGTTGTTGATTTGCAACAAACTAATATTAAAGAGGATGTCAATGTTGTGTTGACAACAAAGATTCAAATAAGAATATTGGTTTTAGGGTTTATTTGTTTCATATAATTTATTATATGTTGAAGAAATCAATGTTGATAAATATTTCGTCAGTCAGTTGAAAGAATACCAAAGGGGACATTTGTTTCAAGTATAAGTAACATTCCGGGAAATAGATGGGTGAAAATTTAGTATATATTTGTTATTAGGTTTGGGAAAAAATATTCATAGGTTTAAAGGTTCCAAAAAAATGGAATAACTTCTCAAATTTTAATGTTTTTATTTCTATGAAATGAGGTGCTAATAAAAGGTTCTTCTGCGTGTGAATAAAATTGATATAACTTCCCATAACTAATTATTTATCCATTAAAAATTTTCTTGAAAAAGAATTTTTTCTAGAAAATACTTTGGAATAAGTTTTCCATCACTATTTTCTAAGAAAAACTATTCTTGAGAATAAATTTTTTAACTATGAACAAATGTCTTCAGATAAACAACGTGTAAATGAATTTTTAGATATGTATATTATTAGTAATTGGAATAATGCATGGGAAAATGATGAACCTCTTATAGTTCACCAAACCCCATGCTAGACATATTCAAATTCAAATATTATTCATGACATACAAAATTTTTAACTTTTTTTTTTTAATAATGATGAAACAAGAGCAATTTTTTTCATAATCAATGTAACTTCAATTTTGCTTTTTTTTTTCTTCTCTTTCTCATTATTTTTAAGATCTATGTTCGATGAGGTTTTTGTTTTCCTCTTTTTTATTTAATATTTAGAAGAATATTTTTATTTTTTTTTGTAGTTTTGGAAAAAGTTGGTTCCTACCAGCTCACCCAACCTTTCAACCAACCGACACACTAAAATGAGTGTTATAATAGTCTCAACAAGTCATGAAATTGGAACTCTTTGAACCCGAATCTAACCAATTACTATTAAATATTGTTTCTTGCTTCACGTGTTGCAACTTTTCTCCTTATTTTTCAACACTACAACCATTCGCATTCACACTTTCCTATTTGTTATTATTCCACTCAAAATTTGGTTTTCCGCCTGACCATTTTATTTCAAATTTCAAAAGAAACGTTACTCAAAATTGTTAAACTTTTTCAAACTCATACAATGAATCAAACTTACAAAACTAATAATAAAAATAAGGACCAAACAGTTGCACCGCAAATTAAAAGTGCATATTTGCGGTAAAATTACAATGAAACACTGTAATTTTGTAATAGTTATAGAGTGTAGTTTGTATAGTTTTATGTGAAATTATATTAGATTTTGAATTTTACGATAAATTATACAATTACTAACTTTCTAATAATTTAAACATATTAATCCATATTTATGTTAAATGAATTATTGGAAGAATGAATATTGTTGCTTTGGTGTAAATTTTTAAATAATATTGTAAGTTTAACTGTGATATAAATGTATGCTGCATTTTATTTTAAGTAAAAATACACTTTAAGACTAATTTCTGCTTATGTTATTTAACCTTTTTTTTCTTTGGATTTGTTCCTTTAAG
>JBBPBT010000850.1:13377775-13389457 GCA_037974875.1 Cicer bijugum
AAGAGTTAATGACATTGATTATGCATATATACTTTTATTATTATGTATCGAAGGTTATGCATGTATCTAAATAATTGTAGAGAAAATCAACAAATGAAACCATTTATAAGATCTGATAAATATTTTTTATGATAATTGTTGCAACATTTAATAGACTTTTTAATGATTAAAAGTTTTCAACATTAATCATTATTGAAAGTGAGATAAAACAGAAACAAAACTAAATTTAAAGGATCATAAATGTATTTTTATCTTTATTTTAAGTACATAAATATGTAAATTGTTCATAACTTTTAGGGATATGAAGATATATCTTTAGTTGAGTTTAAATTCTCTCCATTTCTTAAAAAATATGAAGATCTAATTATTATAATTTTGATGTATAAATATTCAAATATTGATGTCATATATTTTGAAAATGTATACTTTTATATCAATTATATCCAAAAACTATAGAAATGGATATCACCATTTCTTTTGTGAAATGGTAAGAAATGGAGAGGTTACCTTCATTAGGCATTAGCTAATGAAAAGAGTAGTGACTTAAATGAGGAAGAAATAGGCAATTCTAAATCGGGTTTATGTAATTTTTGATAATGGATTGTTGGTATAGAATAAAAAGTTGTTGGTACAATAATGTGAAAGTGACTTTCAATTATGTAAATTAAATGTGGTTGCCAAGCGAATTATTTGTGTTCATATTGAAGCAACTACTATAACATGGTTACATAAAAATACCTCAAAAAGGTATGTGATTACTCATTATTAATTGATTTTTTTTTTTGGATATGCTATTTTAATTGTTTATATATCGCTTTTGACTCAAAATCTAGGTATCAAACTTTTATTTTAATAGTTAATACTTCAATTTTGTAACATTCAAATTTATTTTATTGTGAATTTAAGATTTTTTAACTATAAGAAATTTAGATTCTATTGTGAGAAAAAATATAGTCATATGAGTGATTTTTTGACACATTGTTAACGACACATAACATAATTATGAGACAACTCAACTTACATTAAAAAAATGTTAATTATTATGAAAGAAAAAATAATGAAACACGCCAATGGATTAAAGGAAATTTTGTGATAAAAGTTAGTCAAATAAATCTCTTTCGTATATGACCAAAATCATGGGAGAACAAACACATGATTTTAGGTAATCCTATCTCACTATATTGGCGTTCCAAAAAAGGAAATTTATGAGACTCACCCAAATAAGAAAAATGTAGGGGTCAACTTTACTTCACATGCCAAATGTGGCAGTTGACTGACATGTGTTGTGCTCATATAATTGCAGCTAAGGAATATGTGCACAAATGGATAACAATGGAATCCTTGCTTGCATGAGAAAAGATGTATGAGAAGAATTTCCAACAAGCAACAAGGTTAAAAAGAGGTATGAGGTCAAAAATGTGTTAAGTGTGGTGAAATGAGTCATTGTGAAAAGGCATGCAAATGACACAATTACATCATTAAAATGAGATGTAACACAGGTAAATGTTACTTTTTTTTTTTTTTTTTAATATTTGTGAAATTATGAATAGTAATAGTAGTAAAGTTTGGCGCTTGTGTGTTTCTATTTTTCTAATTCAATTTGGTATATGCATTAAACTTATAGGAACAATCATTTGATACTCTCTCATCACCACCACAACCACAGGTTTTAAGACCACTACCAATTATACCTAGTACTTTAATGGCACCACAAACCAGCTCCTTTCAATCTGATTCCTTCTTCAATTGTGGTTACACAATCAATACGACTTCAAACACCTTCGATTGGACATTTCAATTATTTAAGATATGTTTAAAGTGAAGGAGAAAATAGACAAGAAACATTGTAATTTGGATGAAGATATAAATCACCACTATCTAAATAGCTAAACAATTGTACCTATGGGATAATTTTGTAGTTTTTTTTAGTACATTGAAAAGTTGTAGTTTCTTTTTAATACGTCGGTATTTTATATCTGATATAGTTGAAGTTGATAATATTTTATATTTTTAATATTCACAGTAAACTCATGTATTTTGTTAAAAAATAAACTAACTACATATTAAACTAATTTGTGCTTTTTGTAACAATTAAAATTTAAAATTGAAGACTAATTTGACCTAAATAACTAAGGGGCTAATTTAAGTTATTTTTGTGAATATTTCCAAAATCCAAGGAGGATTGAATTTGCTCAAAATACTTTACACATCAACAACTTTTCTAATGAATTCATCTATTTATTTACCATTCATCAACTAATTGATAAAATTTTAAGTATATTAAATTTTATTAGACACTAATTTGGATCCAAAATTATACTTGTAATAAAAATTGGAGGGAGTAAATCACGCGGTGTTCTGAAACATTTACCTATATGCTCGGGTCTTTTCCTTAAACAAAATCTTCACTTTTCAAACACTCAGTGGAATTTATTTTATACACACTCAACACAATTTTCTTCTAAATACTTTACTTCCAAATTCACTACAATCTTATTACCTGCTTCACAATCTAATTAATCTTCTATCTTCCAAACTACAATTCCCCTCTCTCTCTCTCTCTCTAGTATTTGCTAAACATGCTCACATAAACCAACTCACACAATCTCAGATCCTTCATCTTCATAAAAAAAAACCTCATTTTCCGACCCATCAAAAACCCCTATCAATTCCATCAAAAAGCACCGACTTTTACCATCAAAATGCATCAAAACCCAAACCCAACATACTAATTTAATCAGATCCAGCTTATTTCTCAAATGGGTCATGTAAACCTCCCAGCTTCAAAGCGAACTAGCGGCATCAACTACAACCCTCGTCAATGGCGGTTACTAGACCTTATTTCCGCCGCGTTCTTCGGTTTGGTGTTCCTTTTTTTCATTCTTGTCTTCACGCCGCTCGGTGATAACCTCGCCGCCTCGGGGAGACAGACGCTGCTGCTGTCTGGCTCTGATCCACAGCAGCGTCTGCGTGTCGTGGCGGCGATTGAGGCGGGACAGCCGAGGATTATCGAGGCGTGTCCAGTTGATGAAGTGGACCATATGCCGTGTGAAGATCCGAGGCTTAATAGTCAGCTTAGTAGAGAGATGAATTATTATAGAGAGAGACATTGTCCACCGGTGGAGAATAGGCCTCTTTGTCTTATTCCTCCGCCTAGTGGGTATAAGGTTTCGGTTCAGTGGCCTGAGAGTTTGCATAAGGTATGATTATGAATTATGGGACTTTTTTTGGATGCTTAAATAGTGTAGGAATTTTGATTAATTAGTGGATTTTTTTTTTCTTTGTTTTAATTTTGGTGCTTTGTGGTTGCTTTTTGCATAAGGAACTAGTATGTTGAGTGTTTAGCTATGTAGCACTTTGAAGGTATGTTTGGTGTTTGATATGTGTTGTTTTCCGATGCCACACTTTAACTTGTAGGTGTGTCATCTGTTCGATATGGTTTGGTGTCCGATACGACAATGGCAAATCAATCACTTAAATTGTTATTGGTGTCTGCATGTCCGTGTCCTGATTGCATTCTAAGGCGCTTCTGGCTTCTGAGTCCATGCCCTTGTGAATGTGAAGCTTTAAATTGATGTGTCTTTGTTTTTTAAAAAGAGAAAACTGTTATGTTATGCTATTGGGTTGTGACAGTTGACAATTTGTTCGAAACGGGATTGTTTGACAAAGGCCGTGTCATTTTATAGGTAATTGGTGATCTGATTGAATGCTCTGTTCAAATTATTTTATGGCCAAGTTTTTAGGTAAACCTTGGTCCTAAGACATTTGTTTGATGCACCTAGGACAAAAATATTTTTCATCAGAATACGGAATATGTTTTGGAAAAGGCCTTTTTGTAGGATGATGTGTTTGAATTTGTCAATAAAGGAGGCTTTCTTGCAGCTATTAGAATGTAGTGTAAAGTGAGAAACGGGTGATAGAGAGATTGAAGAATAAGAAAAAGTTGGATAGGAAGGAGGAGACAGAAGTTAAGCAAAACTATGGCCTGTGTGATTTGTAGAAGCATTCCATCTTTTCATTTTTTTATTACAAAAATTAAAAATGAAGTTAAGCAAACAATTAGCTTTAATGGATCCTGATTAATTGAAGATCATCTATTAACATTATTTCTTTATTTAACCTACTTATTTATCATTTACATTTGATGAGGCGCGTCAACATAATGTCATAAAATAGTTTATAATGTTTTTGATGTTTGTCTTTAGTGATCCATCAGTCTAAAGGCTCTCTAATATATCGTATGCAGATATGGCACAGCAACATGCCGCACAACAAGATTGCTGACAGGAAAGGTCATCAAGGATGGATGAAACTTGAAGGCCCGCACTTTATATTCCCTGGAGGCGGCACAATGTTTCCAGATGGAGCAGAGCAGTATATTGAAAAACTTGGTCAATACATTCCAATGAATGGTGGCGTTCTTAGGACTGCTCTTGATATGGGGTGTGGGGTAGGAGCTATTTCCTCATTTCCTTAAGAGTATGATTGGATCAGTGGTATATGGTGGAATGGAATAGGTTAGAATTTAAAAAATAATATGTTTTTTCATTCGATTCCACTCCGCTATGTTCCAATCTATACTGCCAATCCAAACATAGAGAAGTTGGTGGATTGAATTTATTATTGTTTAATGCAGTGTTGTCAATTACAGATCACAGAAAGTAGTAGTTTGTTTAAATTTCGCTCCTCACATTTTGTACAAAATAGCGTATCACGAAACAATTGTGGTTCTTCAAATTCCGCTACACTGTAGCTGCTATTTAACAACATCGGTTTAATGTGCAACTGAATTTTTTCTCGTGTTTTACAGGTTGCCAGTTTTGGAGGATTTTTACTATCACAAAACATTATAACGATGTCGTTTGCTCCAAGGGATTCACACAAATCACAAATACAATTTGCTCTTGAACGAGGAATACCTGCTTTTGTTGCCATGCTTGGTACTCGCAGACTGCCGTTTCCTGCATTTGGCTTTGACTTAGTCCATTGTTCTCGATGTTTAATTCCTTTTACAGCCCACAGTAAGTTCTTCGCTGCAGCTCCCCTGTCCATGTCTTGCAAATTTCTTAATAGATGTGGCTGCCCTAATGCCGAAACTCTGCCTTGCAGATGCAACTTATTTCCTTGAAGTTGATAGATTACTTCGCCCTGGCGGATATCTAGTCATATCCGGCCCACCTGTTCAGTGGCCTAAACAAGACAAAGAGTGGTCTGATCTCCAGGGTGTGGCAAGAGCTTTGTGTTATGAGCTGATTGCTGTCGATGGCAACACGGTCATATGGAAGAAGCCAGCAGGGGATCTGTGTCTCCCCAACCAAAATGAATTTGGTATTGAGTTATGCGATGAATCAGATGATCCCAATTCCGCTTGGTAATTTCCAGTAGGCTATAGTTTGAGTTCATTTCTCCTCTTACTATTTTTGCTTCACATTTTCCTTTATTCAGCATTGATAGTGACACCGTTTGTTACATATTATGGAAAAAAGTTATTTTGATATTCAATAATTTAGATTAATTTTTAGGAATTTTAAAAAAAAGCAAGAGCTATTTTGTTTTTGTTTACCATAATGATTTTTATATAAAAAAATCCTCTATTGAAAATAATTTTTAAGAGAAGCTACTCAAAACAGCTTCTCATTTGAAGCAAATTTTAAATTTAGTCAGATTCTCATTTTTCTAAAATATGTAACAAGCGGATGCAAACTTCTAAAATTGGTTAATTTATTTAAAAAAGTAATTTTTCACCAAAAACTAATATTTTAAATCTTTATGCTTTCTACAAATATATGTATTGTACAGACCTGATAAGAATATCCCCCAGGTGAAACTGACTTCTTATTTGTTTACCGACTTCTCATGGCGGTTACTTGGGACTTCCAAAACTAATATGTCTATTTTGCAGGTACTTCAAATTAAAGAAATGTGCCAGTAGGATATCTTCTGTGAAAGGAGAGTATGGTATTGGGATGATTCCCAAGTGGCCAGAAAGGCTAACTGCTCTGCCACCTAGGTCAACACTCTTGAAAAACGTTGCTGATGTATATGAAGCTGACACTAGGCGATGGTTAAGGAGGGTTGCACACTATAAAAATTCTCTAAACATAAAGTTGGGGACTCCTGCAGTACGGAATGTCATGGACATGAATGCATTCTTTGGAGGTTTTGCAGCTGCACTAAAATCAGATCCTGTGTGGGTAATGAATGTAGTTCCGTCTCGCAAGCCATCCACTCTTGATGTGATCTTTGACAGGGGTCTCATTGGAGTCTATCATGATTGGTGGGTTTTAGCTCAAAATTTCAAGTGTTTTATAAGTTTTCATATTTGTCTTTCGGCTTGACTTAATCAATGTTGCAGGTTCTTTTTTTTTTAACATCAATGAATGTTGATATAACCTGAGAAAAACATACAGTGTGCAAATATTGTCCTTTTAATCATTAAGTTTTTTCATACTATGAAACAGAAGAATATTTCATGCAGCTGGTAGTTCGCAGAAATTATGTTGCTTTGCTAACTGATTCCTAATCTGTAGTTGTTTGTTTATTGTTCTCAGGTGTGAACCTTTCTCGACATATCCCCGCTCCTATGATTTGATCCATGTGGGCAGCATTGAATCACTTTTAAAGGATCCAGCCTCTGGCAAAAGCAGGTATTTTTATGCTAAATAAAATGCTAATTTGATGTCACCATATTGGTGTAGGACTTCTTAGGGAACATTATAATGTGATTGTAAATACCAATTTGAAATCTCAGTTCTTGTTTTCAAATATTTGCTGGCACAAACAAGTGGAAAGAGATTGAGGAATAAATTGCTATCTGAAAGGCTATTAATTTTATGTGTTAGATCTGTACTGAATGCCATCACTGCATCTATGACATTTTTTATTATGATGACTTTTGTTTCATATAATATAAACATGAATTTTGAATGCTTTTAAATGTTTGCATTTTCATATGTAATGTAAATAATTGATTGTCTACTTTTTCAACTTGGTTACTTCGTTTGAATATATGATTTGTAAAACCTACATCACCAAAAGTCATACTTGTTCATTGGTGTGTTTGGAATGATTCATAAGAATTACAATATTAATCAAGGAGTGGCTGAATATTTGTTCAATTTTAGTTGAGTTTCCAAGATTGCTAGTTTCTCTCTTTGAGCTTGTTTGTATTGACTTAGTTGAGCTTCTCTACTGGTTTAAATACTTATGACTGTTTGACGGATCTAATGGAAACAACTTATGATATGTCTATAAAGTCTTTATAGCTTATTTCCATAAGCTCTTCAGGGTAGCTTTTGAAAACAGCTTATAGTTTATATGAAATAGTTTGAATTTAGTTTATCTTTTATAATAGAAATAACTTTACATAAGCACTTATGCTATAAGTATTTAATTAATCTATTTATTCAAAAAGGTCTTTAGTATGAATGTTTAATCTCAACTTTCAAAAGCTTCCTCTATAGAAGTGTTAGTTGATTATGTTGTTTCTTGCATAAACAAGAGCTCACCTATTGCATAATGACTTCATCGCAGATGTAACCTGGTTGATTTAATGGTAGAAATAGACCGAATGTTGCGGCCAGAAGGCACCGTCGTGGTGAGAGATACCCCCGAAGTAATCGACAAAGTATCTCGTGTTGCTCATGCAGTGAGATGGAGGCATACCATATATGATAAAGAACCCGAATCACATGGCAGAGAGAAAATCCTAGTTGCAACCAAGACTTTTTGGACACTCTAATTCTCATCACACTTAACATAGTTGTGTAATTGAGGTAAAATTTAGTTCTCAATGCTTTGAGGATTGTGATTTTGAAGTTATCTTATGCATCAAAGGGATGTGGTTTCCCTTCCTGTTCATTATGTATACAAGGAGAAAGTAATGTTATAGGATATCAGAAAAACTGAAAAATGCGAAGACTTTGTGTAGTTTTATATGAAAAGGCACAAGCCTATGTTAGTTAATATTTTGTCTTTACATAAAACTTATATTGGTATAAGGATAACTGGTAATTCAATGCTTTTTTTATTTTATAATTACTTATATTCATTGGAAAACAATAATCACTGCTCTAATTTTGCTATTTAAGGTTACTTGAACCGTTCACGTAACCTATTTGAGTGTGGCCGGATATTTTAGAGGTATAACTAAAAAAAGAATCATTCATATTATGTACTAAGTGATTTAGTTTTTTTTTTAGTAAATAATTATTACGATTACTACTATTTGAATCTATACTTTCATAAATCTTGATTCACTCCAACGAGAAATTCTAGTACTAAAAATAGCTTATATGAAAAACACTTATTTAATAAACAATTAATTTAATTTTATATTCAAACAAATGATATGTGTTTTGTCTAACATTATACAACAACTACCCACCAATTTCAATGGCCATGACAAGAGGAGAATAGGAAGATAAATGAGAGGATCCAGTTTGTGAAATTGTTACTATAAATTGTCGTCTACATCGTGTAAATTGTAATTTACACACAGGGCTTATATATTCAAGAAAACTGCATAATTATATAGTTCATGTAATATATGATTCTCACGTAAAGATATGAATATTGAAAGACTTAACACTTTTTCATGAAGGTATCTTTTTTATGTTGGATATTTCTCAAGAAAGCTAATTCTTTGAACGTCAATGTAATAGGAATTTGGTGCATTACTTTATTATTAAATAACATAATTTCACAAGAGTCATTATAATTATTTAAATTAGTTTAAGAGAATATCATTTTTTTTGTTCGGAAATACGCATCTAGAAAACAAAAGCACTATTTTTTTTCAAATGTGTACTAATGACGTGTATCCCTTAATTAAACTATTCTTACACATCTACCTTGGTATTGTCTCCGACCAAAGGCATTATTTTCTCCGTCAACAACCAAAGGTTTTTATTGTCCATCTCACAATAAATATTTTATGATTGTCCATTCAACTTCGTGATTGTTCATTTTTTGACTTTCAGACGGATGAACAAATAAATTGGTTCCATGATGTTGTCTCTTCCCAGGCCCGCTCAAGGGACATGCCAGCAAAGAGGTGAATGGCCATGGCCCATGGGCCTCCATTCTTTTCAACGTAGTACTATGTATTGATGCTAGCCCTTTTTGTGGTCCTGAAAACAAGTGTTGCTGCCTACCAGTGCCTGTTGCACTTTGGATTTTATATGTTATGGAGATTTTTTTTTTCTCAAAGTAGTCAACAAGTTGACTATTTTGCAATTTCTAGATAAAAAAAAAATTGAATAACAATATTATGTTTTTTATTTAAATTATTAATAAATAAAAATGAAAAAAGTAAAATGAATGAAATTGATGATTGAGATTTTACTTACATAAAAGAGTACAAACATTTATATAATCAATCAAATAAACAATTAATTAATGTAAAAATTAACTAACTAATATAACTAAATAACTAAGTTATCTGACTAATCAACTCAAATATAAAAAACAAAGGAGGTTTGACTTGTTAAAACAAGTGAAAACTAGTTTTGATCATTGAATAAATCAAACAGAATTGTTATAGTTCTTTGATGAGTTTAATTCATATACAAGTGTAAATAGATTTTAAACTATCAATCAATAAAAACTCTTAAATTATTGATAAAAATTAACTATTTATAAAAATTTTAATATGATTGGTCATAATTTATCAACTGTATAAAATATTTACAATAACAATACATATAAATTAAACTCTTTTTTAATATATTAAAATTACAAAGTTATTTTTTTTTCTAAGTCTGTTTAGTTTTCAAATGTATCTTTCTTTAATTTATTTAATCCATAAAATTATTAATAATAACCATGCTAAAAAAATGTTTTTACAATTTTAATACATTCATAAATTATATTGACATTGCGGAGGAACAAAATGAAGATTTACTTCATATTCATATTGTTGTGATCCACTCCACACTCAGCGTTGCAATGATATGGCAATATGCTTTTTTATTATGCAATGATATGGCAATATGCTTTTTTTATCATGCAATGATCTTTTAAAAAAAAACACGTAATTATCTCCAATGATTGACAATCATGGGTACTGTAATTCTTTTTTAAATACTATAAAGTTGTTTATAAGTAGATTAAAAAAAAATGATCTTGGATTAAAAAAAAAACTCAAATATATTTTTTTTAAATGTAATAATTTTACAAAAATATTATATTAGTTGTGTCCGTATACTTTTCACTATAGAATAGAAGATTATAGCATTGAAATGACTAATGATGTGAATTACATCTTGGAAGCAAGATCCTAAAATTCAGTTCACTATACTTGAAAGCTACAAGTAAAATTAGTGAAAGAGCAGTTTGTAGTTGCATCATACTTTGTAAACACATGGTCACCATGAAAAATGAAAAATAAAAAATCAGAAATTATTGTAGCTTCTTATGACAGGTTGTGGTGGAAATCACTTCACATTTTTTTAATCAAATTCCTAGTTGATAAAACAAACAAGTGTAGGTATATAAATTCAAGTGGTTTGTGTTGCAGAATTGAGAAAGTGTGTAATGTAGTTAAGAACAAGAGTTCTGCAAAATTACAGAGGAAGTGTCCTGCAAGCCAGACCCCGTGTTGGGAGGGTGGGTCTATGTCACCCTATTCTTTAATTTACTTTGTTTGAATTTTAAATATATATATATAATTTTATATCACACGATTACCATGATTTTAAATTGTAATTGTGATCGTAATTATATTAAGTATTTTGCGATTGCAACTATTAAAGATGTTGTGTTATAGATTATAATGATTGTCATGTGAATTAATTATAGTATTGTACGAATTTAATTAAAATTATTTGTATCATTATATGATATATAATATTGATTGAGAGATTCTCCGAACAAAAAGTGGATTGGATTCTAACTATAAAATAAAATAAAATCAACTTATAACAAATTAATGAATAATAAAAGGAAAATGTTATTTAACTAACTACTTTTATAATTGTAATTCTCGAGTTTGGAAATAGTGTTTATAGCATTTGTTTTTTTTTTTTGTTTTTTCTTCACTTTATTGAAACAAAAAATAACAATAAATTACCTCTTATATTTTTATGTTTTTTGTGGCGTCTGTTTTCTCGGCTGTGGACCATTTCTCCATTTTTATGTAGACAGTACTTTATATCTCATTTTGGGGAGAGTAAGGTAGGGGAAGAGTATTTGTAACAAATCAATTATAAAAGTCACACTTATTTAATTATATTAAATCAGTAATTTAAGTTTTGTTCAGTTATTGCAAAAATGTATATTGTTTATTAAATATAGTTTCTTTATTGTGTATTGATATTGAAGTATTCTTTATCGTGTATTGATATTTAAGTTGTGTTTTGAATTATAAAAATGTATATTGTAATTTTTGAAATAAATTATAATAAAAGTCAAAATAATTTAATGTTCCGAAGATTAAAATTGATTAATAAAATAAAAAAAATTATATTATGGACGTATACAAATTAAGGATTTGTTTGATTCACATCTAAAAAATTCTATTTTAAAATTTTAAAATTAAAATTGTTTGGATTATTTATTTTTAAAAATTGTTTTATACAACTATTTTTGATATTATACTTTGTATAAGTAAATGGTCTTTTACTTTTTTTTAACTTTTTAGTTAAAAACTATTTTAAAAATTAGAATTGCTAAATCGGTTTT
>JBBPBT010000850.1:13389519-13411917 GCA_037974875.1 Cicer bijugum
TTTTAATTATTTAATATTATTATTCCTAATACACCATTTATTTTAATTAAAATATTTAATATTAATAATTGAGTGTTTAATATTTAAAAATAAAAATTTAATAAATTTAACTTGTATTTTATATAAAATCACTATTTCTAAAAATAACACCATTAATAAGTGTCTTTAACACCTTAACCTTTATGAGGAAATGGATTCTCTAATATGTAATCTGCACTTGAGAGAATTAATTCCCTTATTAAATTATGCATATGTAGTTGGAATAGTTGGTGTGTTGACTTAAATTAATTTTTCTTTTTCTATAGATACTTTAAATTCTTTTCAACGTACAGTGACCAATTAATGTTATATCATTTAACAATTTGACTTGTTAGAAGTTAAAACCTTCATCATAGCTCCTGGAGCCTTGGAGCGTTCATTAATACTGTTTTTATTACTACTACTCCATTTATTTTTAGTTTTTTACAAGATAATTTTTTTATTTTTTATTTTATTTTATAGAATTACTACTCCATTTCTTTTTTGGTATATAATTACTACCCCCTTTCTAAGCATATACTACTACGTCCACCGTTCCATATTTCATATATATTTAAAAAATCAATAGTGTATTTAATAGGTATATTTTGTACTAAAATATTATTTGTATATAAATATAGCTTTTCATCTTCTAAAATAAATTGATACAATTAGTAAGAGATATAGATGTGTTTAGAAAATGAACAATTAATACATATAAAAAATTGTAATTAAACTTATATTAAGGGGAGGGAATTTCTAAAAGAAGTTTATAATTAAGAATAAATTATCTTCATCCTTATATATTATAAGATACATCAATTAAATCACAAAAATTTAATAATATTGTATTGTAATATTAACTTTATTAATAATTGATATTATTTTTACATGTTTATCTTTAAAGAATTAATGCTAATTGGCATTTATTGATTAAATAGTAGAAACAAAAAAAATTACACTTGATAGTCGTACTATTGATTTTGTTTGTTATTAAATTGTAAATAATAATAAGTGCTAGTATTACTTTTCTATGTTAAATATTCATACAAGATAGTTTATTTATCTTTCCTATAAAAAAAATTAATCAATTAACTAATCTAGTTTCCGACTCAAATTTTAAACTACTAAACATAACTATTGTAATAACTAATGTAAATGTAAATATATAAATAAATGTAGTATACTTCCGACAAGTGAACCGTCTACATACTTTCACATCGTCGAAAATCAAGTTAGTCATTCAAATCCAAATAATTAATACTGCATTGGTCCACTACTTTCCTACCTCGAAAACTTACATCAATAGTTCAACTTTTTGTATTTTTTCTCTTGATCAGTATTTTGAGGTAAATGATTATCCTCGCTCAAATCATACACTTTCTATAACAAAGTCTCCTAATAATAAACAAACTCAACCATCCACATTAATTAGAGACCTACTTGACGAGCTACCTTAAAAATATGCAATAACCGCCTAAATCATTTATGGTACGTTATATAAGCATTTTAGAAAATTTGATTCAACATTCATTTTAAAATTAATCAACCTTCAGTTTTCATTTTACTAAGTCATATCAATCAACTTTTATTTTTTATGAATATCTTTGTTGACTTCGTATAAGGAAGAAACGCATATACTTTATTTAGGATAATATTAAAACTCTAATTCATACTACATAAAATAGATCAATTTTGAAGAAGAAAATACAACACAACAACTCATAAAACCTTATCAACACAAAAAATTCTCTAAGAATTTCATTTCAAAGTTTTAATTTCAAAGCCAACACAGTCATTCAATTTATATTACTTAATGTTTTATTTTAATTGTTTAATTTATTGTAATTATTATGCTTAGAAGAAGCAACAAAAAAACCAATTTTTACCATTTTGTAACTCAGTCAGGTAGTGGCTATTTTGTCATAAGGACTTGAAGTTTTTTCAAATTGAAAATTGAGAATACTTGACTTGTAGGGTAAAGGTGTTGTAGTGCCTCAACGGTCTATAGGTTTTCGACTGAAAGTTGAGAGGACTGACTTGTAGGATTATGTGTTGTAATTCAGGTTTAAATTAGTGGATAAATCATTTTGCGTGAGGGAACTGAACGTAACTGTCACATTGGTAGTGAGCCAGTATAAATCATGGTGTTTCTCGCTCTATCGTGTTACTTTGTTTTATTGTTTCCTCTGATTCTGTTTATTTGTTCTAAGTATTCTGAATCATAATTGTGAAAATAAGTATTTAATAAGGCAAAACACAACTCAACTCATTTCTCGTATTTTGAACCTTTGGTTTTTCCCGCTCTCGGTCTGACCCCCAACAAGTGTTATTACAACCTTTAATCGGCTTGGTGGGAGAGCATGAGTAGATTATGTTGTTGGATCCTTATATCAAAACTTTTCCTAGTCTTCTTGGCAGTGTAGTTGAGTCTCGTTGGTATCTACGACAATGCAAGTATATGATCTAGGAGACTCACAATTAAAGAAGAGGTTGTTAGGTTCAAATAGAGACTCACACTTGAGAGAGATATTGTTAGGTTCAAGTGTAAGGGTTAAGTCTCACATCAACTATGAAAGTGATAAATCTTGGATATATAAGAGTGATTATCTATATATCGAAACCTTAAAATTTTGGGTTGAGATGTGGTATCAAAGTCTCTTATAGATCCTAAAGCATTTTGTTGTTTCTCTCACGCTCCCATGAACTCTCCAACAAAAATACAAAGATATGAGATTAAATAAGTCTATTCTAATTTTCTTTTATAAAAAATAAAAGTTTTTTTGTTGTATTTTTTATTATATATTTTTATGATGCAACAAGTTTGACATATTAAATTTGCGTAATGTTAATCACCTACAAAGAAAATAACTTGACTAACAAAAATAAAGTTAAGGGATTAAAAAAATTATAAAATTATAAAATAGATTAAAAGACCAAATGTATAATTTAGCAATTATTGTTAAAAATGTGTATCTTTGTGCTCCATTGCTATGAGTGAATAGGCTCTAGGTGAATGTTGAAAACTTTGTAGAGTGCGGCAATAATTAGTTAAAAATGTTGAAGTATATATTTAGTATAATTCAGGAAGAAAAAAGAAATACTTCTTTTGAAAAGCCAAAGCAACAACAATTAACCAAATTAATTAACTTTAGTGGTCCATCCTATCAATAAAATTGAGCTCAACAAATTAGCCATAGCTCTCTCTTACATTAATAGTCAAATCTAAGATATATAGAGAAGTCTTTACATGAAAGGATAAACAAGCTGTCTATTTCCATTGCATTTAAACTTTTGGGGCTAACTTGAGTGTGAAAGGTCATGTGGAATTGTGGGTCTTTGAATGGTATAAACTCAACCACCCTACCCTTTATTTCTGTGCCACCATGACTATAGGACCTACATTTTCAGGTTTGAATTTTCAACTTCATCATGTTTGATAATTAATCACATTTTTTCAATTGTCCATTCAAGAGTTTAACTTGTTCATAATTTTTTTTACAAGTTTTGAAGTTATACAATATGAAACATGTTTCCATAAATAGAATTATATTACAAATGATTTCTACATGAAATATTATATTAGTGCACTAAAGACATAAAGATAAGATTGAAGACTTATGTGTGTTAAAAAGTTATGTACAATCAAGTAATTATAAAAAAAAAACATGATTACTAAATCAGATTAAAAAAATTAAATATTAAACATCATATAAGTGAAAAGATTTATATATTTAATATTTTAATGTTTTGAATGAAGATGTGATATATAATTTATTTATGTGGTTGTTTTTAATTTAATGTGATGATCTATGAATTTTTTTAACGGTTCAACATTTTTGACCACTTAACTTATTAGTTTCTTATGTTTGATTCAATTAGTTATCTAAGGTTGCCTTTGCACACATTTTTTCTTATCCCAGTTTGTGTACTTGGTTTTTTACCCCGAATTAGTATAAATATACTCGTCATAAAGACTCATTTGAAGTTCTAAATTTTTTTATTCATCGTCGAAAGATTCGACTATCTTTTTTTCTTCGGTTGAATCTTGATTAACTCTAATATGTCATTGAATGTTTGTCATTTTTTACTAACTATTGGAATTCTTTTTAGGTTATAACACATGTTACTATTCAATAAATTACTTTATACAATAAATTTTTATCTTTTCCAAACACTAAATTAATTACATATACTCTAAAAGAATATCAAAGTCTAAGTTTTTCCTATTTTATGAAATAATTAAAAAAAATTAAAGGTTTTAGGTTTTTTAATTCTTAAAAGATCTAGTCGAAGCTGAATTTACACATTAATTATAAAAAAGTAGGAAATTTTAAATTCAAACTTACATTCCAATATATTAAATATTCTTACAACTATTGTATGTATTATACTATTTTAGGTTTTAGTTTATTATTATTATTATTATTATCTTTTGTATAATCTTGCATGCAATTGCAGAATCTAACATTTTGATAACATGCAATACATTTAAGGCAACCATATCTCAAATAAATCTTAATAATACAAACTGTGACCACATACAGATAAAGAGATCTAGTTGAGTTGGTTAAGTATTCACGCATATGTAAAGTTGTAAGCAACCCTATGCATATATATATGACCCTGTGTTTGGTTTAAAGAATTCCTTTAACCGGAATCCACATGAAATTGTCGTATATATTTTCAAAGTAATATATATATATATATATATAGCTAATGTCAATCGATCATAAAAATTAAATTATTAATAACATGCCATTTTTATTATAATTATTTATAAAATCACTAACATGATTATTGACATACATATTTTCATAATTTTATGATAATTGGTTGTTACAATTTTATTTTATTTTAAATGCATACAAAATCTCATGGAAAACTAGTTTTCCACCATCACAATTGGTAATAAATTCATGCAAATATTGGAAGTTATGTAAATCTACAACATTTTCTTTTGTAGTTTAGGCAACACCAGGTTAGCATCTTATTTTTTGGAGATATTTTGGATAAATTTTTAGAGAAAAACATATTTTAAGATGTATTAGTTTATTATTTTATTTTACTTTTATATACTTATTCAGTAATCATTAAAAGTATAGATACAACAAATAAGTAAGTCTCACCATTTTTTAAGAGTCTATTCTATAGGGTTATATTTGAAATAAATTAAAATTTAATCATTATGTTTTTTTTTCCTTCTCTTATCTAAGACCAAAGGTAGTATCGGGGGCTTTTTTTTTTTTTTTTTACCAAAATACAACTCCTCTGGCCCTCAATTATAAGCAAATATATATATTTCACAATTATTAACCGTGTTAGTTAAGTATAGTTAATTTCTTAAATTTAGTGTAAAGCAAAGAGTAAATTTATATACATACTCCTAATTAATATGATTGTCTCTCACAATTATCCTCAGTTTTGGTCTCTAAATAGAATTTGAGTTCAAATCATGATGAGTTATCAATTTTTGAACGACATGTCAAAAAAATGACGACATGGCAGACCAATAAAAGCATCTCCAACAATGAACTTAATATGAGTTCATTAAATGGAGTCCACGTGCCACATCATCTTGAAGCAACTCATTCCTTTTTTTACTCCAATAGTGATCTCAGCATCATTGCCACATCACCATGAATCAACTCATTCATTTTTTACAATTTAACTTTTAAAAAACCATATTATATCTCATAACTTTAATTTATACATTAATATTTTATTTATATTTAATTTTATTATAACTTAAAATGTTAATTTAAATATTCCAATTAATATTATTATACATTATTTTAATTTAAAATTAAAATAAAGAAAATTAATTTAGAATAAAAATAAAATTGAACTTAAATTATTATTATTAATAAATTAAATGGAAGTTAACGGCTATAAATTAATAAAAAAGGATAAATTTATTATTGTTAATAAATTAATAAAAGGTAGGAGTTATAATTTTATTATTATTAAATTGTGAAAGTACCGTTCCTTCCTGATAGCACCCTGATAGCACCATGATGACAGTTTGACACAACTCCAATAGTGAACCCAAAAAAAACTGGAAGTAAATAACTACACGTTGGCGGACGAACTCATTTGACTACCGTTGGAGATGCTAAGCATCTCCAAACTCGATATGGATTTATTAAGTGGGTCCACCGTGCCACATCATCTTGAAATAATCAATTCATTTTTTACTCCAACGATGAACTCACATGTTCATTAAATATGGTTCACCACTAATAAATCTTTTATTTATTATTATTTATAAATTAATACAAAAAAAGGTAATCGTGAGAGAACGGTGATGAAAGTTTGACACATTTCAACAGTGAACTCGTCAAAAACTGAAAGTTACGTAATTACATATGGCAGACGAACTCATTTTGGCTACCGTTAGAGATTATCTAAGTGGATTAAAAGTGATTATTATATTATTTCAAATTAAAAAAATATAATTTATGTTTTTAAAGCTTTTACTATATTGTTACAAATTTTAAAAGAAAAGTCAAAATTAAATAAAAAATCAACAATATACATCAGCCCCAAAATCAACCCATCAGATCAATCCAAAAATTAGGCATGTGAACCCTAAAATCAAAAATCAAGAAATCGGTCATCATCATTCGATTTAAGCTTTTTCGTCGTCTTCCCTTTTCTTTCTCTTCTTCTTCGTCCTCTCCTGCATCTTTGTTTTTCTTCCAATAGCTCATAAATAAAGAAGATGAGTAAAAGCGACAACAATGCATCCCCTTCTAGTTTAAACCTTGGGTAGAGGATAAAAAATATATTTGTGTTCATTTACAACCGTAACCCTACCAGTACCACATCCCATTCTATATAACTACACCTTGACTGGAGTATTGGAAATATCTCCATTTCCATCTTTGTCCAGTCTTTTCTTTCTCTCCTAAAATATAGGTTTTGTTCATTTATCAATGACATCAGATATTGAGTACTGTTGCTTTGTTGGTGGACTTGCATGAGCCACTGATAGCGAGGCCCTTGAGAAAGCCTTATCTCAATACGTAGAGATCGTCGATTCAAAGATTCGTTTGTTGTAGGCAGATCATACACGATTTGGATTCCTATTCTGATATGTGATCTTTGATCTTTTAGGGTTCACATGTCTAATTTTGGGGCTGATTTTGGGGTTGATTTTAGGGGTTGATTTTTGGGGTTGATTTTGTATGTGATGATGTTGAATGTACATTTAGTTTATTTTATTCTGTTTAATTATATTTTGAGAATAATAATTCATCTTCGTTTACTTCTCCTTTAACCGTTACCATTTATCCATTGCATGGAAGAATAGATGATGACATGAGAATAAATGAAATAGTCACCAACTTAGATGAGAATGAGTAATTGACTTATCGTCAATGCAATATATATTAGTTTAATTTATATAAATTTGAAATTGTATAAAATCAACTCTTATTACAATGACAATTTTGACGTTGAAATCTTTTAAATTTATTATCTCCACACATTTTTAAATTGTGATTCTTATATATTTGGATATATTTTACTCGTTTTTTTTTTTTGTTTGAATAACTTGTTTTTAAAATTTTTTTTTACCTAAATACTCCACTTTGAAAACTATTAATTAAAATGTCGTTTTTTTTTTAAGTTACAAGTCACCATTTACAAAAGCAACTTTCTTGAGTAAGCCCACCTTTGCAATGGTGACTTCCTTAAACAATTTTCAATACAAAAAAAGAAATCAATTTTTTTTTCAAATTAACAAAAAATAATATATATATATATATAGACACACACATATATAATTAATATAATTCATAAAAATAGATAAACACAAATTTTAAATTACATAGACTGACTAGAGTTGTCTGTTATATTTGGACAATGTTTTCGAGTAAGACCAATTAACCGACATAGTCTGCATTTACTTGGCATTTTTTCGTTAACGTCCATTTCAGTTTTAATATGGGTACTATTTGGACGACCTTTTTTAATTATCCGCATTTTAGGACTGTGATACAATGTTTCACCTTCATATGTGGGTCAATATCCTTCATTGGGTATAGGTGGAAATTCTTCTTTGTATATGTTAAATACATTAACAACCTTGTATGCGTCAAGTAGAAATACAAAATAGTTTTGACGAGCGTAAGAACATGCAATTATGACATGTGAACAAGAAACATGTATAGCCTGAAATTTTCCACAATCACACCATTTTCTTTGAAGGTTGACTTCAAAATGACCAATTGGTCGCACCTCTTTTGGGTTTACTGTTTCATGCACCATGAAAGAATAACAATTTCAGTCAAATTGCATGACTTGGTGAATATTAAATTTACCTACTTCACATTTAATCTTGTCCATGCAATCATTTGGGTTTACTCGACCAGAAGCTAATGATGCCTAATGTTGTTGTCCTCTTTTTGCATATAAAACTCTCAATCTATAGTATGTTGATTGTACCAAAGTAGAGATTGTGTGATTGAGCACTACATTGATTGACTCGAAAATGTTTGTTGTCATGTGTCCCCATCTTCGACCTTGAGAATATGCCATAGTCTATTATTTTGAGGGATATTATCGATCCATCTTAAAGAATCTACATTTGCCATCTTGATTTCATTGTAGTAATATTTGAATGATCACTTAATGCATATCATGTTATAAATGGTGTAAATTTTTTGAGTATTATAAAATGATAAGTGAAAAATATACTATGAAGAATTAGATCATTACTCGTACAAACAAGTTTTCTTTGATGTTCCTTGTCCTTAAACTATCTCATGAAATTTTGTGCAATGTGTCGGATGCAGTGCACATGTGTTGACGAAGGATCATGTCAATAGTTCCTATAAGAAATTTTTGCACAGCCAACAACCACCTTGGAAGGTCATTGTAAGACAATTCTCAATTCCCATAAATCGATTCGATAACTTTGTTCTTTAACATCCATATCTTTTTATACGTGATTGTGTAGTTGTATCATTCCCAAATATATTTAATGATCAACTTCACTTTAATTGATGGATCGGA
Organism: Cicer bijugum; assembly: GCA_037974875.1. Taxonomy (NCBI): domain Eukaryota; kingdom Viridiplantae; phylum Streptophyta; class Magnoliopsida; order Fabales; family Fabaceae; genus Cicer; species Cicer bijugum. Next base: position 13,398,559 of record JBBPBT010000850.1, read on the forward strand.
TTTCAAAAGCAACTTTATCCTTTCACATATGATGATAGAGTCAAATTTGATATGATCCTTAACATAAAGGAATTTGTGTAATTGTGGGGCCCCTTCAAACGACCAATCACTCATTGCTTACTTTTTTGGCTTAGCGAAGCCCCTTCACACGTTTAATTACATACATGTATTGATCAGATTGCACTATATGGTAATTGAGTGAGTGTTTCATGTGATAGTGCTTAATTGCAAGTTGACAATTGGGTATGCTATTAAACTTCATTCCAATCTCAAGAGATGTATCTAATTGAGGAGGTTCATTAGAAGGCATATCAAATTCAAAGGATTGGTAAGCATAATCCAAGTTTAGATTACGCATATGGAATGTTGGATCGTATGATGTTGCAATTACAAGGGGTTTTGGCTCTAGATTGTCACTATTGTCATTGTCCTCGTCGTCCTCATCCTTCTCGTCAAAGTATGGTTCTTATTCACTCTCCACAATTATTTCTTCTTTATCAAAATCGACCACATCACCTAATGGAATATACGATTCAATTTAAAATGGTTTAGGTTCAAATGTTTCAACCTGGTCAAAGTATGGTTTGGATTGGTATGGTTCTGGTTAGTAAGATTCATAATTTTGAAAAGAATCAGTGTTTTGTGTTTGAAAATTGTATTCAGAGTGAGGTGTGGTTGAGGATGATGGTTGATCAACATCTGATTATGGATTACCATCCTCAAACGTGACATATAACTCGATAAAATTGAGTTGCAACAATTGTTTATGATTATCAAACATGAGTTCAACTTCTTCGTCGTCTTCAACATTTAACAATTCAAATTGAACTAGGCCTTGTCCAAAGGAGATGTGATGTCGAAAAATTATATTAGACATCCTTTTATTATTTTTTAACTTCAACTTTGCTTCAATTGTTTTCTTTAGTTAAGTAAGGTTGCTTTACTTCTATTATTTTATTTCTTCTTATGTGTATATAACTAACAAACTTGTTATGTATCAGTTTCTCTAGAGGTCATACCTACGTCTAACATATGATAATCCAAAAGACAATTGACTATGGAATGGAAATTGATCAAACCGATAAAGTGAGACTACAATTTGAACTACCTCAAGAAATTCCACATCCACAAAGGAACATGAAAAAGTATCATAAGGTAGACTTGCATAAACAAGTTGAGAATAGTTGAATATTATTCTACAAAAATGAGAACAAATAGTAGAATGAACGAGGGAATCATATTCTTCATGGTCAACCTCTAAATGGTGAATTTAAACCAAAATATGAATACATGGTTTATTTTACAAAAATTCTAAACGATTTATTTATGTAGAAAATCAATTGGTTGATGCTCGTGTCAATCCACCCCAACCTCCACCACAATGTAGCCAATATTTTTTTCAAGATTCAATGTCCAACACAACACAACAAAATCAATATTATATATCAACACCTCGTAACATTCAACCGCCATCTCATACTTTTACCCACACATCACATCAATCTAATGTGTTCATGTCAGGGAAATAATTTAATTTTGACAACCAACAATCATATCAAGAAGACAACCATGGACTATCATTTGCATCGAGCGAAAATAAATTGTTATATAACATGTTCAATAGTCATTATAATACACATGAATTCGCTACCCAGTTATTGAATAATATATGTCAACAAAGCTTTCAAATTCCAAGTTTTGGAAAATATGCATATACTCCGTTGAATTAAATATCTAACTAGACTCAAGGTGAAAGTAGTTCTTTTGCATCACTTTCTCCAAAACATCCTCAACAACAAGAAGACAAAGATCAAGAAGAAGAATAATAAGAATAACAAACTCGTGATGTATCAAGGCCTCGTTGGAATCTCGTACGTGTGAGAAAGCCTCGACAATGTGGTACTAGAGGTCACCTTCGACATTAATTTTATTGTAATTTTTATAAAATTTGTGATGTTTCTTATAAATGAATTATGTAATTTAAAATATTACAAACAACTTTAGTCAATCTATGTAATTTAAAATTTATGTTTATGAATTTTTAAAAATTATATATATATATATATATATATATATATATATGATATTTTTGTTAATTTGAAAAAAAATTGTTTTTCTTAAATTGTTTAAGAAAGTCGTTATTGCAAAAGCGAACTTCTTTAATGAAGTCGTATTTGTAAATAGCGACTTATAACTTAAAAAAAAAACATTTTAATTAATAATTTTCAAAAAAAAATATTTAAATTTTTAAAAAAAAACAGGTTATTAAAAAAAAAATATAACCCCATTTTATTTTACTCTATTTATATTTTAAAACATTTTTAAGATAGAGCATCAACCTACAACATCATCAGATTTTTTGTTTAAGGCTACCTCATCAATTCTAGCTGGAGTATGGTATTTGAGGAAGAGAAAATATATTTGAATTAAGCAAGTAAAAGTAAAGGCAAGAGGTGGGCCTATGTTCTAGGTTGCGTGGACAACTGTCTCCATATAGTATTAAAAAAATAACGCTAAATTACATTAGTGGTCCCTTAACTTAATTTCAAGTAATGTTTTAGTTTTTTATATTTTTTTCTGAATTGGTCCTTTATTTTAATTTTAAGTGACAATTTGATATTTTATGTTTTAAAATTTCAACAATATTATCCTTTTTTATACAAAAATTCAAAAAAATCATCAAAATTTTTAACCAAAACCCATAAAATTGATAATCATCTTCAATATAATGCAAATTTTATCAGATTCATAACTCGAATATTCAAATACACTTATATTTTCATCTCCAATAATATCAAATAAAGAATAAAAATATGAGTTTATTTCAAGATTTAAGTTATGAATTTGATTAAATATGTATTTTATTGAAGATGATTATCAATTTTATGGGTTTTGGTTGAAAAATTTGATAATTTTTTTGAATTTTTTTAAAGAAAGGACAAAAATGTTGACATTTTAAAACATAAAATATCAAATTGTTATTTAAAATTAAAATAAAGAATCAACTCGGGAAAAAAAAAAGATAAAGGACTAAAACGTTACCTGAAATTAAGTTAAGAGACCACCGATGTAATTTAGCCAAAAAATAAATAAATTTCTAATATTTAATATGTTAAAAAAATAAATTATATGATAAAGAGAGATAATATGGATAAATGTATGTTATAAATTGTGTTTTCATTATGTTTTAAATTTTTGTAAAGGAATTTTTTTTAAATACTCTTTAAGTATATTAAAACTATAAAATTAAATCTAGATGTGTTTTTTTATTAATTATTTTGATATTTAATTTGTTAATTTGTAATCAAATATATTTTTTATTGGTTTAGTATATAAAATTACTAATAAAAAAGATATTTAAGAATGTTTGTAATTTTAAAAAGTTTCAATACTATACTGATAACACATTATAGATCTAAGATTAAAAAGAAATAACTATTTAATCATTTGTTAATACTATCACTACAAGAATAATAGGATTTTGTGAGGGCCAAAAGCCCTCACAAAGGGGGAAAACAGCCACAAAGGTGGCTTTTGTGAGGGATTTTGGCAGCCACAAATAAGCTGGTCACAAAATTTTGTGAGGGCTTTTGCAGCCACAAAGTGCTGAAACAGGTTGGATTTTGTGAGGGCTTTTGCAGCCACAAAATCCTGCATTTGTGAGGGCATAGGCCGCCACAAAAGACAAGGCTGACTGGATTTTGTGAGGGCTTTTGGCCGCCACAAAATCATGCTGACTGGATTTTGTGAGGGCTTTTGGCCGCCACAAAATCTTGCTGACTGGACCTTTGTGAGGGCTTTTGGCCGCCACAAAATCTTGCTGACTGGACCTTTGTGAGGGCTTTTGGCCGCCACAAAATCTTGCTGACTGGACATTTGTGAGGGCTTTTGGCCGCCACAAATGCCAACGTAAAATATAAATTAATTTTTATTTTATTTCAATATTTATAATTAATATAATTAATATATTTAATATATTTTGTATTGAATATAATTAATATAATTAATATTATATATAATAAATTAATATAATTAATATATTTATAAATTAATAATAAAATTATAATTAAAATAAATTTGAAAGACTAATAATTAAATTATTTAAATTTAATATATATATATATATATAATAAACTAATCTTAATATAATTAAAAATTTAAAATAAAATATTTAAATTAAAAATAAAGGATAATAATTAAATTATTTAAATAATAAAATATTAATTATAAAATATTTAAATTAATTAAAATATATTTAAATTATTAATAATAAAATATTTAAATATTTAAATTAATAATTATAATTAAACATTAATTTAAATTAATGTAAATTATAAATAAATTATAATTTAAATTAAAATTAAATTAAAATTTAAATAATATTAAATATTAAATATTAATTATTAAATATTAAATATTAAATATTAAAAATAAATATTAAATATTAAAATAAATATTGTATATAAAAACATAATATTAATAATAATTAAAGCTAGCTATAGCAATCATGATAAAATCAAATAAAACATGCATTCCAAAATTATCAATTAATGTCTTACAAACCCAAAATTAACAAATAATGTCTTATAAAGTGGAAATTAATTAAACACACATTAATAATGTCATACAACCCAAAAATAAATTATGAAATTCTTCAAATGATCACATCAATCATCATAATAATTTGTCTGATCAGCTCCACTCCCACCATCATTATTTCCTGCATTCATACCCGACGAAAGAAGTCCTTCAAAAGTATTATGCATTTGTGTTGGAGGAGACATCATGCTTTGAAATTGAATTTCATCTTCAATGGCACCACCAGTAGTCGAAGGAGGAGCCCTAGCTGAATGAGGTTGATTTAAATCTGGTCTGATCAACCCAGCTGTTGGTATAGTCGGTCGGTATGCAGTTTGATGATCTGGTTGAGGTTGAGGAAGTTGATGTGAAGATGATGGAGCATACTGATAATTATGAAAATATTGTTGTTGCTGAAACATTGGCGGCTGTTGTTGCTGGAAGGCAGAGTTCGAAGGATCCTGTTGCTGAAACGTTGGAGGCGGTTGATGCTGCTGGGAGTATTGGGAGTAACTCTGTTGCTGCTGGAAAATTGGTTGTTGCTGCAAGTACTGAGGCCGAGGCGGGAACTGCTGATGAAAGACAGGAGGAAATGAAAATTGTTGTTGTTGAAATTGTTGTTGCTGCTGAAACTGCTGCTGCTGCTCTTGAAACCTCTGTTTCCATTCCTCATTCAATTTATCAATCGCGGCTTGTATCAGCTGTTGTGTCCTTTCTTCTTGCTCACTTGCCCATTGCTCCTTTAACTGATCAAGATTATCTATCGGCACTGGACGATGAGATCGATCCGTACTAGCATAAGAAGAAGACGTCTCAGTCTAAATATAGCCGGTTGGACCTTTCACAAAGGTTGATGATAAAGTATCGGCTCCCAGCACACGCCCTTTGTACTTGCCACCACTGATGTTCATAAAACTTGCGGTCTCATATTGTTTCCGCTGATCTGGAGTAGCTCGCATAGCAGGAGGAAGAGTAGCTTGATGATCTTCCCATTCTTTCATGACATGTTCAAGTTGTTCCTAAATTAAAAATCAAAAAATTAAAAATTTAATTAGTTAATAAGTAATATATAATAATTTAAAGATGTAAATATAATTATCAATATATAATAATTACCTGAATCGTTTTTGATAACGAATCAGTATACTCATTTGTTTGAGGATTAACATGAAGATAGCGATGTATCTCAGCCTGAGTGACCTCCCTTCCGAGTTGATTTTCCTAAAATATATATTAAAATAATGTCAAGTTTATGGTGAAATGTGATGATTAATTGAATAAAAATTAATAGATATATATATATATATTATAAATAAATAATTAATTACCATATAATATTTAATTTCTCCAGCAGACATGGAACCTCCCTTATGAGTACTAGTACCCTTCTCAGATGCTCTATTAATCTTTGCTTTTTCTCTCTTCTGTTTGTAAGCATATGTGTTCCACTTACTCCACAAAGCAGTCCAAACATTTTCACCAATCCAATTAGGTCGTTTTTCTTCGCCCTTATTACGTGCGTAAGACAACATAGATGAGAGACGCTTTGAAAAGCGATGGTCAAATGAAGCCATAACTGCGACATCATGCTCTCTTTTCCAAGTACATTTAGTCTGTTGTTTGTTTAAATTTAAAAAATATTAAAAATATAATTCAATTAAACAATCAAATGTACGTATATATAATTAATTAATTAGTACTTAAATAAAATAATGTAATCACTTACTTTGAAGCAATGTAGAAACTGATCAACTTCCCTAAATTGAGGTGTCTTATCCTCTTTAATCTCACCCCAAGACAACCATGGCTTTTTGTATTTCTCTTGTATCACTTCAGCAATTGCCTTTGCAGATGGTTTAAAAGGAAGATATCTTCATAATTTACATGCAAATTAAATATAAAAATTAATTAATAAAATAATGTAACATGAAATGCAATAATAAAATATTTAACAATCATAGTTTACATACCCATATCCTTCTGGAATTATGACAATGCGGTTGTAGCAATCAACACATCCGGGTTTCATTATTTCATCCAAGGTATAAGGCTCTACTGGGACCTCCGGATATACAGGAATAGCTCCACCACTAGTACCAATGGTCGGCATCGGCATGAGAGATGGGTCATTAACAACACGTGGTCTCTCAACTTTTTTCTTACCACGTGATGTTCTGGATATTCCATGTATTGCTGCCGTTCCTGGTCCTCCTGATCCTCCTGAACCACCTGATCCTCCTACTCCCACTGAAGCCATGTCTCTCTCTATATATATATATATATACATCCATATCCATACATATATATAATATAATATATGTGTGTATGTACAATTAACATAAGATTAATTATATGTAAATAATAAAGAAATAAAGAAATATACATAAATGCAGAAATAAATAAATAAATAAATTTTATACATAAAGAACTAAAGAAATAAATAAATAAAGAAATATATATATATATATATATAGTGATATATCCATACATATATATAATAATGAAATATACATAAATATCGATATCCATACAAATTATATATATATATATATATATATATATATATATATATATATATATAATGCCTAATTAATTAATTGTCTTCGTCTTGGTCATCTTCATCATCAGTATATTCATTTGATGAGTGATTTAAGTCAATATTGGCTTCATCGTTCTCTAATTCATCTATTTCTGGTTCATCAACTTCTTCTCCAATGTGTGACTCATGACAAAGTTGACTAATAGTCTCATCTCCAATCACATGATCCAAATTTGACATTTCATCCATTTGAAATGCAACTTCTTCATTTTGACCTGCTTCAACTTCTTCTATTCCACTCGTTGGTCTTGTTTTGATTGCAGCACACCAACCTTGTTTGCTTCTGACAGTTGATGGATAAGGAACATAATACACTTGTCTTACATTATGGGTCATGGCAAATGGATCAAACCATGGATATCTTTTGCTCATTCGAATGTCTACAGTATTGGATATGAAATTGATTTTAGTTCCTCTGCTAGATGGATCAAACCACTTACAGTAAAACAACACCACTTTTTTCGCATAATCTAGGAACGTGTAGTCAATTTCATAAATATGCTCAATTATGCCATAGAAATCTTCTACTACACCACTATCAGAGACACTCTTCATACAAACTTCACCGTTAATTGTTTCTTTTCCTTCAGTCCAAGATTCAGTGTGAAATTTGTATCCATTGATGTAATAGGTGTGCCATTCTTTGAAACTTCTACTCGGGCCCATAGATAAGTGCCTTAAGTGGATGTTGATAGGAGTTGGTTCTTCCAGATGCACTTGTTGTTGAAACCATGATGGGAAATTTGAATGTATATCATCAGATGATTGTCCCGTATTTAAAAATGCCATGATCGATGACCATATATATATATGGTGAATATCAATTTAATCATATAATAAAATATAATTATTTAATAAGATCGGAGAGGAATTTCATACGTACTCAATGTATGGTTTAACTTCAGTGCAGTTAATCAAAACGTGAACATGTGCCGCATTAAATACTTTGTCGCTTGGCAAGAAAATCAGAAAATCCCTACCAGCATGATGACCAGACAAGCAAAAAACTGATAAAACATGTGGATGACGTATAACGCTATCAGTAGCGTTTCTTCCGTTAACACGTGACAATGTTTCATTGTTGAAATAATGAGAACAAAAGTGTGTTGTTTCACGGTGTAGGTAAGATGAACAAATTGATCCCTCAACTCTAGCTTTGTTTTTCACCGACCGTTTTGAATAACCCATGAACCTATAATATTACAGAGATATGTATATAAGTTGAAGTATATTGAAATTAATTAAAGAGATGTGTATATATATATCACCTTTCAAATGGATACATCCATCTATACTGAACTGGTCCACCAAGCCTAGCTTCACTTGCAAGATGCACTGAGAGATGCTCCATCGAATCAAAAAACCCAGGAGGAAATACTTTCTCCAACTTACATAGAATTATCGGAATATCATTTTCCATCTTGATCAGATCTTTATCAATGAGTGTTGAAGAACACAAATTCTTGAAATATTGATTCACTTCAATAAGTGGGTTCAATACATGTGTCGGTAAAGCACTAAAGGCAATAGGAAGTAAACACTCTAAGAATATATGACAATCATGATTTTTCATCCCATGCATCCTCCCATTTTCCACATCAGCACATCTTGCCAAATTCGAACAATAACCGTCAGACGTCTTCAGCTCTTTGATCCAACGATAAACAGATTTGGCTTCATCATTAGATAAAGTGTAATTCGCACGAGGTTTTAGGGTCTTGCCGTTTTGTTCGACCAACAACAAGTCTGGTCGTCTGCAATATATACCTATGTCTTTTCTAGCTTTGTCATTATCTTTTGTTTTCCCTTTCACATTCATCACAGTATTAAAGATGTTGTCAAAGAAATTTTTCTCAATATGCATAACATCGAGATTATGTCTCAAAAGATTATCTTTCCAATACGGTAGATCCCAAAATATACATCTTTTTGTCCAATATGCCATTGTCCGTAACCTTGTGGTTTACAAGCCACACCATTAACAACATGTACCTTTGGCATATCTTTTACTTTATTCCAAACTTGTTCTGATGTCAATTTCATCGGGGGTCCTAGATTTTCTGCATATCCCTTCATAAATGCAGCTTTGTTCCTTCTAAATGCATGATCAGCAGGTAAAAACCTACGATGCGAGTCAAACCACGATGCCTTCCCACCAAATTTTAAGGTAAATGCTTTCGTATCTTCCATACAAATAGGACAAGCTAGTTTACCATGGGTGCCCCATCCTGACAACATCCCATAAGCGGGGAAATCATTAATGGTCCGCATCAATGCAGCTCTCATCATAAAATTTTCTCTCCGAGCAATATCATATGTCAAGACACCATTCCACAACCTCTTCAAATCGTCAATCAAAGGTTGTAAATAAATATCAATACCAGTTGTAGGATTAGAAGGACCTGGTATCACAGCAGCTAAGAACATATATGGTTTAGACATACACATATCAGGAGGAAGATTGTAAGGAGTAACAATAACCGGCCAACAAGAATAAGGAGTAGACGATGCTTGTATGTAAGGCGTAAATCCATCTGAGGATAATCCAAGTCTTACATTGCGTGGATCTGACGCAAAATCAGGATGTATTTGATCAAAGTGTTTCCATGCCTGACCATCAGAAGGATGTCGCAACTCGCCTGAATTTCTTCTATTCTCATAATGCCACGTCATCTTTCCTGCAGTTTGTATTGATGCAAACAGTCTTTGCAATCTTGATACAATAGGGAGGTAAAACATTGCTTTCCTTGGAATTGATTTTCCCCTACTTACCCTTGAGTTATTCCTTTGGTGATACCTTGGTTCTTGACAAAACTTGCATTCAACTAAGTTTGCATCATTCATACCAAATTCATTGTCATAATACAACATGCAACCTTTAACACAACAATCAATCATCTTGACACATAATCCTAACTTTGACACTAACCGTTTCGCATCGTGATAACTTTGCGGCAAACCATCTCTCACAGGTGTTGCGTCTAACATCATTTTAGTCATCAAATCCAAAGCTAAATCAGGAACATGAAATTGAGACTTTAGACCTAACAGTCTAATACACATTGATAACTTTGAGTTTGAAGAACCTTCAAACAATGGTTTATTTGTCTCTTTCAAAAGACCATAAAATCTCTGAGCTTCTTCATTGGGAAGTCCATCGGTATCATCATATTGATCTTCATTGAATGACAAATTAACCCCAACAGCATCCGAGATGATATCATTCATCGCCTCAAAGTGTTGATGGTTATAATAATCTATACCTAACATGTTAGTACTACTTGAAGGACCTATGTTATAATTCTCCAAATATGTACTAGTATTAGGCGCGACCGGAGACTCTTCGCCATGATTAGTCCAAATCCAGTAGTTAGGCATAAATCCGTCTGCATACAAATGCACTCTTATTTCATCTTCACTTTTAAACCGTCTACATCGACATAAACAACATGGACATCTCATTCCCCCTTCATCTTGGACAATTTTTTGCACTCTCGCAAAATTGAGAAACTCTTCGACCTTGTTAGCAAAACGTTGTTTAAGACCCTTTCTTCCGGGAAAATTCCTATCGTACATCCAACTACGGTCTAAATCCATAGTTGCTATATATATATATATATATATATCGATATTTTATATATTAATTGCTTTATTTTTCAAAAGCATTAATATAAATTTTGACATATTTATATGTCAATTAGGGGAGCATGCATTTGCACACAATATAATATATTATTATCAATACAATAATAAAATATATACTAATTAAATACAATAATAAAATATATATCAATACTATCAAAAAAATAATAATTAAATAAACATTATACAATATCAATACTTAGAACAAAAATCAATACTTATAACAATAATATAATAAAATATCAATACTTATAATAAATTATAAATAATATTATAAAATATTAATACTAATTATAACAAAATATAATAATTAATATGATAAATTTTAATAATGTTTTTTTAAAATCAATAACTTTGATATATATGTCAATTAGGGGATTATATATTAATTAATTTGAAAACAATATAATCAATTATTAATCAACACTATATCATTATACAAATATATATGTCAATTATGATGTTTTTTTTAAAAATCAAGACTAATAATCAATACTTATTTATAACAAAAAATAATAATATTATCAATTTTAATAATGTTTTTTTAAATAATAATTATTTTAAAATCAATATATTTTAACTGTGGCTTGAAACTTTAAAACTAATCTAAATATATTAAAACCAATATATTAAAACCAACATCATTCCTATTTTTTTAAAAATAAATTTATAAAACTAATCTAAATATATATATATATATATTACTAATCTATATTTTAAAATATATAAAATACTAACTTGATGCCGAGTAGCGTCTGACTTCAAGCTTTCACTCACGTACGATGCTTGCAAGTCTTCGAAATAATTAGCAACCACTATACAAAAATAAAAATCAATAACATTAATTAGTTATATCAAATTAAAATATCAAATTAAAAATTCACATATATAATATAATTTATATACTTACCAAATTTTAAATGAAGAGTAATGAAGTTGTAGAGAGAAGGAGGAGAGTATAGTGATAATGAAGTTGTAGAGAGAAGTTAGATGTGAAAAATGAAGAAGGAGGTGGGAAATATATATAGGATTAGCCTTGGGAATTTGTGGCGGCCAAAGCAGCCACAATCGCAACGGCTAGTGGAATTTGTGGCGGCCTAGCCCGTCAGAAAGGGCAACGGCTATGTACACATTTGTGGCGGCCTTTGCCGCCACAAAATCTAACGGCTATGACACTTGTGACGGCCTAAGCGGCCAGAAAAGCCACGTGAATTTGGGCGTATTTTGTGGCGGCCTTTGCAGCCACAAACGCCACGTGCACAATCCATTGTGACGGCATAGGCCGCCACAAATTCACTGGTCTTTTCAAGCTTTTGTGACGGATTTGGCCCTCACAAAATTAATCCTTTGTGGCTGTAAAAGCCCTCACAAAATCCAGAAATATTTAACTGGATTTTGTGGCTGCCTAAGCCCTCACAAAATCACATGATCCAAATTTTGTGAGGGCTTAGGCAGCCACAAAATCCAGTTAAATATTTAAAAATTTGTGAGGGCTTTTTCAGCCACAAAAAATGACCAATTTCAATTTTAGCTTTTGTGAGGGCTTTTTCGGTCACAAATTTGTGAGGGTTTTATTCGGCCACAAAATATTTATAAAGTTGGCCACAAATTAGAGAAATTCTTGTAGTGTATACATATGACAACAATTGAAAAACATATTGTGCCCTTATTACTCAAAGTTTCTGGTATGTCCTGAGTCAAGGCACTAGCAATTGTATATTTTGGTAGTGTCTATGGATATTTTGGTAGTGCCTTTGAGATTTTTCTAAAATAATATATATTTTGTTATATCATTTGTTTTTATTAAAAATATAGTGTCACTGGAAAATAGATAAACACTTATATTCATTGAGAACTCATGATATTAAAAACTAAAGTAATCACAATGAATGTTAATATAAAAATAATTTATATTGATGAAATATATCTCCTTATTATTGTTGATCACATTTTTTCATTTTATTTTCAAAAAATTTAAAAATAGAATTAAAAGAATAAGAAAGTGGAATTTTTTTTCCATCTATATCTTTTAAAAAAGAACTCTCCATTATATCTTATATTGAAATTTATATATTTCAATGTCTTTTTTTTTACTTTCAAATGATCATACTTTGCAATCATCTTAAGGATTATCTTTTGTGTGTAGTAGAAGGTCGCATATTTGAGATATAATCATCTATAATCTTTTATTTTATTTTAATAAATTAATAATTATTAATTTAATAAATAAAAAATAATAAAAATATTTAAAAAAACAAAATTATATTAATAAGATCAAACAAAACATATTTAATAAAAAACAAAATACATCAAAGTTAATGCGATCGAGTTGATGTGTCAAAACAAATAAGGTACTATATTATTTTAACAACTCCCTCCTATTTTTATTTTTTTTAAGATAAATTAGCAACTTAATTCTATTTTGTTAACAACTCCTTCTTATTTTTCTTCCGGATCTAATAAATAAAAAATAAGTATTTTGTTTGATGTACATTAAAATCAAACAAAATCCAATAAGACTGTGCTGGTGTAATTTTTTT
>JBBPBT010000850.1:13412200-13423052 GCA_037974875.1 Cicer bijugum
ATTAATTTTTTTATTTGAGTAATATAATTTTATTTATTAAATTAATAATTATTTATTTATTAAAAAAAAAAGTCATAGATATTCGCATCACGGGATACGACATTCTACTACAGAAAAAAATAAAAATAATAATCCTTAGTCGTAGGAATAATAATAATCTTAAGTTGTGGTACGTGGATGTGATTTCTTGAAAGTAAAAAATAAATAAAATATTTTAGTATATAAATTTAAATGTATAGTATAATGGAGAATTTTTTTTTTTTTAATGAAGAGGATATAGATGCAAATAAATCCAAGAAAATTTAAAGTTGAATTATATTTATTAGTAAAATGAGAATGATTTTACCTTTATTTAGAGAAGGGCAACTACAAATACAATGTGATGTGAATATTTTTTTAAAGCTAAAACTTTATTAAAAAGAAAAGGAAAATAAAAATTGGAGGACATAAATATAATCTACTAGAGAAAAAGAAATTAAAAAATGCTATTTTTTTATGTTTTGGTAGAAATTATATAATATAGTTATTTTTTTGTATATATATGTATATTTTTTACATTTGAAATCACATACGTAAAAGGTTCTTCAGTGATAGTAGAATGAATTTGCAAACTAATAGATGATGCATTACCTTCATACTTTTGGGTTGTTTCGCTAGCATCTCTAACTTTAAAAAAACTTGCAATATCTTTAAGTCATGAGCGATCATAAAATGAAGATTCTCATAAGTAATAATAACATTTAGGGATGTCACACTTATCACAACCTATGAATTAACTTCCAAATAAAAAGAGATTTGATCCTTTTGACGTTGCTCTCCTCTAACATTGCATCACTTAAAGAATCGATAATATTCATATCTAGATATTGATGATCGTCTCATTAATGAATTGTGTTTGCTGAATTAGATTTGGCGAAGCTAAAGACTCGTGAATTACATTTTTAGGACTTTGCATAACATGGATCTTAAATTTATGAAGAGTCTTTATAATAGTTTTTAATTCCCCAACCGAATCTGAGTCGTAAGCTTCTTGCAATTATTATCAATTTTTTTTTTAATTAGAAAGTTAAAATTTTAAAATGTCTCATAGTTTAACGTTGGGAGTATAATTAACAAAAGGAGAGTTGACAACTCAGTAAGTAACATTATCCTACATATATTTGTTTGTGACTTCAGTTTCGACTTTGTCACAACTTGACACGATACACAAATCAATTGCAATTTTTGTATAATCAAAGTAAACATAAAAAATACATATCATTCACATTCCACAAAAATGCAATGTCGCATCTCTTGTGTCATGTCTAAATCAGCCATTATTCGAACTAAATGTTCCAACATTTTTTAGGTGGTTGCTTCATAAAGAGATAAAAGAGTTCAAATAGCTGAAGCGATTGTAAAAATGATATTTAGCCTCATATTCATGGGGTTGATTATATAGATATGAATCCAATATTAAGCCTTTGTGTATCGTACCAAATCCGAATTAAAATATTTTGCGCAAGAGAAGACTCAAAAAAGCCCTAGTTTCAAAATCCAAGTTCTAATTGTGTGAACATTTTGGAAATCATCATGAGATTTAAAAGGAAAACTCATAAAAGTATTTATCTAGGGGAACAACTTGCCACAAACCAATCACATTAATCCATATTGTTAAAAGTTTTTCGCATAAAACCGACAATATGATTGGTGTATCACCTTTAGACATGGTGACTCTACCATGAAGGTTGTTATTGCAACTCTACAAACCTAGTAGATATTTTTCTTCTTGAATTTTGATAATGAGGATCGACTATTTGATACAAAGTTTTGGTAACTAACTAAAAAGAATGGTGCATGAATTATTAAGAGATTACGCAGAAGATTTGATTATGGGATGGAGAGTAGTAACCGATGCAGATGTATTTTTTGGAGGAATAATCCTTACATACATTGAATTACGAAAAACATATCATGTAAATGGTTTGCACAAGCGCCAACCTTGTCAACTCCCAATAAAATATGTCAACAACATTGTCAACATAACCAAAGAGATAACAAATACAATCTAAAAATTAGGAAATAAATATTGTAAATCGATAACAAGGACAATCAAGATATTTTAAAACTATAATAAATAAATTAAAAAAAATAATTTTTGTTATAATAATAAAAATAAAATTAACATAAAAAAATGTAAACTATAAATTTAAAGTAGTTTATAAAAAATATTATAAGTTATAAAGTCATTAATAATTTTGTTATTAATTAACAAATAAATTATATAGCTTTTAAATTATAAATTAATTTATACGACTTGGTAAAGAATCGGAAAACTTAACTCGAGTTAACTTACTTACTATCTCTCACCCAAAACAATCTAATTAATCGAATCCAAAACACAAGCTTAATTAATCAAAACTTTTACTTCAGTTATTTACTATATAATAAAAAAGAACCTTGGCTCCAATAATTTTGAATCCCAAGAACAGTTACAGGAAGAAAAATCTTTGAATTTCATTTTCTGATAAAGTAGCCTCCATCCCATGGATCAAATCTGAAAGAAAAACAGTGTATGATTGTAACTTGGTTTACTTTTCACATATACCCCCCCACAAAAAGTTATGAAAAAGGTCACATTACAAATTTTCACCGTCATTCACAGGCTTTATAGGGATACTTAGAAAAAAACAGATCAATGACAGTGCAAAGAGTCAACCGACCCTTTTTGGATCTATCTATTTGTAAGGCTTCCTTCACTCCACATGTTTACGTTTTATCTTCATCTCTCTCTCTCTCTCTCTCTCCAAAATCTAATATACTATAACAATTTCTTTGTCCTAAATAAATCAAAACCTTTTTCTCTAACATACTATATAGTACTATTTTTTTATACAATAGTCAAGCATGCAAGAAATGAAAAACACTACTAGGGTTCTTATTTCATTTTCTTTTCCCATTTTTTAACCAAAATCCATTAGATTCAATATTAAAGCAATCACTGAACTTGCTCTGAGTGTCACAGAGTGTTACTCTCAAAAGGGTCATCTGAGAGAGAGTTAGAGAACGAAGAGCAAAGCCATAACTATAAAAAAAAAATTCTTTTTTTCAGGCTTGCCTTCTTTCTCTTTCTTTCTCTCAAAATAAAAAAACATTGAAAATAAATAAAAAGAAGACAACATTTTTTTCCTCTTTTTCTTTTGTTACAGAGAGAGATTTGAGACATTGGGGTTTCACATACTTCACCCTTTGTCTCCACTATCTCTCTATCTTCATTTTCTTTGTTCTTTTCAAAGTTCAGTGCTTTTTGTAAATTCTGCTGACCCAGGTTTTCATGGACGAACTAAACTGATGAATAAGTAAAGTGAAAGAAGAAAAAGGTGGAAAGTGGTTAAGGGGTTTGAAAAAGTTTGAAACTTTTTTGATAATAGTAGAAAAAAGTGAATTTTTTGATGAGTTTTGGGGGTTTTGTAGAGAACAATTCAGGAGGTGGAAGTGTGAGAAACATAGCAGCAGAAATTTCTTATAACAACAACCAAAGGATGTCCTTTGGTTCTATTTCTCATCCTCGTCTTGTTACAACTCCTACTTTGGCTAAATCGATGTTCAACTCTCCTGGATTATCACTTGCACTTGTGAGAGATCTTGCTTTTTTTTTTTGTTGTACTTTTGTTGTGATATTTTTTGGTTATTTGTTGACCTTATGATTTGTTGGAAAAAAGCAGCAAACTAATATTGATGGGCAAGAAGATGTGAATAGATCAATGCATGAGAATTTTGAGCAAAATGGTTTGAGAAGAAGTAGAGAAGAGGAACAAAGTAGATCTGGTAGTGATAACTTGGATGGTGTTTCTGGTGATGAACAAGATGCTGATGACAAACCACCTAGAAAAAAGAGATATCACCGACACACTCCTCAACAAATACAAGAGCTTGAAGCGTATGTTTCATCTACCATTGTCATTTTTCTATGTTTTTGTTGTTGTTGTTGTGTTTTTTAGACTTATTGAGATTCAAAAAATGATGTTATTTTTTCGAAATGGGTTTTATAGGTTGTTTAAGGAGTGTCCTCATCCTGATGAGAAGCAACGATTGGAACTTAGCAAAAGGCTTTGTTTGGAAACAAGACAAGTTAAGTTTTGGTTCCAAAATCGAAGAACACAAATGAAGGTGTGTTTGACAAAAGTCATTTTCAGTTTTTCACATGGTTTTTTTACTTTCTTTTTGAAGTTTTTTGTTTTGAAGACCTTTTTTGTTGCTAACTTTTTGATTGTACAATTGTACTATAGACTCAATTGGAAAGGCACGAGAACTCATTGCTAAGGCAAGAAAATGATAAGCTTAGAGCTGAGAATATGTCTATAAGAGATGCTATGAGGAATCCTATATGTTCAAATTGTGGTGGACCAGCTATGATTGGTGAGATTTCACTTGAGGAACAACATCTTCGAATCGAGAATGCGAGGTTGAAGGATGAGCTAGACCGAGTTTGTGCACTTGCTGGAAAGTTTTTAGGCCGTCCGATTTCTACGTTACCAAACTCAAGTTTAGAGCTTGGTGTTGGAGGGAACAATGGTTTTAATGGAATCAACAATGTGTCTTCAACATTACCTGATTTTGGTGTTGGAATGTCTAATAACCCTTTAGCCATTGTGTCTCCTTCAACTAGACAAACAACACCTCTGGTGACTGGCTTTGATAGATCGGTTGAAAGGTCTATGTTTCTTGAACTTGCTTTGGCTGCTATGGATGAGTTAGTTAAGATGGCACAAACTAGTGAGCCTCTTTGGATTAGGAGTATTGAAGGTGGAAGGGAAATTTTGAACCATGAGGAATATATGAGGACATTCACTCCTTGCATTGGTTTGAGACCTAATGGTTTTGTTTCGGAAGCTTCCAGAGAGACCGGTATGGTTATCATAAATAGCTTGGCCCTCGTCGAGACTCTCATGGACTCGGTGAGTTTCTTAAATTGCCATTAACTTTTTTCAAGTTACGGATGCATCATCAATTGTGGCCTCAAAGACATTGATTGCATTCGCTTACCTTTTTTTAATTTCAAAAACATTGTGGTATTGTTATTTGCAAATTGTTTTAGTTTTTTTATGGTTATACATCTGTGTATCTTGGGTTGGCGTTCCTTTCTTATTCAATTTAAAAGTATAATTTTGAAGTTGATTTGTTTCGCCTGCAGAATCGATGGACAGAGATGTTTCCTTGTATCATTGCAAGAACCTCTACTACTGAAGTGATATCTAATGGAATAAATGGAACTAGAAATGGTGCACTTCAACTAGTAAGTTAAAGTTCTCATATTGTCTTTTATAAAAGTATAATTTTGTTATACTGTTAGTTGTAAAAAGTTTTACAAAGTCAATAAATCATTACCAATCATATGGGTGATTTTGGAAGCAGTTAACCAGTTACCGTTGAAATCAGACATTTTTTAATGATTTGATGATTAAGATGGATTAACAACATAAAAAATGTGTTTTCAGATGCAAGCTGAACTTCATGTGCTATCACCTTTGGTTCCTGTTCGCGAGATAAACTTCCTTCGGTTTTGCAAGCAGCATGCAGAAGGGGTTTGGGCTGTGGTTGATGTATCCATAGATAGCATTAGAGAGTCTTCTGGAGCTCCAAGTTTTGTGAACTGTAGGAAGCTTCCTTCTGGTTGTGTTGTGCAAGATATGCCTAATGGTTACTCCAAGGTAATTAATTAATTAAATTTCGAATGCTCTTTTTCTTGTTATTAGAGTTTATGTGATGGTTTTTATAATCCCTACATGTCATGTTTTTTAGTTTCCACATCTTTTTGTGTGGACAGTAAAAATGATTCACATTCCTCCATACATTGTGTTCTGAACACTTTTATTTTATATATTAAGGGGAGTTACTAGTACAATTTACCATGCAGCTACTATATATATATATATATATATATATATATATATATATATATATCATTTTCATGTCTTCCTCAAATTTATTTTATTTTGCCAAGTGGATGTTTATATCATGCCAATATATCTTAATTAGATTCTTTAGGGATTAGTCTTTAATCTCCAATTTCGACTCAAGGATCAGTCTCAAACTTATAATGAGACTAATCCCTAAGTCGAGATTGTCTGGTTGTTCAACGAGACAAATCTAAAAATAAAACATATATTTTTTAGACTAAATACCACCTATAGTTCCTTAATTTAATTTCAGTCAACGTTTTAGTCCTTTATCTTTTTTTTTTTTCGATTTGGTCCTTTATTTTAATTTTAAGTGTCAATTAGATCCTTTATGTTTTAAAATATTAACAATGTTTTCCATTTTTTTACAAAAGTTCATCAAAATTTTCAAACAAAACCAATAAATTTAGTTATATTTTTTAGTATAAAATAAACTTCATCAAATTCGTAGCTCAAATTTTCAAATAAACTCATATTTGTCATTCTTTATTTGATGTTCTTAGAGATGAAAATATGAGTTTATTTAAAGATTTAAGTTATGAATTTGATGAAACTGCATTATATTGAGGATGATAATTAATTTTATAGGTTTTGTTTGAAATTTTTTATAAGTTTTTTGAAATTTTGCAAAAAAATAAGGATAACATTGTTGACATTTTAAAACATAAAGTATCAAATTGTCACTTAAAATTAAAATAAAGGACTAAATTGGGGGAAAAAAAAAAAAGATAAATGACTAAAACGTTAACTGAAATTAACTTAAGGGACTACAGGTGGTATTTACCCTATTTTTTATTAGGGATAATTAGTTTTCCTATTCTCCCCCATTAACATATTGGTGCAATGTGGTATTTTTAATTACCTTTGTTCAAGTAATAAAAGGATCAAAAGAGTGGAATAGAGAATATTCAAGTGAAGTGAAGCAAAACACAAGACCAAGGAATCAAGGGGATTTTGTTTTTCAAAGCTATTAATTAAAAAAGCTCATAGTTCAAAGTAATTTGGATAGTTGAGTGACTACTCACTATATAACTACTATGTCAATGATAATGATAATTCCCGTATATAAAATATTAATTTCCCCTTTTCAAAGAATTTGAACAATTGCATTGCACCTGAGTAGGATGCTTCTTATTTGTCTCAATTAATAATTAAAATTCCAATCTTAAAGTTTTCAACTATTAATCTTTAATTAATACCCCCCATGTGACCTTCAAGTATAGATTAATCCATTATTTTAAGTATAGAAGCCTCTATCACTTGAATTTCTGTACCTTTTGAACATATTGACTAGATTAGTAATTTTCCTTGTAATCTTATACCAACTTTTTGATTCTATAAACAATATATATGTGTTTCTATTCCAATCTTTTATGCTATATTGATTATTCCATCCAAACATTATTTAATTCACGAGATTGGATGTACTCTAATGGGTTTGTTCTATATATTATAATACTCATTGGGGGTCATTATCAAAAATAAATAAAAATACTCATTGGGTTCAAACATAAGAGACTACCTATTTTGTCTTTTTCTTCTAAGTATTTTAGATTAACAAATCTCGATGCTCACACTTCCCATTGCTCCTACATATCTTGCTTGACTTTATCTAGTACCCTATTTTGTCCTTATTTTATGTACATGAGATACCTCTTGTCCTTTCTATAGGGATGATGAATCACATCATAACATTATCATACTACTAGTACAATTACTTTTGACAAATATTACTATTTAGCAGTACAAGTTAAAACTTGATAAAATGTTGATGTATATAAAAAAAAATATGATTTTTATAATGTTAACAAAACTAAAAATTTGTCCAAGTTTTATTTGAAATATGTGATTTGCATACAAAAAGTTAAACTGTGTAAGTGTGATTTTCATAATTTCTTTATATTTTTTGTTATCCATGTAAGTGAAATAGTGTCTTGTACATTTTTTTCTTGTTGTATATATAGTAATGAAATACTAAGAAATATGTACATAATCACAATAAGTACACATATAATACCATAGTACTATAACACTAGAAATTTTTGGAACATGTTATAAATTGGTATTATTAAATTATTATAAACCCAATAATAAATAGCACTTGAGAAATGCGATGTATCATGTGTGTACTTAAGTTTGAGTGACATCAGAAACTTGGCATTTGATGACTTTTCAGGTGACATGGGTGGAACATGCAGAATATGAGGAAAACCAAGTCCACCAGTTGTACAGACCGTTGTTGAGCTCAGGTATGGGCTTTGGAGCGACACGATGGGTTGTTACCCTACAACGCCAGTGCGAGTGCCTTGCCATATTAATGTCCTCCGCCGCACCCTCTCGAGACCATTCCGGTACTACTCTAAGTCAACTACACAACTATAATAAAAACTTCACATAAATAGCTTTTGAAAATAACTTTTTTGATTAAATAATTATTATATATAAAAACTTCATTTGATTTTAGTTCCTTAAGATATGAAAATTGTATATAATAAATAACCTTTATTTTACTTAAACCATTAGATGATTAACAATAACCTGAACCAAATTTGGTTATTTTATGGATGTCACAGCAATAACAGCAGGCGGAAGGCGCAGCATGCTGAAGCTAGCACAGCGAATGACGAACAACTTTTGTGCCGGCGTTTGTGCCTCGACGGTCCACAAATGGAACAAGCTGAGCCCTGGGAATGTCGACGAGGACGTGAGGGTAATGACACGAAAGAGTGTCGACGATCCAGGCGAACCGCCGGGGATCGTGTTGAGCGCAGCCACATCGGTGTGGCTCCCGGTATCGCCTCAAAGACTGTTTGACTTTCTGCGTGATGAGAGGCTCCGTAGTGAATGGGATATATTATCTAACGGTGGTCCCATGCAAGAAATGGCTCATATTGCCAAAGGACAAGATCATGGGAACTGTGTTTCTCTTCTCCGTGCTAGTGTATGTTCCTTTTCTCTCTCTTTTTATATTATTATAATAATAATAATATCACTAGGAGTTCATAATAAAATGGCGTATTTTATTAAAAATTAAATTAAATATAATATTTAGATTGTCATGAGAGACCGGAGTTTTTTTTTTTAATGGAAGTTCGTTTCGAACATGATACTTTGATAGAAATATCTATTACATCTCATTTAAACACTCTTGAATAAATTAAAATAGTTCAAGAGTGTATGAACAAAAATTTAAGTTAAAAAAATCACAATTATTTGTGAATAGTTGTTAAGTATAAGAAGTTTATTTTTTATTATTCTAAATAACAATAACTTATGAAGTTTTGTTGAAGTTAGTCGGTTATTGAATTTTGATTTATTTGTAAGATAGGAAGTCATATGGTTCCTACTTGGTACTGTTAAGAAAGTGGAGTTGCAATTGCAAGTTGTAAAAACGTTGAAATGTGAAAGAGGTTGTTTTGTCGGTAGTGTTTGGATTTTGAGTGGTTGAAAAGTTGAGAAGGACAAGGAAAGAAAATTTGGGAATGAACAACTAGCGCAAACTTTGATGAATCAGTAAAAAAGATAAGCTTTTATAACAAGTCAAAATACACGACTCTTGTCACCTTATTATGCTTCCTATTTTCTGGTCCCATTGTTTAATAAAAATCACATTTTTTTCTTCAAATATAAAAAATATCACTGTATTAAAAAGTGGTATCTTGGTTTGACTACCCTAGCTCATCACACCGTGGGTTTCAATAAATAATAAAGTTTCACGAAAATGACAATACACTACATAATTTAATTTTATGTTTAACATTAATTTGTATTTTTTTTAGGCTATGAATTCGAACCAGAGTAGTATGCTGATACTACAGGAAACATGCATAGACGAGGCGGGGTCGCTTGTAGTGTACGCGCCAGTTGATATTCCAGCCATGCACGTTGTAATGAACGGTGGTGATTCAGCTTACGTGGCACTATTACCTTCGGGGTTTGCCGTTGTACCTGATGGGCCTGGATCTCGTGGGCCAGAGAATGAGGCCAATACAAATGGAGGTGAAACCCGTGTAAGTGGGTCCCTTTTAACAGTGGCATTTCAAATCCTTGTGAATAGTCTTCCTACGGCAAAACTCACCGTAGAGTCAGTGGAAACTGTGAACAATCTCATTTCTTGCACCGTTCAGAAGATTAAAGCTGCACTTCAATGTGAAAGCTGAAGTCACGTGACCTGTTATTGTTTTTTCTTTTTTTGTGATTTTGTTGTTTTTTTGTTTTTGTTTTTGAAAGAGTGTAATTGTTGGCGCGTGTGGAAGACGCGGGGTGTGAGGGGTGTTTGAGTCAAGAACGAACCACTCATGAGACATGAAAAAAAGCTCCTTGCATGGTGGTAAGGATATCTATCTATTTAGGTTTGGGTTTGTTTTGATTAGGTTCCTTAACACAAGGCAAGGGTTGTGGTTCGGGTATTGACTCGGGTTGACCTCATATTACTTCCCCTTGCTTGAAAACAAGAAAGTAACAGTGGAATTGAGAAATTTTTATTACAAATAAAAAGGTTTTGTTTGTAGCTTTGTTGATAATTAATACTACTAGATTACTAGTATTTATATCTAATTGTTATGTATTTTTATTTTGGTATCTACTATATTCCATTATTCCTTCCGTGTCTTGTTAAATATCTAATTTTTAGTCAAATCTTACCACGTTTCAGTTTTAATGTCCAGAAGAGTTTTAAATTACATCTATTATGGTCATGATATAGGTACATCTAAATCTTTTTATTTTATGTTAGTTTTGTCTTCTTATATTATATATTACTTTAGTTATAGAAAAGTAAAAAAAAAAACTAAGTTTTGCATGAAAATGTAAGTAATAAAAAAATTAGAGTTCTTAGAGTTCAACTTGGACTTATTATCGGTCATATGTTTTTGATTTTTTTATACTATTATATAACATCTGATTCTTTTTTA
>JBBPBT010000850.1:13430202-13445019 GCA_037974875.1 Cicer bijugum
ATGAAAAAAATTTAAAAATAAAAAGATTGATAAAAAATAGTGCAAATTTGATTTTCACCTTCAAGAAAGACCAACCTTCGTACCAAGATTACTAAATTGACTTAATTGATAAAAAAAAAAAAAAAAAATTAACATTGACTTTGACTTTGAAATTATTTTTGAATATTCCGTTTACAAGCGCCGCATCTATGTTCGAGGATCCCTTTTCCGAAATTAACAATAAAAATGAAGGGCATTTGCACACAGCCACAAACTACCAAACCTAACAACGAATCCAAACGATCTTGACCGTCCATCTTCCAAAATAGGACCCACAAACGATCAAGATTGCGCGTTTGACTGACGTACACATTTTGAACTTGGAATGATTGTGTTTGACCGTAGAAAATTCAGACATTTATTTTCCATTTATTAATTAAATTTATTACCAAAAACAAAAAACACCACCTGGAGAAGCCAGAAGAGAGAGATTCTAGAGAGAATCTAGTGAGAGAAAGAAAGAGAGAGAGATTTCATTAGATTCACTGTGTTCGTCTTTTTTTAATCTTTTATCCGTTTTTTCTTTATTAATCAGTACTAGGTTGAGAAGAGGGAAAATTGAATTTTTCTCTTTTCAAACGGTTTAATAAATTCTTGTTCTTTTTCTTGGGAATCTTTTTTGATATTTTTGGTTGAGATTGAGGAAATTAGGGTTTTGAGTGTGTGAGAATCAGCAACCATGAATATGATGCGACGCCTTAAGAGCATTGCTTCTGGGAGGACTTCTATTTCTTCAGATCCTGTAAGATATATTAGTTTCTTTTGTTTTTTTTTGCGGTTTGGTTTGAAAATTGTGTTTGTTTGGTTGCTGAAAAATTAAAGAAACTAGGTAGGTGAAGAAATGATCAAGATTAGTGTTTGAAGTTTCTGAGATTTGTCTAGATTCTGGAACTCTTGTTTAGTAGATGCTGGTTATTATTAATTTTTGTATTTATAATTTTTTCTGGGGTTTTGGATTTTTCCTATTTGGTTATTGTGTTTTGTCTTTTAGCTCCTAATTGTTGACTATATGCTTACACTGTTTATGAATATGTGAATATTTCATCCTGTACTCTAGTTACTGGTGATTATGAATTGCGATCAGTATAGTTTTTTTTGTTTGGAGTTTGTAGATAAATTTAAAACATTTTGTAATTTGGTGTTTTGTAGTCTAGTGCATGTTTGGATTGATAATGAGTCTGGCACAATCACAGTGACACTGGATTTTGTTGAAGCTCCAATGTGCAGCTTATGCCCAAATCATGGTGATCACTGTGATTCGACCATTGTCAACACGAATCCAAACATACACAAAATCACGGTGTCACCGTGATTTTACCGTGATTTTGTTAATCTGAAAACTTGTTGGTAAAACTCCTTGTAGTTATGCTGTTGAAAGTGTGTTCTTGGAAATATCTTTAGATGATGTAGTTCTAGAGTCTGTAGTGTATGCCTGTTAAGGCACAAAATGATAGTTTGCTTAGCTTACAAAATAGCTTTCCCAAATATAGTGTGTAAGTTAATCTCAAATCTATCTTGCTTGCATTGCTTGCTGGTGTTTATTTACTGGAAAAAAAGTAAATTGGATAGTATACTAGTTGTTGTTTGCTTATAGGCTATTGTTATTGTGCTCTTAATTTAATTATGGTGGGACTTAACTACGATAATCGATAAATGTAACTAAATGTTGGGTAAGTAAAGTTTATTAAATGGTCTCGAATGTAGAATTTGATTTTTAACCTCTAAATTTAACAGTCCATGTCTTGAATGCTCTTACCATAGTTGAGATGTTTCTTTACAGGGAGGGGATTCTAATTCCAAAAGAGCTAAGCTTGATCAAGAAACTGAAAACAAGGTCAATGAGGAAGCAAATACTTCAGGGAGAAATGATCGGGAGCAGCGTGTGGATGCATCGAAAGAAACAACCGTTGGCACATCCACTGTATCTACAGTAACTAAAACTGAGAAGTCAGGTTTTGATGAACTTCCAAAAGAATTACATGAAATGAAAATTAGAGATGAGAAAAGCAAAAACAACAATGAAAAGGTAATGAATGTCATTCATTGTTCTGTAATCCTTATTTTCCTGTTTAAATTTTTTGTTATTAATGCGCTATTCTGTTAATGTAGAATCATGTCTATGTGTATTTATTTCATACATAGTCCATAGTATACAAATATATGAGAACAAGCTACTTTTGTATTTAATCTTGATGAACCTGTAAAATCTTTAAATGCGTCAATTATTAAGTATACTAATATGTAATAAATTAATTTTCTGCGTGAAGGATGTAGCAGCAGCTACAGTGAGTGGCAATGGGACAGAAACAGGTCAAATTATTACAACTACTATTGGTGGTCGTGACGGACAACCAAAGCAGGTGATTGATTACTTCATTCATTATTGTTGCATCTTCATTAGTTCCTTTGAATCAAATAATTTGCATTATTGCTTTCCTTGTTTGCACAGTAAACAAATTATTAATTTTTAAAACATATAAATGATCTGCTACGAAATACAGAGCTCTTAAATAACTAATATTGTGTCTGGCTCAGACAATCTCATACATGGCCGAACGCGTAGTCGGAACTGGTTCTTTTGGCGTTGTTTTTCAGGTATTTATGTTCTTTTTGCTGTATTTTATTCATTTAGTTGTCTTTTGCTTTACTGTTCTTAACTCTTAAGGCATCTCAACTTATCTAAGGTGTTTATTTTCTGTAGGCCAAGTGCCTTGAAACTCGTGAAGCGGTTGCCATAAAAAAGGTGCTGCAAGACAAGAGGTATAAGAATAGGGAACTCCAGGTTATGCGCATGGTTGAACATCCTAACGTTGTTAAGTTGAAGCACTGTTTCTATTCCACAACTGAAAATGATGAGTTGTATCTTAACCTTGTTTTGGAGTATGTGCCTGAGACTATTTACAAAGTTTCAAAGAACTATATTCGGATGCACCAACATATGCCTATCATTTACGTGCAACTGTATATGTACCAGGTAAATCTATACCGTGCGACTTGATCTTCATTTTATTTTGTTTTAATCTTTGTTGGAATTGTTTTCTAGTCAATTGCTTCGGGATTATTAATTTTGTGTGTGTATTGATTGATCATGGCATACCTATCTTGTAGATATGCCGTGGAATAAATTATTTACATGAAGTAGTCGGCATCTGCCATCGAGACATCAAACCTCAGAATCTATTGGTAAGATTTGTTTGTGTTAGATTAAGCAGTTCAAATCAAATGGATCATAGAGCTTACATAAGAACTCTTGAAATATATATTCCAACTATGAAATTATTTTGAAGTTTAAACTGACATGTGATGTAAATGATAGGTCAATTCCCAGACACATCAATTAAAGATATGTGATTTTGGGAGTGCAAAGATGTTGGTAAGTTCCTTCACCCTCTGAATTTGAAGATTTTTAATTATTATTGCTCATAATAGTAGTATGTATCTGACTTTATGATATTATTATTGCATTTAAGGTGCCTGGTGAACCCAACATATCATACATATGCTCTAGATATTATAGAGCTCCGGAACTTATATTTGGAGCATCTATATACACAACTGCTATTGATATGTGGTCTGTTGGTTGTGTTTTGGCCGAGCTCCTTCTAGGACAGGTATGCAAGTTTTTATTGACTCCTTTCTCTCTCTCTCTCTCTCTCTCTCTCTAAGATCTACCTTGTGAGGATTTGCTTCATGATTAAGGAAAATGGCATTGTCGAATTGTTGTACCGGGGACCCCACCATGTGGGAAAAGGCTTTGATTTTTGTGTTATTATTATTACTATTGTCATTCTCTCTCTGTCTCTCTCTCTATATATATATATGATGTTGAGTGAGCTTTTATCTACTCCAGTTTGCAAAATTCAACATTTCAACTATGTTCGTTGAAAATAAGACAATACTATATTGGTTCTGGCTGCCTTTAGTTGTGGCTCATGGGTGATATTTGACAGAATCATGGCGTTCCACTGTGATTTTGGCAGAAGCTCTGCTTTGGGGCTTCAACAAAATCACGGTGCTACCTGATTTTCCTAAACACATGTGATATGACTCGTTATTGGTTATTTGAGATTATCCATTTAAGCAATTGGCTTTAAATGAGACTATTCCTTTCTTTGTGCCTACTAACTAGGTCTGCAAAAATAAAAGACATTTTTAGATTAGATCGATACTTATCTATTTTGTATTATTTGCAGCCATTGTTTCCTGGACAAAGTGGGGTTGATCAGCTAGTGGAGATCATTAAGGTACATTTTCTTGTGTTCTTTCATTTTTCTGCTTCCTAATTTTGCTTTTGAGCATCTTTTTTTAAGTTGCATTCTGTCCACTTCTTCTTCTTCTTGAATCTGAGCTTATATTATGTACTTAAGGTCTTGGGAACGCCAACCAGAGAAGAAATAAGGTGCATGAATCCAACCTACAAGGAATTTAAGTTCCCGCAAATTAAAGCGCACCCATGGCACAAGGTTAGCAGTTCTTTCCCCCAATGTTAGTATTTAATTCATAAATCACAGATTCTTTTGTTTTTATCTGACTGAATTAGTGACTTCCAGATTTTTCACAGGAGAATGCCATCTGAAGCAGTGGATTTAGTTTCAAGGTTGCTTCAGTATTCACCACATCTACGGTGCACCGCTGTAAGTTTATTTGCCTTTGGAAAGATTGTATAAGTTGTTCTACAGTTCTCCATGTATGCATAATACACACACCAAAGAAGGAAAATGGATTACTTTTTACACGTGATAGTTATTCGTTTTTATAATCATTATCATTATTTTCGCATGCATTCACCAAAGAAGGAAAATGAACCACCCTCACGTGTTCTAGTAATGTAGTTATTTACACGGTTATCAAATTGTGAACTGAAAGACTTATTTTCTGAACTTTGCATGAGTTGTAAGTTACATTATCAATAAAAATATGAGTTGGAGTTGAAAATGCGCGATTCATATCCCATATAGATACACTAGAGATTCATATTTGATTAGATTAGGTTTACTTTTGTATTGAGATGAGATATGAGTCATGTATTGTAACTCACTGCTGATGACTATGGTTATTTATGTTTTAAAATGATCATTATTTAATTTCAATCAATACACTCGCATTAGTCAGTTATTGTGTCTGCTTACAGTTGGCTGCATGTGCACATCCATTCTTCAATGATCTGCGAGACCCAAATGTAAGCTTGCCAAACGGGCAACCACTACCTCCTTTGTTCAACTTCACGCCTCAAGGTAAGATGGTGGCGGAAAAGTTTTCATTTTCGGTTATTCAATATATTAATTATTACTGTTGCTTATATACGAAAACAAAACAATGCAGAACTGGCAAATGCGCCCGAAGAGCTGCGTCAACGTCTCATCCCTGAGCATGCAAGGAGTTAAAATGATTCAGTCATTGAAACATCTATAAAAGGGCATTGTAAATGGGTTTTGAATGACTATACGACTAAGGATGTTTAAACACCTTGCAACCTCTTTTGATGGGACCATGTGAAGATAATCAAGACATGAAGGTCATATAACATACGATACTTGTTGTTAGTGTTTGAATTGCAAACTCTTTGTAGTATTAGCTTATGATTTGATGTATGCATTGGTTCTCAAAGTTAGTGGAGTTCTAACAAATATGTAATTACGTTTCTATATAGTTCAAGTTCTTTTATTCCTTGAAATGAACCACGTTGGATCTTCAATTTAGTTGGCAAAACTTTTCTACTAATCCTTTTATTCTATAATAATGGATTTGACTTGAATATATTCATTAAATTATTTTAATCCGTTCAAGTATAGTACTTAAATATTTGGAAAATGTTAACAAGTGCTCCAAGGGTATTTGTCAGGAATTCAAATGTATAAAATTGTGTAATTCATACTTTGTCGTACTTTAAAATTATAAAAAATGATATATTTTTTTCTCAATTTGTTTTTAGTTTCGTTTTTTGGTTGGTTTGCGTGACCCTTTTACATTATATGTTGAGGTTTATATGAGCAAATTGCAATTGAAAGCATGGAAAGTAAAAATAGTTGAGATGTATTATATTTAGTCAACTAGTAGAAAATAATAGCCAAAACAGACAATATATTTGAAGGAGACTTTGGCTATAAAAAAGAAAAAAGTATTGTACCTTCCTAATAAATGAGGAAAGAAAAAAAATTAAAAAGGATCTCAGAGTTATATATGCTTCATCCATTGTGAATCAGGATTAGTGATGTACCCACACCACAAACATTATCATCATAGATCCATATATCTGCACCAGCCGGGAATCGAACCCGGGTCTGTACCGTGGCAGGGTACTATTCTACCACTAGACCACTGGTGCTACATGTTAGGTGAATAATTTTAATCATCATTAAACATACAAAAGGAAAATCACGTCATATTAAGAAAAGAAGTGGGAAAATTGGAAATGAAAAGTCCAGATATTTTGAGATAATTGGCTACCCTTGTCATTGGAACATCAAGAACTAGAAATGAAGCAACAAAGGAGGAAATTTTGCTGCAGGAAATTCAACCGGAGGTGTTTATTAATATTTAGAAAATAGTATTTTAAAATAATAATTTTATTAATTTTAGGAATAATAAAAATTATTATTTATTTTTTACTACAATAAATAAAAGCCATTATTATTATTAGAGGAATATAATTTATTATAATATTAAAAATGTGATAGTGGATGAATTGGAAGGTGTTTATTTTTAATGGATGAATTGAATTATAAATAGATAATTTATATATTTTTTTTAATTTTTAATGGATTATAAATAGATAATTAATTATTTTTATTTATCCATTACAATCTAAATTCATATCCATCAAATAATTTTGCGTTCTCTAATCTTATGACAATTATCAACTCCTTCATGCAAATAAGCTTATGAATTGCCTCTACAACTTTGATTGCGAATATGTGTCTCAAATCATCTAACTTAATTTGGTTAAACTTTAGTGGTTGTTATAAACTATCTTTGGCCAAGTTAGTTATGATATGTGGTTATAATTAGTTTTATTTTTTATACTATAAATAAAGTTGTAATATTGTAGCAGTTGGGTATGTTGTTGTAGCAGTAATAGTTGGAAAACTAGGAGAAACATAAGCAATTCGTGATTCATAGAAATTTAGAGAAAGAAGATTAAGAGAGAGAAGAAAGATTGGGTGAAAAGGCTAGCATTGTTGGTTCATAAACAATTATAGATATCAGGAGATCAATATTGAGAAAACATTAATCTTGTAAAGTTCAATAATTAATAATGGATTAATCTTGTTTGCTTGCCCGTGACATAGATCTCATCAATTAAGATCAAACACGTAAATTCTCGGTGTTATTCTTCTCTTATCCTTCTAAAAGTTTATGGTTTTCAATTTTGTCCAGAATGTTCTCTGTTTTCGCTTTTTCTCTATAATTACTTGTTTTTCTACTTTGTTGGTTAATTCTTGTTGCATATCCCAATATTGGTTTTAACAATTGGTGTTGTCTGTGGAAAAAGGGAGCAACCATGGTTCGAACCACAAAATTTGATATTGAAAAGTTTAGTGGATCAAATGACTTTGGTCTACGGAAGATAAAAATGCAATTTATTCTAGTACTTTGATCATGCTAAAAGTCTGAATGTAACCAGAGGAAGAACTGACAAGAAATAATCAAATGGACATAAGCAAACGTCCAATTCAAAATCAAAATCTGAAGGGAAGTATATATGATTTCATTGTCACAAGAAGGGATATTTTAGGAAAGATTGCCCTGAAAGAAATGAATCAAGAAACTCTCAAGATTCAGGAAATGTTGCACTTGTTGATGTTGGTTATGAATCTGCAGAGGCATTGATGATTTTGAATTCTAAAGGTGAAAATAATTGGGTATTAGTACTTTCCACATGTGTTCAAGAAAGGGTTATTTTGAATCAATAGATCTTTGTGATGGTGGAGTCGTACTGCTTGGCAACAACAAATCATGTAAAGTCTAAGACAAAGGAACAATCAGATTTAGAATGTTCAATGGCAAAGAGGTATTGCTGAATGATGTAAGGTACATACATAAATTAAAAAGAAATTCAATTTATGTTGGTATATTTGATATTTTAGGATATTCCACAAACATAAAGAATGGTCTCATGAGTATTATTAATAAAGATGATATCATTATTAAAGGCATTAAAATAAATGGCTTGTATAGTTTAAAATATTCTACTATAATTGCACAAGCTTCAGTTGCTAGCTCTAATTTGCATTCATCTACTAGAATATGACATATGAGGTTAGGACATATAAGTGAAAGATGCTTAATTGAGTTATCAAAACATAATTTGCTTAATGGTGACAAAATTGAAAAACTGGAATTTTATGATCATTGTATTCTAGGAAAGACTAAGAGGGACTGTTTCGGTGTTGGCCAACACAACACCTCTAGACCTTTTGAATATGCTCATTCTGATTTGTGGAGTCCTTCAAGGACAAAAAATCATGTTGGTTGTTCTTATTTCTTAATCATCATGGATCTATGTCATTAAAAATAAAGTGACACTCTTATAAAATTTAAAGAATGACATATGCAAATTGGAACTCAAAAGAAAACTAAGATGAAATGTTTAACAACTGACAATGGTGTGAATTATCTTTCAGTGCAATTTAATAAGTATTGCAGAGACTTAGGTATTCAAAGACATAAAACAGTTGCAGGCTCTCCTCAACAAAATGACATTGCTGAAAGGATGAACATAACAATCTTGGAAATGGTCAGATGTATGATCTTGAGTATAGGGTTGCCTAAAACATTTTGGGGAGAAGTTGGATTTGCAACAATGTATTTGATCAATAGATGTCCTTCATCAGCTATTGGATTTAAGACACCAATTGAGATGTGAAATGGTAAACCAGGTGACTACTCAAATATGAAGGTATTGGATTCCTTAGTATTTGCTCACACAAGGCAATATAAGTTGGATCCTAGAGTAATCAAATGTGTTTTCATCGGATATTCTAAAGGAATAAAAATTTACCAGTTGTGGAGAATTGACCAAGGTGTGTCCAAGTGCATCATATCAAGAGATGTTGTGTTTTATGAAACAATAATGCCCATGATTGACAAAGAACATTCTTCGTTGTAGTTATGTAGAAAAGCATAACATTCTCCATTTCACTTCTGCAGAAACACATAACATTCTCCGTTTCATTTATGTAAAAACGCAAAACATTCTCTATTTTAGAACTGTAGAAATGAAGAACATTGCAGAAACACATAACGTTCTCAATTTAACAGTGCTTCAAACAACAATGATGAGAGTGTTCAGATTGAGATGAAGCCACTTGAGATCAACAAATTAATCATGAAGACATAACTAATGCATCACTTGATGATAATGCTGCAATATAAACAGATTTGGCCACTTACAAATTGGTAAGAGATAAATAAAGAAGGCTTATCAAGCCTCTAATCAGATATGGTAAAGAGAATTTAATTTGTTATGCTTTAAGTGTTGCTGAAGATCTTTAAAGAGATGGACCAAACAATTACAAGGAAATCATTAACAGTGAAGACAAAGAAGCTTGGATGACAACTATGAATGAAGAAATGCAATCATTATAAAAGAATCAAACTCGGGTTTTGGTTGACTTTGTAAGAGTCAAAGGGTAATTGGATCAAAATGGGTGTTCAATAGAAAGGAAGACATTCAAGGTAAAGAAAAGATAAGGTTCAAAGCAAGATTAGTTGCAAGGGAATTTTCTCAACTTGAAGGAAGTGATTTCAATGAAGTATTTGTGCATGTTGTAAAATATTGTTCAATCAGAATTTTGCTTTTAATTCTAACTCAACAAGACTTGGAAATAGAGCAGTTGGATGTCAAAACAACATTTCTACATGGTGATTTGGAAGAAACCATTTATATGCAGCAACTTGAAGGATTTGCTAAAGGTAGTCACAAGGTTTGTCTTCTTAAAAAATCATTGTATGGCCTAAAGCAAATTCCTAGACAATGGTACAAGAAGTTTGATGATTTCATGATAAGAGTTGGTTTACAAAGATGTAGTTTTGACAACTGCATTTACATTATGAAAGAGGAAATTCAAGAACGTTCACCAACTTAAGAATATTCTCTAGTTTTTCATAAAAGTCAAAAATGTTCTCCAACTTACCTATTACTCTATGTGGATGATATCATTCTTGCAATCTCAAGTAAAGACCAAATTAAAGGGCTCAAAGCTGATCTTCGAAATGAGTTTGAAATGAAAGAACTTGGAGAGGTCAAAAGGATCTTAGGAATGGATATAAAAAGAAACATAATGAAGGGGGAACTATTTCTTTCTCAAGTTGCCTACTTGAAGAAAGTTGTCACTAAATATGCAATGCATGAAGCAAGACATGCTACTATTCCTTTGGGACAAATGTTCAAATTGTCTATGCAAGACTCACCTAAGACAAATGAGGAAAGACAAAGAATTAATATAATTCCTTATGCTAATGGAGTTGGCAACATAATATATGGAATAATCTGCAAGAGACCACATTTGGCGTATAATGTGAATGTTGTTAGCATATTTATGACTGATCCATGAGCATTGCATTGGTCAACACTTAAGTGGATTATGAGGTACTAAAATGGCTCACTAAAAGCAAGTTTAAAATTCAAAAAGAATCATCATGACAATGAACCAATCAAAGGATATGTGGACTCAGATTATGCTGAAAACATGGACACTAGAAAATCAATTTATGGTTATGTTTTCACTCTATGTGGGACTGAGGGAAGTTGAAAAGCAATTACATAGGCGGTGATAGCACTTTCTACAACTCAAGTTGAATTCATTGCGCTTACTGAAGGGGTTAAAGAAGCTTTATTGATGAAATGACTTATTGGTGAACTAC
This sequence comes from Cicer bijugum, assembly GCA_037974875.1. NCBI lineage: Eukaryota > Viridiplantae > Streptophyta > Magnoliopsida > Fabales > Fabaceae > Cicer > Cicer bijugum. Next base: position 13,441,108 of record JBBPBT010000850.1, read on the forward strand.
GAATAAATCAGAATTGTGTTTCAATTTATTGTGATAGTCAAAGTGCTATACACTTATCCAAGCATCAAGTGTATAATAATAAGTCTAAACATATTGATGTTAAACATCACTTCATAAGAGATGTGATCGATTCAAAGAAGATTTCAATTGAGAAGATCACAATTGAGGATAACCCAACTGATGCATTCACCAAATCACTTTCACAAGCTAACTTCAAGCATTGTTTGGACATAGTTTGGCTTCGACAAAGAGTAAAGATGAAGCAATGGCGACAAGATCAATGATTGAATTATTCTGATATTGTTACAAGGTGGAGAATTGTGAATATGTGCTTGAAATCATCTAACTAAAGTTGGTTAAGCTTTAGTGGTTGTTATATCTACCTTTAGCCAAGTTAGTTATGGTTGGTGGTTATAGTTAGTTTACTTTTGTATACTATAAATAAAGCTGTAATATTGTAGCAGTTGGGTATGTTGTTGTAGCAGTAATAGCTGTAAAACTAAGAGAGACATATGCAATTTGTGATTCATAGAAATTCAGAGAAAGAAGATTAAGGGAGAGAAAAAAGATTGAGTGAAAAAACTAGTATAAACAGTGATAGATACTAGGAGTTCACTCTTGGGAAGACCTTAATCTTGTAAAGTTCAATCATTAATAGTAGATTAATTTTGCTTGCTTGCCTGCGACGTAGGTCTTATGAATTGAGACCGAACACGTAAATTTTTTGTGTTATTTTTCTCTTATCCTTCTTTAATTTTTTGGGTTTTTTTTTTCTTTCTGGTTTTCAGTTATGTCGAGAATGTTCTCCGTCTTCACAGAAAAAGCAGAACTTTTTCCATTTTCGTTCTTTCTCCATAATTGTTTGTATTTCTATTTTATTAGTTAATTGTTATTGCAAATTTCAATATTATTTTAATATCGATTTTCTTAAACTTCATTCACCCTGCATTAATAGAAATAATAACTTTGTTGTCAGACATAATGTTGAATTAATAATTAGTGTTCAATATTCTAAGAATACTTATGATTTTTGGCATGCTGGCTGGGTTATGCATCTCATAAGGTTGAATTAAACCTATGATTTTTGACATATTTAAAAATAATAATAATAATAAGTTACCTATGAAACAACTTTGATTTGAAAATTAAGTCGTTACAATTTATATAGAAAAAGGGTCTAAGGCAACATCTTCGTTCACCTAGTGCTTTCCATGTCTCTAATCAACTTTAATGATAGGTCAAACATATAGATCCACATCAAACTTGCTGGCTTCTGAGAGTATGAATTAAGCTAACGACTTTTTTTTATAACATCATAAATGCGCATGTTTTTTGTTTTTGTTTTTTTGCATAAAATCATCGTGCGCGTTTCCGACCTATTTTCCCTTCGACTGTGAACATGTACTCTAATTTTCTATATCTAAATCTCTTTAATATATGGACCATGTGTATGTATACATAACTTTTTAAATTAAATTGTACGTATACATCAATATATATATCTAGTTTTCTTAATTTTCAAATGTTCTCTCCTCCACCATCACTCTTTTTGGATGGAAAGTGTTCAACGTTGAAAGAGGTCTCATATACCACTTTTGCTAGATGCGTGTGATGATTGAAATTAGCTATTTGTTCATTAGAAAATAAGAAGAAAAAAAACATACAAAGGAAATAAATATGTATTTAATTCATTACAGCATTTTGATAAATACTCTCTCCAATCGCTTTTATAAGAAAACAAAATTATTCAAAGTATAAATAATTTTTACTGTAATACCCTCGATAAACTATATGATATTTCAATAGTATTTTTAATAGAAACAATTTCACATGTCATATAATTTTTACATTAATTATAATTATTAAATTATTAAAATATTAAATTTTATTATAATTATATATAAAATAAAATAGAAGATTAATTTTGATGTGTTTATAATATAATTTTTTTTACATAAATAATATCTAAAATGTTAGTATTTACTAGAAATTACATGCTAGAAATTTCATAATATTACATGCTAATTAACAATGTTAGTATTTACTAGAAATTTAAAACTTAAGAAATGAAGCAGTACTACATCAATATATGGAGTTTCATAGGATTTTTTATTTTGATAACCCAATTTTAATTTTTTTTATCAATATAATCGTTTTCTAAAACTATATAACAAATTATCTATTTTATTGATTTAAAAAATCGTAATTCTAAAAAAGTGATTTGGTACTGCCAACAACCTCATAAAAAGAAGTCATTTTTTTTAAAACACGACTTATTTAAACTACTTGGCTCCAACATCCATGCCTCTGATCTGATCACCGGAATTCATTGCACCAACCACAATTTCTTTTTCCGTTTCAGTGATCGGGCATTTTTCCGACATGACCGAACTCACACCAAAATGAATAATTCCATTTTGTCTCCCTTCCCAATCCCTCAACCTATAACTCAAAACCTTCAAACCATTTTCCGGCACAACCTCTCCCAGAATATCCGAAACCGCAATTCTTGCAACCCCAATAGGACGAAAACCTTTGAACTTCTTGCATTGCACTTCAAACTTGATGGACCTTGCATGTAATGGCATGTCCAACAAAAACTTCTCATTCCATGAAAGAAAACTTGAGTTGTTTTCACAATCTTTATTTTTCACCATTTTTGTTGTGTAACAATTAAGAGACTCGCCTCGAACAACAACGTACGCATCTTCTTTTACGTGAACATTTTCGCAAGATATAACCGTAATTTCTAATGTAAATGATGAGGTTACACCCATAGTACAAATTAATTTAATGTTGTTTTGCACACAAGATATATTGTTATGTACTTCAATTTTGTGAAGGAATTGAGGTGATTACTATATATATATATATATATATATATATATATATATATATATATATAAGTAACGTGGTTTGATTTGGAAAGTGGCGAGAAAGAAGGGAAGAAAGAAAGAGCGTAATTCATTTCATGTTTAACGTGTATTTCATTTTGGTTTGAAAAAGTAATATGAATTGAATTTTGACTTTGAGTTTGTATTACTGTAGTTCTTGCAGGATGCATACGCTATTAACGTGTTTTGTTTATTTTTTTTTATTTTTCTTATTTACAAAAACTTAATGGTCTATAGTGTGATTTTTTTTAACTAACTATACTTCTACAAACACTTTTGTTGTTTATTTAAAAAATATTTAACCTACATATGTTGTAGATTATGTTGTATATATACTTCATATATAGTTTATCATATTCTCACCTCTACTTAATGCCAAAGTTTGAAATGTATACTTTTTAATGAATGTATTTTACTTAACAGTAAACACATGTCACACGTTCGTAGGTTAATTTATCACCTCTCACACGCCCCTTGTGATCAAATTAATAATGCTGGGTAGTGTCTGGAAATTGTCTTGTAGTTGTGTTCTAACAAACATTTGAAAATTTTGATATAATAATAAATTAATCTTCTTTCATTTCACAATAATAATTTTGTTTTTCAATTTTTCTACCTTATATTATTTTTCATTTTATAATATTACAACATAATATTAATTATTTTTTATTAATATATTCTTATTTATTACTCTAATAATTGATCAATTTGTAAAAAAAAATCTCAAGATAAGGAATTCTTTCAATTTTTAATGATCTTATTTCCAATTTTGAATGTTTTAATTAATATTACTTACCTCATTTCTAATGCGGTTTCTTCTACTGTACATTTATAACATTAATAATACATCAATATCTAATAAAAATAATTTAAATAAATGACTCAATATGTGTTAAATAATTGTTAATGTAATTAAATGTTTATCTATTTTTTCATCGATAAAGCAATATTTTTTATTTTTTATTTATATATTTATCTTAATATGTGTCTAATAATTAAATAACTCAACTTTTTTTTA
>JBBPBT010000850.1:13465329-13481334 GCA_037974875.1 Cicer bijugum
AATTAAAAAAACATGCTAGTTATGTGACTTGATTAAAATTCTTTTTAGTTCAGAAACCTATTCATAAAATTTAAAAATAATTTAGGATTTACAAATTATTTAAACCTAATTAAAATGAAATTATTGTGTTAAAATAAAATCAAAATGAAATTATTATTCTGAAACATATCTCTAGAACGAAGAAAAAATTAATTTATTATTATTTTTTTATTAAAAACATTTTTTTACTCGTATATTTCCTCCATCAAAAATATATTATATTTAAGATGTTTTGTGGGTACATCTCTAATAAGTAGAATTTCGAGCACAAATTTACTATGTTATAAAAATCTTATTTCTTCCACACTAATAAAATTGGAGCATTTTAGTGGTACATGAGTAGTTATTTATTTATTTATTTATTTATATTAGAAAATTTTGATTCATAATGTGAATGCTTTATCTCAATGTATTAAAAATATGTTATGTCATCAATGAATTTAAGGGACAAAATAGTTCTTGACAATGCGAAGACTATTTTTTTCATTATGGTGGGTAGAGCTGTCAAAAAAATCCTCAACTATAAAGTCTTTAATTTTTTTTTTAATTAAAATTCTATTATTAGGCCTTTATTAAAATAATTTTTTTAAAATTTTAGCCTATTATTTTAGGGGTTTTAAGCCTTCAATATTTCGTTAATTTTGAGTTTTTTTTAAAAAAATATTTTATTAAAAAATAAATAAAATTTTTTTATCGAAAAAAAATCAAAAATTTTTTATCGAAAAAAAAATCGAACAATTTTTATTGAAAAAAATCGGAAACTTTTTTATCGAAAAAAAAATCAGAAACTTTTTTATAAAAAAAAATTAGAAAATTTTTATCGAAAAAAATCAGATTTTATTAAAAAAATCGAAAATTTTTTATTAGTGAAAAAATTGAAAAACTTTATTTAAAAAAAAAAATCGATTTTTTTTTTTAAAAATGGACCCATAAATTTTTAGGGGCTTTTAGTTTGAGAGACCTTGTTTTTAAGAGCCTTTTAAATCATTAAATTTTTTTACCCCTCCAAAATATGGATTAGAGCCAATAATTAATGAACTTGTCAAATTGAGAGCTCTAATGGTGAATCTTATCACTCTAATATAAAGTTGTATTATAAGTCTTTCTAACATTAATATCCAATCAACTTTGATTTTATTGCTATTTCTGACGAAGTGGAAAGAATATGAAAAAAAAAACTTATTTGAAGTAATAATGTCAAAAAATATCCGAGACAAATTGTCAACCTAAGAAAAATACTGGTTTGGGTTTTAGAATTTAGTTATATACGGAATTTTGTTGGAAAATGAAAATCAAATTAAAGATTATTTGAGTAAAAGATGTGTGAAGTATAATTGTTGTAATCTAACTATTTCAATCTGTCTGTAGTGTGAAAGCTTTCCACCAAACAGGATTAAGTTAGTTTTTTACTTAGTTTGAAAATAATTTTTAACTTTATTAACTTTGAACTAAAACTCAATATTTAAAATTTAATAACTAAGTTTGAACTAAAAACTCAATATTTAAAATTGATACTATTTCTTTGAAAATTTCAAAGCATATAAAAATAACCACCAATAAAGACTTCAAAAGGTACCATTAAGAAGTTTCAAAAATATAAATGAATTAGTAACTATAAAAATATCAATATACACAATACATGAATTCAAACATATGATTTTCAATTTAAACTCAGTAATTTTTATTTATCTATATTTAAGATGAGTACATTTAGGTTATGTTTGAATAAATAACACATTTAGCAGGTTATATAAGTTTTATAGCTTTAAACACTAATTTATAAACTATTAAAATCAAATCAAATGATTATTTTATATAAATTAGCTAAAAATATTTTATCCAAGTAAATAAATAATTTAATCGTTACCCATGAAAAAAAAAAAAGAAAAAGAGTAACAACAAGGAATACAGGATCAGGGGATTAACTCAATAAGACTTACATGATTGAAACGACGTCATATTTGCACACGTTATCTTCTTCTTCTTCTTCTTCTTCTTCTAGTTCTGGGAAAACTAGAAGCTATAAGCAGAAATGGCTACTACTGCCTCTGCTTCATTCACTCGCTTCTCTATTATCCCAAAACCACCTTCCCAACCGCATTTCATCCTATACAACTTCCCTAATCGAACCGGCACATCCCGGTTCACCTGTTCAGCCGGTCAGACCGGGTTATTCTCAAAACTAGGCCGGTTACTAAAAGAGAAGGCGAAGAGTGATGTAGAGAAGTTATTCTCGGGTTTCTCAAAGACTCGTAACAACCTCTCCGTCATCGATGAGCTTCTCCTCTATTGGAACCTCTCCGACACTGATAGAGTCCTCGATGACCTCGAAGAGGTCCTTCTTATTCACTCTCAAACTCTTCTTTGATTAATTAACTACTTCATTATTTAATGTATATTTATTTTATTTAATTTATTACTACAGGCTCTTTTAGTGTCTGATTTTGGACCAAAAATCACTATTAAGATAGTGGAGAATTTGCGCGAGGATATACTTTCAGGGAAGCTTAAATCAGGGAATGAGATAAAGGTATGAACTCAACACAGACAAGATAGAATTATAATTTACAACACAATCAAGTGTAGGTTGTTGTAGTTTAGCATTGTATGTGTACATGAATTTATTTAATTAAATAGTTGGTGTCGCGCTGATTAATCAACTGACAACATGTGATGTCATTGCCAACATTAAAGGTCTGTTTGGGAGGGGTATTTTGGAGTGGAGGGAAGAAGAGGACTTGTTTTTCTTTTCAAAATTAAGCAAGCTATAAAATGTTTTTAAGAACAAATGAAGTATGATTGAAATGTTGTATAATCATATATCATGTTATTCTTTTAATTTTTTTTTAATAAAATCTCATATATATTAAAATGTAGCCCTTTAAAACCCTCCCCTCCAAAATCTCCCTCCCAAACAGATCCTAAGTATTTTCGAGTTTGATTCATAAGGGGTGTGAGCTGTGAGGTTTTCAGAGGTTGAACAAATGTGGAAGAGAGGGTTGAGTGCAAAGGATGTTTGGGGAATGAGAGCTAAGGTTAGTGAAATTAGAATAGTTGCGAAGTGATTTGAGGAAGACATATTTTGGATAAAGTGATAAAGGGCATTCGTTGATATATTTATTTGGAGATTTGATATGACATTGATGGTTTGATAATCCTCTTGCTATTCAGTATTCACATATTAGGAACTAAACTGATGGGTTTTGTATAGTTTAAAGACTTCTTATTATATTTATATATTTTAGGGAGTAAATTGGAGAGAGTGATAGTTTATGGACTATTTTGATGGTTTATTTTAATAATTCTAACAAAGGTAACAAAATTTATTAGCTTTCTCAGTATGTGTAAGCAACTTTAAAACGACAACTGAAATGGAACAGGAGGAGTGGTGTTTAGTCACTTCGATGTTTTTTTGTTTCCAAAACCAATGTAAAAATATATGTTGCCGTCTTGGAGTTCATGAATGTATGATAGTATGGAATAATAATAATGTATGAGTTAATATGGTAATCAGTTTTGATATGGAACTAAATACTAAAAGTTTCCTTCCCTCGCTTTTATCTTCTAGGAAATTTAAACTTTTATGATATGAAACGTGTTCTGCATTTATTTGAACGACTTTAGGAAGCACTGAAGAAGAATGTTTTGGATCTGTTAACCAAAAAGGGGAGTAAAACTGAACTTCAACTTGGATTCAGGTGTGAGCATGTTTTAACTGCTGGGTTTTTTACTTCGTTACAAGTCACTGAATTTTATCTGGTTCACTTTGTGCTTTATATTGGATTAAAAATTTGTTATTCAGGAAACCAGCTGTAATAATGATAGTTGGTGTTAATGGTGGTGGGAAGACAACATCTTTGGGTAAGTAAAACACATTGATTGCTGATTTGTGATTCCGTTCTTTGCCATGCAATGAAAAAAAAAGAGAGATAATATTCAGTGTTACTGCCCTTATGTACTCGGAAATATTTCTTTGGAGTTAATGTAGTACCTAAAGGGTTAAGAAGTTTTATGTGTCTGGTAAAGATGGAAAATGATGGGAAAAAACACAACTTGGGGTGACTATTACACATACACCATAAATTAAATCAATAGTCTTCAAATGAAGCCTGTCTTCCCAAGCAGTGAAATCCAAAACCATACTGATTTGATCAGCTTTTACTTGCAGGAAAGCTGGCTTATAGATTGAAGAATGGAGGTGCTAAGGTTAGATTATATTATTTGAGTTTTGCTTGGGTTTTTCATTTTGATCTACGGCAGAAAGTTTGTTGGTGATAACGAAGAGCCGCTCAGCTGAAACATCAATTGGTTTTACCGGAAAGTTGGTTTTTGACACAGACTAATTGCCTCAGTTGAGTCATGTAGCCAACCACATTTCCCGGGACAACTCATGGTTTTAATGTACATACATTAGTTTACCTCCTTCCGCTTAGCTCAATTTTTCATATATTTAGAAAACTCCAAATGTGGGCATGTCAGTTTTATACTGTATGAATTATTATGGTGCATAATTCCTCAAGATTATTTCTCATCTCCAATTTAGGTGATATTTAGTATCTAAAGTCAATGTCAACTTATCTTCTATCTGAAGAAAGTAAAAGACAAAATACTTTCATGTTTTATTACTACAGCCCTAAGCTGTTTATATAGGAAAAGAAATAACAATAGTAATTCTGAGTAATAGTGACAGAATAAAAATAAACATAATAATATAAAATAAAAGAGAATAAAATCTAATTTCTTTTTTATTCTTCAACACCCCCCCTCAAGTTGGTGCATAGATATATGTCATGCCCAACTTGGCTATCAGTCGCTCAAAATTGGGTCTTGCCAAACTTTTTGTCAAGATATCAGCAGTTTGCTGATTGGAAGTCACAAATGGTAGGCATATAACTCCAACATCAATTTTTTCTTTTATGAAATGGCGGTCAATCTCAATATGCTTGGTTCTATCATGTTGTACAGGGTTGTGAGCTATGCTTATTGTTGCTTTGCTATCACAGAACAATTTTAAGGGTGAGTCAACTTTCATTTTCAGTTCGCCCAAGAGTTTACGAATCCATAAAAGTTCACAAATTCCTTGAGCCATTGCTCTGAATTCAGCTTCTGCACTGCTTCGAGCGACAACCCCTTGTTTCTTACTTCTCCAAGCAACTAAATTTCCCCAAACATAGGCACAATATCCGGTGGTGGATTTTCTATCAGTAATTGATCCTGCCCAATCAGCATCTGTAAATATAGAGACTTCTCTGTCATTAGTTTTCTTGAAGTACAAACCCTTTCAAGGATTGAATTTCAAGTACCTTAAGATTCGATAAACTGCCTCCAAGTGTTCTTCATAGGGAGAATGCATGAATTGACTTACAACACTCACATAGAAAGCGATGTCAGGTCTAGTGTGGGCTAGATAAATAAGTTTGCCGACTAATCTCTGGTATCTTCCAATCTCTACAGGAACACTACCTTTCTCCCAAAGTTTAGCATTTAAATCCATAGGAGTATCTGCTGGTCTACACCCACTCATCCCAGTTTCTTCCAAGAGATCTAAGATGTATTTTCTTTGAGAAACAACAATTCCCTTCTTTGAGCGAGCAACTTCCATACCAAGAAAGTATTTAAGCGCATCTAAATCTTTGATTTCAAATTCTTTTTTCAAATTTTTCTTCAATCTTTCTATCTCAACAATGTCATCTCCTGTGAGAATAATATCATCTACATATACAATTAGAATTGCAATTTTACCAACATCAGAGAACTTCATGAACAGAGTATGGTCTGATTGTCCCTGCATATATCCTTGCCTTTTAACCGACTGAGTGAATTTCTCAAACCAAGCCCTTGGAGATTGCTTGAGACCATAAAGGGATTTTTGTAGTTTGCACACGTTTGAACCAAATTTATCTTCAAAGCCAGGTGGGCTATCCATGTATACTTCCTCCTCCAAATCACCATTCAGAAAAGCATTCTTTACATCAAGTTGGTTAAGAGACCAATCTAAATTCACTGCCAAGGACAAGAGAACTCTAATAGTGTTTAATTTGGCAACGAGAGCAAAAGTCTCTGAGTAATCAATGCCATATGTCTGAGTAAACCCTTTAGCAACCAAGCGTGCCTTGTATCTTTCAATTGTGTTATCAGAATTATATTTCACAGTAAATACCCATTTACAGCCAACAGTATTCTTTCCTGTAGGTAACGTCATTACTCTCCAAGTTTGATTCTTCTCAAGAGCTCTCATTTCCTCAAGAACAGCTTCCTTCCACTTTGGAATTTTTAGAGCCTCCTGTATATTTTTTGGAATTTCTACAGTAGACAACTTAGAGGTAAATGCAGCAAATGAAGAAGACAATTTTGAGTATGACACATAATTAGACAAAGGATATTTAGTGCATGATCTAACAGGTTTTCTAATTGCAATAGGAAGGTCTATATCAGGATACTCGACATGACTCTTAAGAATAGAAGAAGACTTACATGTATCAAGATGATGTGTTGGATTATCTATTGGTTCAGAATCTTGGAAGGGTCGGAGAATGGGTCCTTCATTTCTCTGTTTATGGTTTCTTCTTTCAAAGACACTTCCCTTCCAAGTAGGGCCAATTGTAGTACACCTGCTTTGTGTCTCTTTATCTGAATCATTATGTTGTGGCATTTCAGATGGTCCTTCATTATTATTGAGATCAAGAATTTTATCATTGTGATTTTGATTTGAAATTGTCGCCCCCGAATCTGTCGAAACCTCATTCATAAGTGGATTGAGTTCCAATATAGATTCTTGGGCATTTTCTTTTGGTGCATCAATATAAGTCTTAGAATTTTGTGACAACACTATATCACTTAAAGTAATGATGTTTTCAAAAGTAAAAGATGAATCTTCCTTAAAATTTCCCCCCTGAAGATGAATGTAAAAAAAAAATGGTTGATTTTCAACAAAAGTAACATCCATGGTTACAAAAATTCTTTTTGATTTTGGTTCAAAACACCGATACCCCTTCTGAGTTGGAGAGTAACCGGCAAACACACATTTTATTGCTCGTGGATCGAGTTTGTCAAGGTGTTTATGTTCATGAACAAAAGCAGTGCAACCAAAAACTTTTAGTGGCAAATTAGCAGAGACATTAGTCAAAGGAAAATAATTTCGAAAAACATCAAGAGGTGTACGAAAATCTAAAACTTTAGATGACATTCGATTAATTAAATATGATGCAGTTAAAACAGCTTCACTCCACAAATATTTTGGAACCTTATTTGCAAATAGTAAAGCTCTAGCAACCTCAAGAAGATGCCTATTCTTTCTCTCTGCAATTCCATTTTGTTGGGGTGTATTAACACAAGAACTTTGATGAATAACCCCATTTGCAAGAAAAAAATCAGACAAAAGTATATTAAAATATTCTTTACCATTGTCACTTCTGAAGACTTGAATATTTGTTTGGTATTGAGTGTGCACCATTTTAAAGGAATTTTTGACAACCTGTCCAACTTCTGATTTTTCTTTCAATAAATAAACCCAACAAATTTTAGTATGATCATTAATAAAAGTTATAAACCATTTTTTATTAGAAAAGGTGTTTATTCTATTAGGACCCCAAACATCACTATGAATAACTGCAAACGGTTTTGATTGTTTATATGGTTGTGTAGAAAAAGAAGAACGGTGATGTTTAGCAAATTCACAAGTTTCACAGTGAAATAAAGACGGATCCTTCTTAGAAAATAATTTAGGAAATAAATATTTCAAATATGGAAAACTGGGATGTCCTAACCGTAAATGCCATAACATAATATCATCATTATTAGAAGAAACAAAAATAGATTCAAAGCAGGTACTTGTTTTTTGTTGGTCTTTGAAATCTAGTCCATTGTCAAGATAATAGAGTCCTCCACTCTCCTTAGCATTGCCAATCATCTTCCCCGTGCTCAAATCCTTAAAAGTGCAATGAGAATGAAAGAAGTTAGCTTGACAATTTATATCCTTTGTTAATTTAGTAATGGACAACAGATTACATGATAAATTAGGAACATGTAAGACATCTTTTAAGGTTAACTTAGGTGACAAAATAACAGAACCTTTCCCTGCAATGGCTGAAAGAGAGCCATCTGCAATTTTAATTTTGTGGTTACCTGCACAAGGACTATAAGAAGAAAATAGACTCGACTCCCCAGTCATATGATCAGTAGCACCAGAATCGATAATCCAAGTATGGCTGGGAGTGACACTAAGTAGAGCAGTATTTGGAAAATTACCTCTTTGAGCTATAGAGCAAGAAGAAGTTTGAGACTCAAGAAGTTTGTACAATTGATCTAACTGTTCCTTTGTGAAAGGAGATGGGCTTGAAGGAGACTGCTTCTCTTGATCAGATGTACCAGCTTGGAGCGCATGACCTTCGTTTCTTTCTTTTTTCTTCCAATTTAGAGGTTTTCCATGGAGCTTCCAACATGTATCACGTATGTGCCCTGGACGTTTGCAATGTTCGCACCATGGTTTCTTGCCAACGCTCTTCCCGTCTTCATTCTTAGTGACTAGGGCAGAGCTTTCAACCTCACCAACAGGTGACTTACCCATCATAACACCTTGTCTCGCCTCTTCTCTTCTAACTTCTGAGAACGCTTCCTGAAGTGATGGCAATGGGATCTTTCCCAATATTCTGCCTCGGACTTCATCAAGCCGCTTATTAAGCCCAACCAAGAACATGAATACACGGTCGTTCTCCTGTCTCTTAAGAAATAAAACACTATCCTCACAACACTTCCAATGATCATCATAGCATAAATCCAATTCTTGCCATAGTGTCATCAACTCATTATAATAGGTAGTGACATCTCTATCTCCTTGTTTGGCATGCCACAATTGTGATTTGAGATCGAAAATTTGAGAAGAATTATGGACATCAGAATATGTTTCTTTGACAGCCTCCCAAAGTTCCTTCGCAGTAGGCAAAAACATAAAAGGTTTTTTGATTGTTGATTCCATATTACTAAGCAGCCAAGCAATAATAACAGAGTTCTCAGATTTCCAAAACCTGTAATTCGGATCAGTTGTGGCAGGCATTTGCACCTCTCCTGTTAGGAAACCAAATCTGCCCTTACCATCTAAAATCAATCTTGCGGTTTGAGACCATTCAACATAATTTTTTCCGTTTAGTTGCTGGATTTCAACCTTGAGGGCATTAGAAGTTCCCTCATGGCCAAAAAAGTTGTTGGAAAAACTATTCTGGCTGCCTGGGCCGCTGCCATTGCCGACTGTGCCGCTGCCATTGCCGCCTGGACCGCTGCCATATGTGCCATTGCTTCTGCCGCCTGGGGTGTTTCCTAAATTGTCGGCGTTGTTGACTACTTCTGAGTTTTTACCCAAACTGTCGTCGTTGTCGCCGCTACCCATGAGGGCTACCTTCATGGGGTACTGTGTGCCATAGCTCAGTTGGTTGGAGCGCCAAACCCTAATGGTTGTGGAAAGGTTTACAGAACCCTAACCAGAGCTCTAATACCACGAAGAAAGTAAAAGACAAAATACTTTCATGTTTTATTACTACAGCCCTAAGCTGTTTATATAGGAAAAGAAATAACAATAGTAATTCTGAGTAATAGTGACAGAATAAAAATAAATATAATAATATAAAATAAAAGAGAATAAAATCTAATTTCTTTTTTATTCTTCAACACTATCATTTATTTACGGGTCATATGTTTGGATATAATATTTCATACTGGTTTTTTGTTCTTATCTTAAAAAATCTGCCAGATATTGTTTGCAGCTGGTGATACATTCAGAGCAGCTGCTAGTGATCAGCTGGAAATATGGGCTGAAAGGACTGGATGTGAGATTGTTGTGGCTGAGTCCCAGAAAGCCAAAGCATCATCAGGTACAAATATAGATTTTATTCCTAGCTCTTCTGTTCATTATCCTTAACCTTATGCTTATCCTTATTATTATTAGGGTTGGATACTAAATTTTGTAACTTTTATATTACTTGCAGTGCTTTCACAAGCTGTAAAAAGAGGAAAGGAGCTAGGTTTTGATGTTGTGTTATGTGATACATCTGGGCGTGAGTACATAAGTTTTAGGGCTAGCTATTTTGAATTTTAATGAATGACTTGTCTGGTATTATATTAGCATTGGTTTGTTTTCATGTTTTACTCTCAGGTTTGCATACTAATTACAGCCTAATGGAAGAGTTGATTTCTTGTAAAAAGGCTGTTGCTAAAGTAGTTGCTGGTGCACCTAATGTAAGTGCATTTGTTTTAACGTCTTTTCTTCTCAACTCAATCATCTTTCTGCTGGTAAATCTTTGAGAGTTGCTGAGCATTAAATCACACCTTTTCTTTTTTTGAATCCACTGCCACTTTAAAGGCCTTTTTGTTTTTCAAGTTACTTCACATATTTGTTGACCCAAAAAAAAAAGTTACTTGGTGGTTTTCTGACAATTTTATGAGGTTTTAGAATTTATTTGGAATTTCAATGACGGTTTGTATTTATTTATTTACTTTTTATTTTAGAAGAGATTGGTAAATTCTACCATAATTAACTCACATAACTGTGAGATCCCGGGTTCGAATCTGGGACAAGACGTCCAACCTAACAATATCGATATTTGCCAATTGAGTTAGGGCTTAAAGACAATGGTGGTATTTATTATCTTTGTGTATAAACTCCATGCAGTTGTTAATTTTTGTCTAGATGGTGTCAATTCATACAAGTTCACCTAGCTTGTGCTCTCCTAGTATTTTTTATTATTCAAATGAAGTGGGAAAATATATGATAAAAAATGATATCGGTTAATGCCTTCATAATTGGATACTATTTTAACTACTTATAGGTTTTCACATCTTATGTATTTTTCACCAATGGCTTTTAAGGCAATAGAAATGAGAATATGTTTTTAACACAACTTTTGTTATTGAGAACTAGAAGAACTAGCTGAATTTCCAAGAAATGCCTTAGAAAATTAGTGTGTGTGTAGGTGAGGAGTGTCTGATGAAAAAATATCTTCCCCTGAATATCTTTTTCATATCTCTCTATCGCTTTCTTAGACACACTAACATCTTAAATAGTATAAAATAATGGTGTTGACAATGCTTGCAGGAGATCCTACTCGTTCTGGATGGGACTACTGGTTTGAACATGTTGCCACAAGCAAGAGAATTCAATGAAGTAAATTCTAGTTTTGATTTTTGAATTCGATATGTCTTATTCTGTTTGGGGAAATTGTTATTTTACCTAGTTGAACTTGAAAATATGCTATCACTATGTGAATATACATACCATTTGGCATTCAGATTGCTTCTTTGGGATGCTGAATATTTGATCCACATTCAAAATATCTTTAAAATGAAAAGAGATAATAAATGAATTCTACATCTAATCTTGCAACTAGTTGTAGTCTAAGGGCTTGTGATTTCCTTGTACTAGGATTTACATTTATAGAACTTCCTCATTACTTTGACTTAATTATTTGATGCGAATGGAGGTAACCTTTATGCAATAAAGGAATTGGTCTTCTTAATTTTGCTTCCAAAAGCCAATTTTTGACTTACAAAGTTTCTGCTTTCATTAAGGCACAAGAGTTGGAATATGAACGTATCACCTGGCCCTTCCTGTGTAGTGTTTATTGAGAATATTATAAAATATCTTATTTTATCTTTTATATTATAGTATTTTGAGTTATTTTCTAGGATTAATTTATAATGATAGAGATATCTTAGAATATCTCTCATTATTATATGATTTGTTCATGATTTAAGATTGAGCCTATGTATCTTTATAAATAGAGAATACTATTGAGTCTTTTGAATCAAGTCAACATAAAATTATTATCAATAATATTCAAACTCTTATTATTTTCTCTCCTCCTTTTCTCTAAAATCCCACAACTTCAACATGGTATCTAGAGCCTATTTCGATCCTCCTTGAACGACCCCGCCTCTATTACGTTGCCGAGTTCCCAAAAGTTTGGAAATGTAATAGTTTCTATTTTTTGAAATGATCTCCTTTGTATCGGCATTTTGCATTCAGTTCGCTACTGCCGCCGCCACTGTTTCCAGCAACATTTCTGGCAATCGACTACTCCATCAACTTCGTATCTTCTAGATCGGCCTGCACTCTAAAACACATCACCAAACACCGTCACATGTGCTCACACGTGCCATATCTTCCCTCGTCCGTCCGATTCATGCGCAGCTGCCTTCCACCGCGTGTGACAGTGCATCTGATAGTCGTTTACGACACAGCCTTTCTCATTTCTCTTGCCTCGACCTTCTGATTCCAGACCTTATTTTTCATTTTTCGAGTTACGGTTAAATACTGTTCCTTACAAGATCTGTGCTTCTGCTCATGTAGAAGAGGTTAAAGGTATCTGGTCGGATAACCGTTTACGACACGACCTTTCTCGGCTTGTCTTGCCTCGGCCTCACGGTACTAGACCTACCCTTACTTTCCAATTTTGATCAACGAAACATATGCGTTCTTGGTCAAACAGCCGTCATATCTCCTATTTTTGACGCATTTTCTCACTATGTTGACCGATCATGGTTTCGTTTCTTTAAAGTCACGCTGCTTTTTCTTTGGTGTTTGTCATGCAATTCAGTTCTTACTAATAGATTATAACAGTGGCTTCTATTCCCATCGAGAATCATTCCGGTGTATCCCTTTTCTCACATATGAATTATATTAATGACGACTTCTTCTGTTGATGGTTATTATGACGGTGTATTTTATTTTCATGACCCTCTTTAGCTAACCAATTTATCCCAGATACACTTGCCCCATCTTTGTCTCAAATGTACTGGTCTCACTTCTCTTTCTCTAAAGCTCACCTCTCCCTAAAAAACACCTCTCACTCTCTCTCTCTCTCCCTGAAGCAAATTCAAGTTTAAATATTTTGGGTCTTCCAAATGCAATTTTTTAGAAGGACGGACCTTGCTTTGTTCGATTGCTTGGCAGTAATTTCTCTCAGGCCGATGATCGTTCGAGCTATCTGGTTAGCCTATCTTTATAGCAATTTTCTCCGACTTCACCTCCATCCCTGAGTTGCCTTTTTATTCTGCGTAACATTACATTGTTTTCTTGTAACTTGAGGGGGAGTGTTAGAATATTATAAAATATCTTATAATATTTTTTATATTATATTAGAGTATCTTGAGTTATTTTCTAAGATCAATTTATAATCATAGAGATATCTTAGATTATCTCTCATTCTTAGTATGACTTGTTTCTGATTTATGATTAAGTTTATGTATGTCTATAAATAGAGAATACTATTGAGTCTTTTAAATAAAGTCAGCATAAAACTATTATCAATCATATTTAAACTCTTATTATTTTCTATTCTCTTTTTCTCTAAAATCCTATAACTTCAACATGATAATCAAATCGTGATGTCTTTTTAAATATGAAATACTGTTGTTCATCTAGAACCAATAGATTTAGTAGAAAACGGAAACTGTCATACCTATATTGAAAAAAAAAAAAAATCAAAAGTTTTTAGGGAACTCATGAAGAAGATTAGCATATTATAGCAAACACTGCTGAATGGATGGTCATTCACTAACACGTTTTGGTATTGTAGTTTCCTTGAAGTTTCATATTAGCATATTACCCAAAATGTCTTTTCAATATATGGCATTATAATTTCCTTGAAGTTTTTCATGTTTGCTGTTAATGAAGTTGTTGTGTCTTGGGACACAGGTTGTGGGTGTTACTGGTTTAATTTTGACCAAACTGGATGGTTCTGCAAGAGGTGGCTGTGTGGTATTATCTTCATTTTATCTCAATAATTTTAAAATAGTTTTTAGGCTCAATAGGTTATCATTCAAATTATTATAATTTTTTTGCTGGGGTGATCAAGGGTAATGAATAAGATGCTAATTTCTGTTGGCAGGTCAGTGTGGTTGATGAGCTTGGAATCCCTGTAAAATTTGTGGGTGTTGGTGAAGGCGTTGAAGATCTTCAACCCTTTGACGCGGAGGCCTTTGTCAATGCCATTTTTATGTAAACCAGTTACAGGCTTTGGTATGTACGACTTATATCCTTTTCATTCCTTCCATTCAAGTCTGAATTCTATTTAAATAACCTGTCATACTAATTTAAGTTAAATCCCATCTATAAAACTTTCCTATCACCTTTCCCCATTAAATTTATGATTACAACTTGAAAGATACAACCCAACTCTTTCGGAATCTACATCCCAGATATACTTACCTGTAGGGAATTTTGCAATTTGACGACTTATCCTAACCTATTAGTTATTGTGCTGTATTTTTAGGCAAGTGTGCTTTATTGGCTATTATGCATAATCTAAATATTAAATTAAGAATATTTCTACTGTCCACTTGGATGTGAGTTAAGTTGGGAGAGAGGGTTGTATTGTAGATCTTTGGTTCCATTTCTATATAAAAGAGTAAATTACACTGCCAACTCCGAATGAGGTTTAAATATACACTGATGTCCCTTTTATATTTTAATGACATACACTCTTCCTTTGAGAAAGGAATTTTGTTATACTTCTAAGTTGGTTTTGATATAAACAATTGTTTTATGAATATATATTTTATCCATTTGTGATTGTTAAGATCCTTAGCATAGAGTTTAGAATGCATACTGTCTATTATATGGGACGTTTGAAAGTGAAACAATTTTAGTCGAGGTTTCTAATGTGAAAATACGTGTTTAAACTTCTTCTTTACCTTCGAAGTTCTTAAACTCGGTAATTAAGTATTTAAAATTGGCTGTCAATGACATTAGAAATGTTGTAAAGAGAGGAAAAGTTTTGCCATGAGACTTGTCCATGGTCATTTACCCTAGCTAAGAGTCTCTATTAAAGATCAATATCTTAAATGAATCTCATATTTTGAAGGATTAACCCTTGACTCCCGATGGGGGATACCCTGGTGCACCAAGACAATAAAGAGGAAATTGGAATGTAATTTAAACTTCTCAGAAAAAGAAAGTGTAATTTATTCTAAAAACTAAAACAGAAAATGGACAATGACATTTTTGGGTAACTATAAATACCTTACCCTTGATGTTCCTTCCTTGCACATTGGTTTACCCAGATGTATATGCTACAGTTCAGAATATAGATTCGCAGAAGAGGTTGACACGAATATGAAGAGCAACACTTGATCACAGGAAAGATAACATTTAATCATTGAAATCATTCTTCAGAGGCAAAGCTTTGCAAAAGGTGAAAATGATTTTGGTG
Source organism: Cicer bijugum (assembly GCA_037974875.1). NCBI lineage: Eukaryota > Viridiplantae > Streptophyta > Magnoliopsida > Fabales > Fabaceae > Cicer > Cicer bijugum. Next base: position 13,480,569 of record JBBPBT010000850.1, read on the forward strand.
TGCGGAGCTATTCTTGCTTTGGAGGCAGCTGATAGTATATATTCCTTTCACATCGGTTGGCAGTTTCTGACATTGTGACAGAGTGATGGGTTTATTTTCCACTCTTGGCATTGAACTCAGGGATTTTGTTGTGGTGCATGTAAATGATAGCACAGAAAACATGAAGATTGAACATAATGTCCATCGTTTGTCAATATCTGATTATTATTATTGTTAATAATAAATGATTTTCTTTTACCTTTGTTCAACTTCTTCTCAATGAGGTTTCCTGTTTAATTGTTATTGTCTTCTATAATTTCTAATCAGTTTTTTGGTTCATTCGATCTCCAGGGAACCATTGAGCTTTTCTGAAACAAACAACTACATAGAGTGTCATCGTTGTTTATTTTCGAATAGCGGACATATGAAAGAAATTTTTTTACAAACTATGTATGTATTGTTGTTTACTCTGTGAAAACATATTTTTATTTTGGTTTAGTTGTTGTTTGCTTTTATATATTTTTTTTTATCAATTTATATAATTGATTCTCCTATTTTAAAAGTCTATAGTTCTAATAATTTTTTTATATTTTTAAACTAAAAATGACTATTTAATATATTTTAAATAATAGATTAAATAGCACCTACGATCTTTTAATTTAATTTTAATTAACGTTTTAATTTTTTATATTTTTTTTTTGATTTGCTCTTTTATTTTAATTTTAAGTGATAATTTGATATTTTATATTTTAAAATATCAACAATGTTATCATTTTTTTTACAAAAA
>JBBPBT010000850.1:13498122-13514543 GCA_037974875.1 Cicer bijugum
CTTATTTCAGTTTTAAAAAATATAAAAAAAATATATTTAAAAATATCATAATTTCTATTAAATAGTTTTTCTAATTTTTAAATAAAAAATATTAATAATTTATTTATTAACGTTTGAAAACATAAAATAGTGCAACTATTTATGTCAATGCAATTGGAATCTAAAAAATAATGATTGGTGTAGATTAATTAAGCATCAATCACATCATATATATCTTGGCGGAATGAAATGGAACATGTATATATACGGGTGTAAAATAATGACATAAGCTATTTAGGGAGTATATTGTATATTATATAATTGTTTTTATAAACTCAACCTTATGGTTTTTATACAAAAAAATTCTGTAAAAGGACTCAAAAGACAAAAACATTTAAAAGGAAAAAGTTGGATCCAAACAAAACCGAACACAATATAATATATTATACTACTGATTTAGGCATTTTCTGGTACAATGAATTCAACTTTAAGAAACGTATGAATTTAATTTATATATAATATAAAATATCATTATACATATTTGGCATTTATAAAAACTACAAAGTAATTCTTATAAAAAATAACTGGTGTGAAACTTTTTACATTGAGTATAGCAATTAAACTCTATATTTATATATATTAGAGATAAGCTTCGAGAATCAAAAGTTCTTTACCATTTAGAATCTGTGAAATTTGTCCAAATTTCAATTCTAAAGGCAAAGAAAGATGCCTCGTGGGACTCTTGAAGTTGTTTTGATCAGCGCCAAAGGCCTTGAAGACAATGATTTTCTCTGTAAGTAATATACTATGCATAAAAATGTTAAATTTAGATATTGCATATGTCAATGATTTTGCCTTTTTCATTGGAATTTCTTCATAAAAAAATGGATCCAAATGGTTGAGTTTTAATTTTTAGATATATTAAAGCTGGTTTGGTGGATCTAGATACTTGTAATAACCAACTTAAACTAGAAAAAAGTATATATCTTAAGTTGGATTGATCTACATATATTTGTTGTTCATAAAGCTTGTTAATTTGAGTCTATTTTTCTTTGATAATAGTTGAATTTGAGATTCAATTGAAGTCAATTTTTCTTTGATCTGATTAATGACTATTGACATTATTGACAACTAGTTATAATCATATAATAATGTTGAATTATGAATTTGATTATTAAAATTGATCAAAATGGTCCTTTAAAGTTCTGATTATCTTTGTTCTCAATGAGCAGCTAGCATAGATCCTTATGTGATTCTCTCTTACCGGGCACAGGAGCACAAGAGTACTGTGCAAGAAGGTGCTTTTCTGACAAACTTAAGTTGTAATTTGCTTAGTTGACATTATTTTGGATCTGTTTCGATCAACTCATTTTAATTTATCTATTAGCATAAACACGTATGAGAATGTCTGAGAGAGTTTTATAAATTTTCTTGTAATATATTTATAAATTATTTTCAACTTATTTTCAGAAACTCTTTAGAGTACTTTACGAAAATAATTTTAATTTGATTTATGTTATAAGTGTTTAATTAAATTATTTGTGAATATTAGGTGCCGGATCCAACCCTCAATGGAATGAGACTTTTCTTTTCACTGTTTCTGACAGTGCTTCTGAGCTCAATCTAAAGATAATGGAAAAGGATAACTATAACAATGATGATAATATTGGAGAAGCAATGTGAGTTAATCAATTTTTTAAGTCAAAATCAGTTTTACAGATCATATACTAAGTAATAATATTGGATAACTTTAACAATGATGATAATATTGGAGAAGCAATGTTTCAAAAACATACTAAGTAATAATATACATTGATTTCTATCCATAGAATTCCTTTAGAGGCAGTGTTTGAAGAGGGTAGTCTTCCAGAGAATGCTTACACACTTGTGAAGGAGCAAGAATATTGTGGAGAGATTAAGGTAGCTCTCACTTTTACACCTGAGGTAAGTAATAAAATAATGCTATATATTATGATTTTCTAACATTTATTTTTCTTCATAATTTTTTATGTCTGTCTTTCTCCCTATTCAAAGTTAATATCAATTACTTGTTGCAGAGAAATGATGAAGAGGAGACTAGTGGTGGATGGAAAGAATCAACAAGGGACTTTTGAAGTCAATGAAGGATTTACATATTTCCAAAATTCATAATATTCTATTAAAAAAGAAGTATATCTTTTGGGTCCCTTTTGGAATTTTAATCAGTGTGTTTTCTGGTGTGATGATGATGTTCTGGTTTGCTTTTCATCCATTTTGATATAAACTACATTTTGCTTAACATAATATTTTATGCACTAAAGTTTATTCCAGAGAAGCCTTATTTTACTCTTTTTTTTTAATGGAATTTTATGAATCATTTTGGCTAAAAAAGCAAATTAACTAATTAATAACCCTTGAGTTTATAACTCAGTGGATCAACTTGCTTACTAAATTTATAATGTGTTGTAAAAACTAACACTTTGAATTGGTTGATAAATATGAAACGACAAAAAGACTCATATTTATGTAATTTTTAAAATAAATTATAAATATTCATATGTATGTGATTAGGAAACAGGACATATTATCTCTTTTTTCTAATTGGATTTTTAGTTTTAATTAATTTAACAAAGGGAAAGTAAGGATAAAAATAAGAGAAACAAAATAAATATTAGCATGCATAAAAAATAAAACATGATGTCTATTATATTAACATGATGGTATTAGGGATTATAACAAAGTTTCCTTCTTTACATAGTTTGATGTTAATTTAAGCATTTTTTACAAGTGATATTAATTTAAACATAACCATCGTAACCTTCTTATGAGAATAAATAATAATTAATTCATAATAGTTAATAAACATATTACTTTTTTACAAAATAATAATAATAATTTTATAAGAAAATTGCTATATTCATTAGTTCCAGTTAGACAAAGAGATATTTGGTTTATGTAAAAATAAAATAAAACAGGTATGTGGTTTATGTAAAATTATTAATTGTTGTAAAATATAAAATATTAGTTAATATTATTTGAAAAATATTAACTATTGTAAATTTTTTTATGAATTAAATATTTGATTCGTCTTCTATAAGTTGAATTTAATTTTAAAATTATCTCTCTTAGTAGTTGTGGTTAAAAAAGCTTATGTGGCAAACAAAATAGTGACATGATAGTTTGAAATCGTCGCTAAGAGTTTTCATCAGTGTTAGAAATGAATATACCCATTGTTTTTCTATACCCACACTCAAACAATTGAAAACGAGTTGAATTAGTTGCGGACAAAGATAATTAATGATTGAACAAAGAAGAAGCTGATAAAGATTTTAGAATAGCTAGGATTTTAGGTTGCACAAAAGAGAAGAAGAAAGAGAATTCATATTTTATATTTTGTAAATTTGAGAATTTTTTATCTAGTCTCCATAAATATACTTAGTTGTCAAATATTTGATATATCACCAAGTGTTGTCATGTCACTGTCACGCAACTCCTCAAATTGTCACATAAGTTTTTTTTAAGAGCAACTAATAATATGGATGATTTTAAAACTAAATTAAAATTACAAGATTTAACTTGAAGAAAAAACATTACAAAGACGAAAATCAGACAGACACAGACAGACACGAGCTTACCGTGAAGCCTTTATGTATGTATGAATCACATAAATAATGTGCATTATTATCACATTAGCATGTAAACGTGCACTTTGTTTGATACTTCTTCAGTCTCGTAATATAAATATAAATGAATGTGGTCCAAGTTGTTGGGTATTCAATTATGAGTCTTTAGTCCCACATTGACCAGAAATGGAGGCTGTAATGGATATATAAGGAGAACGACTCATACACCTAATGCCTTAAGATTTTGGGTTGAAATGTGGTGTCTAAGTCTCTTATAAATTATTGTTTAGCTCATTCCGAATTGTTGTGCTCCTCCGAACTCCCCAACACAAGTTACATTCATTTTCTTTAACTAACTTAAAATTATTTTAATGAGTAATATTTTTAAATCCTTAAAAATGAAATTTTTTTACCAAATAAAGGGAAGGTGAAATGTTAATTTATATCAAGTGACAATATTGATGAAAGGCGAAGAAAATCATCCATTGATATTAACGTAGCAACAAAACAGATTTGTTGAGGGACAAGATAATGTTGATGGATGAAAATTTGATTTTAAAATTAAGAAATAACATCCATTGATCTGAACCATTAACATTAACATAACCGTGAATTGGAAAAAAGAAGTGGGAAACGAAGAATAAAAATGAAATGGGCCAACAAAGGATTCTAGAATACTGGTAGAAGGTTGAGAAAGAAAATAACTAACTCAAGACTGTTGCCTTTTGTACCCCCCATTTAGACTTATACCTCCCCCCCATTTTGTTAAAAACCCAGTTTTACCCCTCATAAAATCATTAACGTGAGCGGTAAAAAAAATTACCTTAAAATCTGATCCCTCGTTGAAATTTCCGGTAAGCTATATTTATAAACGAAATTTCCAGTAGTTTTATTTTGTATACCGGAAATTTCAAATTTCCGGGAGCTACCGGAAATTTCAAATTTCCGGAAAAATTCATACATTGCATGAGGATAAAAATGAACTGCCACAATAGGCTCAAAAGGAGGATATTGAAAAAATGATCCAAGAAATCCTAAGTGAAGGAATCATCCATCCAAGCAACAGTCCATTTTCATCCCCTATTGTGCTAGTCAACAAAAGGATTGGACTTGGAGGTTTTGTACTGAGTACAGAGCCCTAAATATGTGAAAGATTAATTTCCCATGCCAACCGTAGATGAGCTCTTGGATGAATTGTTTGAAGCTAAATTTTTTTTAAAATTGGATTTGAGATCGAGGTATCATCAAATATTGCTTGAGCCACAAGATAGATACAAGCTAGCGTTTAGAACACATCAAGGCCATTATGAGAGGTTTGTAATGCCATTCGGGTTGACAAATGCACCAGCCTCATTTCAATGTCTCATGAACGAGATGTTATAACCCTTGCTAAGAAAGTATGTCTTAGTATATTTTTTTCATCACATTTTGGTATACAGCCCTTCATTTGCCACTCACTTAGGACATTTGGAGACAGTTTTACAAATTACTCCTGCAAAATACTTTATTCGTTAAACTATCCAAATGTTCCTTTGGCATGTAAGAAGTGGATTATTCAGGCCATGTTTTTTCAGGATCAGGAGTTGCAATGGACAAATAGAAAGTCCATACTATTATGCAATGGCCAATTCCTACTAATGTTAAGAAACTCAAAGGACTCTTGCCACTGACAGGGTACTATAGAAGGTTTATTAAAGGATATGCTTCTATCGCTAACCCACTAACAATCTGTTGAAGAAGGAAGGGTTCAAATAGAATCTTGAAGCTCAAGTGGCTTTTGATAAAGCTCAAGTGGCTATCAAGAGTGGTACGAATGGCTTTGTCAGAACCAGAGAATTTGTTGTTGCAGGCGTTAAGGGCTATAGTTCAAAACACTACCCTCTAACATGCGCTAGCCAATAGTATGGTTCCAGAAAGCAAATACTTGGTGAAAGAAGGGTTGATATATTGGAACTACATATTGGTAGTTCCAAATAATCCGTAACTCAAAAAAATTTGAAAGAGTTTCATGGTTCTCCAATTGGAGGACATGATGGTATTGCTCAAACACCAGCAAGGGTGACGACAAAATTTTATTGGGCCAACATGAAAGAAGATATAAAAACTTTTGTGCAAAATTGTGTAATCTGTCAACAAGCAAAGCATGAAACAAAGGCACCTTCGGGGATGCTTCAGCCATTGCAATTCCAGAACAAGTTTGAGAAGATGTGGCAATGGATTTTATCACATGACTTCCTTTATCCTTTGGATATACTATGATAATGGTGGTCATTGACAGGTTGACTCAGTACAACCACTTTATTCCCTTGGAAACTGACTATACAAGCAAAACAGTTGCTGAAGCATTTACGAAAAACATTGTGAAGTTGCATGAGCTTCGAAAGTCAATTGTGTCTGACAGGGATTATGTTATCATCAGTAAATTTTGGCGAGATTTTTTTCAACTACAAGGCACTACATTAGCTATGTCTTCTGCGTACCATCCACACCATCCACAAACTGATGAACAGTCTGAGGCACTTATTAAATGCTTAGATATGTATTTAAGGTGCTTGACATTTCAAAATCCAAGGGCTTGGTTCAAAGCCTTAGACTGGGCAGAGTATTGGTACAACAGTGCTTTCCATACAAGCTTAGGCATGACACCTTTTAAGGCATTAAATGCAAGAGATCCCCCTACCATAACAAGATATAATCCATGCCCACACGTAAATGGAACAGGCAGCAATAGATCCAGGACAGGAATGCTTTACTGAACCTTATCAAACAGAATTTGCATCGAGCTCAGCTGATAATGAAAACTCAAAATGACAAAAGGAGAATTGACTTACAATTCCAATTGGGGGATTTGGTTCAAGTTAAATTGCAGCCATATAGGAAAAATTCAACAGCTCTAAGAAAAAAAAAACAGAAGTTAGGAATGAGTACTTTGGTCCATTTCCTATTACTGCTAAATTTGGCATGGTAGCATATATAAGTTACAACTCCCTGCATAGTGAAGAATTCACCTTGTCTTCCACATTTCTCAATTGAAATTGTTCAAAGGAATGTGCAATGAGGCTTACTTACCATTGTTTATGACCACTAACGAATTAGGCCCAAGAATCCAACATGTAGCAATACTAAAAACTCAGTGAGATAGCCCAAGGACAGCAGATTATGCAGCAGGTTCTGATACAATGGCAGAGTTTAAGTGAAGCTGAAGCTACATGGGAGGATTATGAGGATATCTTGTTCAATTATCCAAATTTCAACCTTGAGGACAAGGTTGGTTTTAAAGGGGAAGGGGGTTATTTGAGTCTTTGAGTAGAGATGGCAATAAAATCCGCACCCGCGAATACCCACCCAAACCCGTTTAATTTGGGCGGGGAAAACCCGCTTTAATTGGGTGCGGGTGCGGATTTTCCCCGACATTAAAATTCGGGGGCGGGGGCGGGTATGGGGTGATGATATCCACCCCGCACCCGCACCCGAACCCGCCCTGCAAACATTATTATTATAATTTTTAAATTTTATATACATATACATATTTAATATATTTAATATTTTTTAAAATATTAAAAATTATAATTTAATCTCTATATAAAATATTTTTTAATTTTATTATTGTTTAATAATTATTATTTTATTATAATAAATATGATTTTTAAATTTATAATTTTATATATATGAATGGGTGCGGGTGTGGGCGGGGAAACCCGAGACCCGTTGCGGGCGGGGATGGGTGTCTAAACTCTACACCCGCTATGTAACGGGGACGGGTGCGGGTTTTCCCCGATTAGTCGGGTGCGGGTGCGGAGAAGGCGAAATCCGCCCCCGCCCCGCCCCGTTGCCATGCCTATCTTTGAGTGTCTGATGGAAATTAATTTTTTGAAATGCTTCACATATGAAAATATTTGATTCCTTTGGGGTCAAAGTATAAATTAATAAAAACTGGTTGCACCTCTTTATAGTAGGTCAAAAGTGGACTAGGCTATCATGGACAAGTTTATATGACAAGTCCTAAATGTCCCCTGCAGCTGTAAATTATCCAAACACAAAAAATTCCTCTATACATAACCCGGAAATTAATGAAAATTTTATCATTTACATTCCTTCACCCAAATTCAAAATTGCAAAAGAATATAGTCATAATTTTTTGCAAGTTGAAGTCTTATATCAACTATCAAGACAAAAAAACCCAGAAGATATATACTGTTATCATTCAGATTAATACTTGAACCAAATGTCCAACAAAACCACGATAATCACCAAGTTCGATTAAGAAGAAATCATGGCCTCCATTCAGCACAGTGATGGAAAGTCACATCAAATGTTTAGACCAAACACATATGACATTCTGCTTGTAAAAAATAATCCCAAGAAAGTACCAACAAAATCGTTCTGAATGTATAGATGTAATCATACAACCACTGTTAAGACCTTATTAATAATTTGAAAGAAAAAACATGGAAATAACAGTATATTATGAAATAAATCCCACTGGCAACAGGATGGTTTATCATGAGTAAAGAAACATAATGATAAACACTTAACAGAAAAGGCTGATTAATTAGTCAACACGTTTTTTATTTTTTGCTATCAGGACTTTACCCGCTATATCAATTCCCAAGCGAGCAGGGACACCAGCATCTCGCTTGGGCACATAATCCTCGTCTTTGTTTCCATCGGACCCGGATGATTTAGAATCATTATCTGAAAGAAAAAGATATTGAATCAATTGTCTTGTTGACTACAATTAAATAGAAGCATGCCACCAAGGTTTTAAAAATTGGTTTATGACTGCAACCAAGTCGCAATATTAAAGATTGTGACGCGACTACAATTTAAAACCTCATGTGCCACTATGCAGCTTAAATGTTCCCATTTATTAAACTCCTAATTGATTAGCGGTGTACAATCCTATAGTTCAGCAACCCTCCTATAATCATAGACAAAGATTATCAATTTTAAAAGTTATGTTTAGAAATTTACTCTGGTCAGGGGGGACAGGTCTCCCACGAAGTGACAAGGCAGCTGATGTCTTCCTAGGAATAGTATTGACAGTGCTTTTCTTCTTTGCATCATTTTCTGTTTTTCTAACAGCTTTAAAAGACTGCAAATAAAAGAAACATAAGATCCATGTTCCAGGTTGTAGTTGATAGCTTAGCTCAAAACCAGATATAAACAGAAAAACAATAAATTTATTATCTAATCTAATAGACAAATATAGAGTTAAGGTAATTGCAGACGCCAACTGAAATAATTAAACTCTGAAGTAGAAAGTGTAGTTGTCGCATATGACACATGGGGCATTTCAAAGGCTCCAAATCATCAATGTTCAGAGTTCAAGTGAGCAAAATAGAGATTTTTGTCTAAGGTAAGGTGACAGCAATTGAAAAGATCAACTCAGTTACTCAAACGACGTTTCAAAAGAATCAAATTTTTGTTATGATGCCTATGTCTTGTCCATCTCATAATTATGGTGCCAGTTTGGATAAACTTTTCAATACACAATATAGGAAAAGAAAAGTTGAAATGATCTTGTAATAATAATAAGTATTCTAACAAATAGTTTCTCATATGAATTAAAATCAACTTCTGTGTCTCAACTTCTCTGAATCTCCCTAACTTAACTTCTCTAAGTACCTATAACAGGGTTTTTTGCTATATTAGGAATTAAATACTTTTTCAAGTAGAGAAACTCGCATATACTGAAAGTTAATACACACAAGGTCAATGTCTTCTATGATAGAATAACTCTCCATTTGTGGTTGTACTAGTACAACAGGATAGAGACAAAAAAGGACTAACATAACTAAAATATGGAGGACTCACTTTTGTTTCATTCTTTTACAGTGGAATTTATGCAATGAATGCAGGAGATCCTAGAATTAGTCACTCTTTGACTCCAACAGTACAGTCAGCACATTGAACCATAATAAAGTTTTCAACAAAATCATTTGACACTGCCATAAAGCACATTTAAAAGATTACATGTCCAAAAATTGAATGATAAAATGTCTTTTATATGCACTTTCACATTCAACTTATATGTATGTATGTGTATACGATGCTAATCAAGAACATAGCCATCACAAAGACCCAACTCACCGGTGAATAGATGCCAAACCTTCTTCTCTTAGCATATTCCACATAGCGTATGAGATTAGCATATGAAAGAAAATTCTGCCCAGAATCAGGACAATAATACACCTGCAACAGAAAAATACAACACGTTCAATGATAGACATTCATAGAAAAGAGATACATTGTTGGGCATTATTCAAAAATTAGTTTCCTTTCTTTCTACATGAATTTTATGTCAGTGATATAACGCAGAATTGGTGCTGCAAATATTTCCACTTTGATAATTATGCACAAGGATAATTTTTTGCTTTTGATAAATAATAAAAAATTAATATTTGAAAGAATTGGGAAGGAGATAGAGAACATCTGATCAGAATCATTAGATGATAAGAAATCATCCAAAAAGGAAAAATTAAAAGAAAACAACAACAAAACTTAGTGGATGAAAATTAAACAAAGTTATTTAGTTTCTTAACATGTGATTACTTTGACAAACCAAACATGTTAGCAAAACTCTGGATCATAAGTAACAAAGGGAGTTCAGAGCCAATTATTTACAAGCTATCATAATCTGCACAATATTTTAAACAGATGACAACACTACAAGTCTGTAATATACTTCCATTTTTGCTAGCACTTGCAAGTATGGTGGTCCGTCATTGTTAGCTATCATACTAGGCAAACGTGCATTTCATAGATATTAAGGATTTTTATATCCAAGAGAACACATTTATCCCAAAACAAAATGAAGCAAGTTAGCATTAATTATTGGATCATTGGATGCAGTTTTAAAATATCATGACTAATTAAGGGTAGACACAAGATCAAAAAAATTTAATGCAAATCTAGCACTATCAAATATTATGGCTTATTGGAATAATGAATGCTATTTAATAGGCACATAGAAATAAAAGGCTATTTCACTTCAATGATGAGACTAATAAATCATAATTCAAATATAGAATTTCAAGTCTGCTGATGTGTATAATTTCAACCATCTCAAATACTATACAATGACTTTTTATACAATATATTTGTTTCTTTAGCAACATTCATATTTTCTTACTAGGCTATGAAGCATGAATACTTCTCCTTGAGGTGTTACAGTGTGACACTCATAAAACACGTGCCAGACACTTCTCACCAAACGAAAAAATATAGACCAGGACACAACTAAACATTGCTAGGACACCTCTTGAAGCTTAGTCAACAATCAATGGTTTCTCGCTTAAAGAACACACCAATCTTATAACAACTTTCATTTTGATTTTAGAGAACTTTTAATAATTTGCATTATGGATATTAAAAATAATCCTAAAGCCATTAGGAGCATCCTGACAGGGGTAGACAATGAAAAACTACATTTAAGTATTTTCAATTGAAACAATATGTGAACAGATTTTTCAGCATTTAATTAGCACACATGAAATTTACTAGGTAATTTGAAAAGCGAAACAAAATCAGCAGCATAAATTGCATTCATAAAATGAAATCCACTGAATCGGCCGCCATGTAAAAGATAATTCGAGACATAATAAATATCAATAAAAGCCATATCTTGAACATAATTACTAGAATTCAACAATTTCACCCTAAACATAAACAGAAAATCTAAAATAGATTTTTCAGTACCGTTACTTCCGAACCATCCCTTTTAATTTCTGTCTTAACACTCCATCCAGTCGGAATTGGTCCGACTTGTTCAGGTGGACTTTCTTTTCTCTTAGGTGCCATAAAACCAACAGATTTTTTTCCCGAAAAATAAAAACTGTGAAAGGACTCTTCCTCCTTCCACTTTGCTTGAAATATTTTTCAACCTAGGTTTTTTATAAGGAGACTATAGGAAAATGGGAAAGATTGCAAATAAAAAGGGGCCTAAAAAGCCAGAGGCACGTGTTCTGATTTTCTCACGTGCGATTGTCAACAATCGAGTCAAGGTCGAACGTTACATTTTCCTTAACATTTTTAACGGACAAGATGCATTGTACTAATCCAAATATCAATCATTAGCGGAAAGGCGTATGCATGGATAACTATCAGGGCATTACATTACCAAAATAGGCCAGATTACCATTTAGGTTAACATCTCACTTATATTCCCACCCAAAAAGCAAAAGTAAAGGGCAGAGTCTCTTGAAATCACCAATACAGATCGAAAAACATGTAACAATACAACAGCAAAACAATAGCGGGAAAAATCTTAAATATTAAGCACAAGCAAATGAACCCTACATGACCATGATGTCATCCAAGATCCTTATCCATTGATTAAAAGAAAAAAGTATAGAATAATGAAGTATGAAATATAAATAGTGAAGGAAATCAAATGCCTTAACCAAATACATTAATAATAACTAGAACAATATCTTGCCCCAAACAGAAACAACAATTAAATGCCGTAAAGAAATTCCGGTAATAATATAAAACTATGACGCTTTTCTTTTAAAAATCATAACACAATAAGCAATACAAAAGGTTACCTTTAGAGAGAGAGGGACAACCCTGGACATGATTGTCGTCTCATTTCCAATGTGAAATGAGCTTAGACGCCATATAGTCCATACCGCTTTTGACATTCTAGTAAACTTCTCTTACTATGCTTGCTATACAAACAACAAAGGCAAATCAAAATCAAATCACTTCAAATGAGACCACCAAGGCAACACAAGAAACCATTTCATATTAACCTAGAACATGGTTAACAATCTAATTCCTGCTGCATAATACAATTTGTTCAACCAAACAACAGTACTGACTAGTGTTTAACATATGAGTTTCATTTTGATATACTTTCATCGTAAAAACATTTACATTATCAAACAATGGTAGAAACCCAAACCTGTCAAACAGAAAACCCAGCAATTGCAACAGTAACAGTGCAAGAAAAAATAGAGGAATTGGAATAAATTTGTATATTATTGATGATGAAAGGAAATAGTAGTAGAGGGTCTCTCTAACAACCCATAGAGCCAAGCTCCACTCAGAGGAATATCTCACTCTAGCCTAATAGAAAGTTAATTATAGGTTTAAATATGTCTTTGGTCCTTGCAATTATAACATTTTTTAATTTTGGTCCTCGTAAGTTTTTTTGTTTGGCTTACATCCCTGTAAATATATATTCATTTTAAAATAGTCCTTGAGTCCAATTTTTGTTACAAAACTCTAACATCGTCAATATGTTTCGGTAGTAACCGTGAGTCCTAAGAACCCATGGACGCCTGACTTTTCTTGGAACCAGCCAAAGGTGGACACATGCTACTTTAGCGGGATCCATAGCTACTTTTTCCAATGGGATGATGTGACCCAAGTACTCCACCGACAGTTGAGCAAAAGAGCACTTATTTATGTTTGCCACTAGTTGTTATCCCATAGGACCGTGAGGGTGGCCTCCAAATGTTTCAAGTGATCTTCCCATGTGGGGCAATAAATCAAAATGTCATCGAAGAATACCAATACATCCTTCTGAGTCATAGGCTTAAACACCTCATTCATCAAAGCTTGGAAGGTTGAGGGAGCGCGTTATGAAAGGCGTTACCAAGAATTTATAATGTCCAACGTGAGTTCGAAACACTGTAATATGGATATCTTCCCCTCACACCCTCACTTGATGATACTCCGATTTCAAATCTATTTTGGAGAAGCATTTAGCCTCGTGCAACTCGTCCAACAGTTCATCGATAACCGGAATGGGGAATTTGTTGGGAACGACTACCTTATTCAAAGCTATGTAGTCCACACACATCCTCCAAGACCCGTTCTTCTTCTTGAGCAAAATTACCGGACTCGAGAAAGCGCTATGGCTTGGTCTAATGATCCTGGACAGCAGCATCTCTCCTACTTGTTTTTCGATTTCGGACTTATGGTGATGAGGGTATTGATACGGGCACACATTGACCAGACCCACTCCTTCCAGAAGATGGATAGCATGTTTTTTGTGGTCTTTCGGGCGGTAGGCTTTGTGATTCTATGAAAATATCTACAACCTTCTACATCACTCCATTCAATTCTTGATGTTGTTTGGCTGTCAAATGTAGGGCAGCAGCTTCCGGTAATCGTTCATCATGCATTTTGATCACATGTCGCATCCTTCCAAACCCCATTCCACTATAATCCTCACTAAACACCGCCTTGCCTACGTATTCTCAAAATGTGTTTTGTCCCACTTGCTCATATCGAGTGCCTTGTACTTCACCCCACTCTCCTGGGAATTCAACTCGCATAATGCATTGTGGCTAATCGAACCACATACACCCGATCCTAGTCAACCATGCCACTCCTGATACCACATTGATTCCAGATGTTTCAAACACAAAGGCATCCATCAATAAGGGCATTCCTTGAATCGTCACAACCAAGTCCCTGCACTCCCCTTGAGTCTTAGTGGCATATCCATCTCCGAGTCAAATCGTTAATTGTGGTGTTTCCACGACTCGCAACCCCAAAGCCCTCACTACCTTAGGTGAGATGAAATTGTAAGTAGCTCCACTATCCACTAGCATTCACACTTGCATCCCTTTGACTGTATAAAAACAAAAATCCTTGCATACCAAGTAAATCCTTCACAAATTGTGGCAAAATATGCAATAATAAAAACAACTCAAAGGCCAGCTAACACATACTAATACTCTTTCCATTTGATGACAAATAGCAACTAATGAAATAGAGATTTTACTCTTAAAACATGAATTAGATTAATTCTAGTAAATTGAAGGTAAATAACCCTAACAATGATGAAAAGGTTAACCCAATAGAGGATTCAATTTGAGCCCCACTTAAGCTTACTATATAAACTCAACTAAGTAATTCATTCTCATTCAGTCTCCAAACACAACAACAACAACAAACATGTGATGAATATGAATAATTGTTAAAACTATTATTACAAAAAACGCGCACATACCATTGGAAACAAACATCATCGTTCGTCTTTTCCAAACGTTGTTGTTGTTGTAATGCATGTTGTTGTTGTTCCAATTTCCGCATAATCTCGCCGAAGAAAATGATGCGGCGACGAGAGTTTAGTTATCATGTGAGAGATGGTGGAGATGAGAAACTGAGATTCTGTGTGGATGGAACATAATAAATCTATAAACATGAATTGATCTAATGAAAAAAAAAAAATTAAAACGAAAAAAAATATATATTAGCACCAAAACATTATTTACATATATATTTCATTAAACATAGTAGAAACTGGGAATCAATTAAACAACTTCTATATAAAAAATATTTGCTTTCCTCTTATATTCCAAAATATGGAAGAAGAAAAATCATAAATGGCAATAAAGAATTAACAATGATTACTTGGGGGTTTCGGGGAAGACCTATGTGGGGCACCTTTTGGGTGTGGGATGCTGGTTTAACCTCTGTATTAATCTCGTTTCTGATTTACATGGGTGCACTGCGTTTTCAAAAGCTTCCTGTCGAACCGGCTCCTATTTCAATCCGTGCTGGACCGATCGATATACCAATAATTAAGTCTTCAGTCAACTGGTGGAATACGGCCAAATATGTTAAATACTATGTGAAGGAACACCAAGTTAATCGATAACCGCTGATACATACCAAATACGTTCGTGTCCGCCGGGGTGAGTCTTTAATAATAATAAATTTATGACTTATGTTTTTTTTTTTTACGGTTGATTTGTATATGAAATACTTTTTTTATTGATATTTTGTTTTTCGCAATTTTTGTTAAATAAGTTTTTTTTTTTAACTTTTATTAACAATAATTTTTTTATCTTAGTGTTTTAAATAAAAATTATTTGTGGTAAACAGATCTAAATTAATATAATCTTCAATAATTTTGGTTGTATTTTATGCAAAATTATCACTTTCTTAATATTGCATAAGATGTTCGTTGAAGTCGAACGCCACACATATAGTGGTGATTTTGATTACTTTTATGATAACATGATAGTAATATCTCAACAACTAAAATACTTAATAGTTTTCATCATAATCTTATAACTAGATTTCAAATCAGAGCAAGTATCCTTCATCAACAACTTCAAGAATAATGAAATTTAAATTTATTATTTACTTTTATCACTTTTAATTATTTATGTCATGTATTTAATATTTAATTTTTATTAGATTATTATAAAAATTTAAGTTCATTTTTGTTTTAAATTAAAATTAAAATAATGTATAATAATATTAATTGAAATATTTAAATTAATATTTTAATTTATAATAAAATTAAATATAAATAAAATATTAATATATAAATTAAAGTTGGATGATCTAATATAATTTAATAAACTCATATTTAATTAACTGTTTGAATAGAAAATAAATAAATTGCTTTAAGATGATGTGGCAAAATAAACTTGTTTAATAAACTCATCTTGAGTTCACCTTTAGAATATGGTAGACAATTTTGGAGGAACATGGGAGAAAGAGCTCTCATATATTCAATATTGTTAAGATCTAAGTTAACAAAATGACTGAAATAATAAAAAATAAAAAATAAATTAGAAATACATAATCAAATTGTCTAATATGCTACAATATAAATAAGTACAATATAAGTAGAAACACAATTGGTAGCAAACATGGTTTTAAAAGCAATTACCATCATAGCCATTGTTAGATAATTTCTATGAGATCAATAATTAATTAACCTCAAATTAAACTGCATATGATTTTATCTTTGGATCAGATGATATTTTTGTTCATTATAATCCTATGAATTCGAGGGATTAGTCTTTAAGTACAGAGAGAGAATAATCAATTTACACGGGAAAAAAAAATTATTTTACTAGTTGT
>JBBPBT010000850.1:13552982-13564890 GCA_037974875.1 Cicer bijugum
CACATTCTACGATTTTGTTTATCTCATTTATATTTCTTATAACCATAAAAATTTATAAGATTAATACATTATATATATATATATACCTTGTAAAAAAATTAAAATTAAAGTCATATTCTAATAATAATAGTTCAAAAGACGATCATAATTAATAGTAGGAAAATTTTGAATTTAATAATAGTGTATTTCAGTAACTTTATTAATTTATCAATGTGTAGAGATATTACCGGTAATAATATTATTATACAATCCTTTGTATCAATTAACTCCTAAGAAATTAAGATACCTATTTATTTTATCCGCATACGCCCATTAAATTATCTATCTCTTGTCTAAAACACATTTTACTGACAAATATTCGTGGATAGAGTTTTTGTCCCTTCTCAATTGATATATCAAAATTAGATGCATTTATTAATTTGTGTGATAGTATTTTATATTTGGGGAGTATTAAATTGTTAAGTATGTTGACAATTTAAAAGGTGATATATATTTGATGTATTACCTCAATTCTATTTTAAATGTGAAAATTATTTTCCTATAGGGGGCAATTAATGATCACTCAAGAATAGTGAGGTCACAAAAGAAGAAAATATGTTAATGTGTTGTTAAATAGTTGCATTATGAAGTCAATATTCACAAAACAGAACAGAGGTAGCTGAAGTAGATTCTCTCATTCTCATTCTCGCTCATCAACTTCCAACCAAAGATGGGAGTAGAAGCTACACAAAGGTAGTAAGCAATTACATATTTACTTTCTCTGCTAAACTCAGATGGTGCTCTCAGACCATTTTTGAAAACTTTATTTTATACTCTCTTTAGAACCAAATACATGCAAATATTATAATTGAAACTTGATTTATCTAATCTTATTATGATCAGATACATAAATTTTTTAGTTAAATTTTTTGTTTATATTTTATTCTAGTGGGAGTATAATTCTTTTTCCCTTTTCATTTTTTTTAGAATAAACTGACGATTTGATTTCTAAAGTATTATATTCTCTTCAATGTAGTTGTTATTTTGTTAACATATATAAGTATGATAAATAATCTCGAAAGTATATAGAATCTGTCAATTTAGTCTTAGCAATTAAAATGTTAGGAACTAAAATGACAAATTTTCATATACTGACTAAATTGAAGACTTTCATATAGTTTAAAGACTACCTATTGTTTTTCATACTTTAAGGACTAAATTGGAGAGATCAATAGTTTATGGATTAAATTTATGATAAATTTTTTTGAAAGCAAAATTATTCATGTGATCCTTTATGTTTGATCATCATCCCAGATTAGCCCTTAAGTTTTTTCCGTCTTATGTTGTATTCAGTTTGTACCTTTAGCTTTTAAGTTATGTTAAATTATTCATATTGTCCTTTAAATTTGACTATTTTTTTCAAATTACTGTCATAAAATGTTAAAATCTAATCCAAACAGTGGAGTGAGTTGACTGTCCAAATTAGTTTGCAAGTGAATGAAGTTGATTATGTGGATAAACCTTTATTAACAAGTTTTTCTAAGTTACAAACATGTCTAATGGTTGTAGAGAAAATCAATAAATGTAGACTGTTTATAAAGTTCAATAGATGTTATTTTGGAGATTTAGTGTGATAGAAATATTGATATAGCATTTGGTAGAATTTCTAATGGTTAGATGCTTTTAATTGTTGTTGAAAGTGAAACAAATGACTAACATTACAAACATAATGTAACTTAAAGGACCAACCAGAGAAATGAATCAACCTTAAAGAATCGCAGATGTAATTGTCTTTTTTATGCTTCTTCATGTTTTTATCCTTCTGGTGGTTGGTTATGTTTGTCAGGTATGCAGTGGTGACAGGGGCAAACAAAGGAATTGGATTTGAGATAGTAAGACAGTTAGCTTTATCTGGAATCAAAGTTGTGCTTACAGCAAGAGATGAAAAAAGGGGTCTTCAAGCATTGGAAACACTCAAAGCTTCTGGTTTATCTGATTTTGTCGTGTTTCATCAAGTAGATGTGGCTAATGCTGCAAGTATAGCTACTCTTGCAGATTTTGTCAAATCCAAATTTGGTAAACTTGACATTCTGGTGAGATGCATAAAAATTAGTCCTTTTTGTTGCAAATGAAAGTTAATTTGTCACTATTCAATTGCATGATAGTGTGTGCGCTCATCTTGCAACTTTTTTTATTGAGTATATTTTTGTTTCACTGTTGAAATTATAAAAGTGTATCAACTTATTCCTCTTTATTATCAATATCTCAAAATAATCTGTGAAATTGTAAAATTTTAGTCAGATTTGTCCTACATTAATATTTACACGGACTATAATGATATTAAGTTGATAATGTGGAGATTGAATTTGACATTAAGTGAACAATGTGAGGGATGCATTTGGTCACATATTGAGTTAGAGGGACGAAATTGATTAATAGTTTGCAATTTCAAAAATCATTTTGAAATATTAATAATATCAAGAACTAGATTGATACGGTACTACAATTTCAATAATGAGTATTTACTCTTTTGTTATCCTAGTTTTCTTGTTCTACATTCGTTTTTGTTGCAAGAGTGATATGTTTTATTTTTCTTTATTTTTAACAAGATAAAATTACAAATGATAACATTAGAGAGAGCTGGGGTAGCACTTATCGTAGGAAAGATGACAGAAACTCGATTTAGATGGTTTGAGCATGTGGACAATAGACCAGATTATGTAGTAAAGAATGTAGATCAGATGAAGATAGTCAAATCACTAGAGACAAAGAAAGTCCTAAAAAAATTATAAAAGAAACTAAAGAAAGACCTAAAGATTAATGAGTTGGATAGAGATATGTTATATGACATAATATTATGACATAGTTTGATCTATGTACCTGACCACCTTACTTAGTGAGATAAGGTTTGGTTGTTGTCTTTGTTGTTATTAGTTATGATGAATTTTCTTGATAAGCTCATGCTTCTCATTATGTTATGTATAGAATATGCACATAAGAAACATGGTTCAATGCAGGTTAACAATGCAGGGATTAGTGGAGCTGTAATTATTGACAAAGATTTAGCACGTTTGCTTATCATTAACCCTGGAGTAAGTATCTATGTGTTTTCCACTTTGCTTATTTTTTCTTTTGCATTAAGTTCGAAATGAGTATGTAAAGAGTGACACTTCTCAGTCTCATTTTACAAACCAGTTTTGTAAGAATTGGTTAAATTCAACATAAAAACCTAATAGAAAAACATTATGAAAACTGATAGCTTTTGACAAAAAGTATTGTAATAATTGTTTAATATTTTGGGGTCGATTATTTGATTTGTTCTTTGTAGGCACTGTCAGAAGATGAAAAGAAAAAGGCATTGACTCAAACATATGAGTTAGCTGAAGAATGCTTGCAAATAAATTATTATGGTGCTAAAATAACTACTCAATCACTTCTTCCACTTCTTCAGTTATCCGATTCACCAAAAATTGTGAATGTATCATCCACTCTTGGAAAGTTAGAGGTAAGTTGTTTTACTCCTTTCCCTAATAAGTTCATAACCTTTTTCATACAATCAATGAATCACTAAATTTGAGTACTGACACCTCAGGTCGCATATGTGTCCTGGTGTTCGACACATGTAGATATCTAACATCTATGTGATACTGACACTTTGATTACATTCAATTAATTCATTTTCTTATATTATTACTGGTGTCAAAGCGTCAGTGTCGTATCTAATGTCCATGTCAGTATTCGTGCTTCATAGCTCACTAATTTAGTCTTAAACTGTAGGGATAGACAATTATGTCATGAAATGAACAAATTTTTAAAATGCCCATTGAAATTGAAAATTTCATACAATCCAAAAGAATCAATGTGATGGTGTATTTTCAACTTTAGACTATTTTGAAATTTGTCTATTACAAGAACTAAGTTGTCCAACTTTTACAATTTCATGACTAAAGTTGTTATTCATTCTTGATAAAAAAATTTGCACATACTTAGCCAAAGTGTTTAAACTAGGACAAAGTAATGTTTATGATTGACTAATGTTCAATAATGTTTCTTAAATTTGGACTTTAATTTGAATGAAGTATATTATTGCTTAATCATGTCATGTGATGTCAAATCCAGAGCATGCCAAATGAATGGGCTAAAAAAATCTTTAGTGATGTTGATAACTTAACTGAAGAGAAAGTGGATGAAGTATTGAAGAAGTTTCTAGAAGATTTCAAAGAAGGTTCATTGGAAAGCAAAGGGTGGCCTAAATCTGGGGGTGCTTATGTCTTATCTAAAGCTGCTATGAATGCATATACAATAATTGTTGCTAAGAAATTTCCAACTTTATGCATCAATAGTATCTGTCCTGGTTTTGTCATCACAGATATAACTGCTAATACCGGTGTGTTAACGGCTGAAGAAGGTGCTGCTAGCATTGTGAAGCTAGCACTACTTCCCAATGGTAGTTTATCTGGCCAATTCTATAACAGAACTGAAGTCTCTTCCTTTTGATTTGTACTTGAGTTTTGTGGTTTAAGAATAAAAGAAAATGTATTGATTTGCTTGTTACTGTTGTTATTATTGATGCTGTTTTTGTTACATAGTATCATGTTGTTGCTTTGCTTGTTATTGGTGTTATTGCTTCTTATGAATAACATGTGACACATGGCCAGTTAATTCTATTTATCCATTATGTATTAAGCACACAGTAATATAGTGTATCATGTTGTATATCAATGTTTTAAACAATATAATGAAATACATTTTCTTTTTCCCCTCTTACCTCAAATCTATATTATCGAGGTGCTAGCTTAATGGTAATAGTTTAGTCTTTTAGTCTCAAGGTAATGAGTTCAAATCACCTCGGAGACTATTGTAAAATGACCATAAATATCACTTTAATTAATAAAAATTCCCCCCATCCCCAATTAAAAAAAGAAAATAAAAAATATATGGTTGAGTTACATAACCCTCATCTTAGAGAGGTCCATTGAGGAAGAAGATTTGAACTTAGCAATTGAACCATTAGACTTGTGTTTCACCAATTGAACTATAATTAGTTGCATATAAAGATCCAAGTAATTTCTTAATTGGTTGTCACCATCAAAAAAACTTGGTCAGAGTCCGAGCTATCCTCGTCATGTGGCATTAGTGCTTCATTATTGGATTTCTCTATTGGCTTTATATATGATAATACAGTCAAATTCAACAGGATCATAGTCAAATGATGTGGTCATACTTCAATTACTTAAAAGTGTGTTCACATTCAAATAAGTTGATCCAAAAATATACATTTGATATTGTTTAACTTATAATGTCATTTGACATTAATAAATATGTAACTCTATATCAGTAAAAACTACATTATTTTAATTTTGAGTAAAATTTTTTTTACATCACATGCATAATATAGTTATTACGTTAGGAGAACCTGCAGAATGGTAACAATAGAATAATGTTCTAAGTTGCAACTATGATCAAGCTCGGACTCAGTTGCAATTACACGACTAATTTTAATATTGCGGCTAATATAGTCTCAATTGCAGTTGTGATGCATCATAAGAAAGAAAGAAAAAAAAAAGAACTTTTATATATGGCTACAATTGCGGATGCGGACCCCAATTTAGAACTATGATTAGAATCATATATTTCAGTGCCATTAAAATCATGTGATTTTTTTAATTATCTATTTTGAATTTCAGGTATGCAGTTGTGACAGGAGCAAACAAAGGAATTGGATTTGAGATAGTAAGACAGTTAACTTCATCTGGAATCAAAGTTGTGCTTACAGCAAGAGATGGGAAAAGGGGTCTTCATGCATTGGAAACACTTAAAGCTTCTGGTTTATCTGATTTTGTTGTGCTTCATCAAGTAGTTGTTGCTAATGCTGCAAGTGTAGCTACTCTTGCTGATTTTGTCAAATCCAAAATTGGAAAATTTGATATTCTGGTAATTAACATGCAAAATTTGGTTGTCTTTTTCTTTTTTTACTAAACTTTTGATTTAGTCCTTAAACTATCGTATACCATCTTTCTCTTATTTGATCGTTATAGAATATAATACATGATATCACATATTATTATAAATTAATCAAGTTAGTCCCTGCAATACTTAAAAAATAGGAGAGAAAGTGATAGTTCCAAACTAACTTGATAGATTAGAAGTAGTTTAAGGACTACTTATTATATTTGTATAGCTCATAGACCAAATAAGAAAGACATAGTGATAGTTTAGAGATCAAATTAAAAATTTAGTCTATTTTTTCTGTGAATAAAAGTTTTTCACATGTTCCATTGCATGATACTGCATTATGTTGAAATGTTTGCGTTTGATCTTGAAGAGATAATTTGGTGATGCACAACTATGACAAATAAGCGGTCATGGCCTTACCCTTAGGCTGGTCGTGGGTCCTTGTAACGTTAGACATTGTTTGATCGTTCTTCAAAGTAATTATTATACTTTTTATCTTTGTCCACACTGATCATGTGCATGTTTCAATCTATATTCCATATTCTTTAAAACAATTATATTTTGTTTTGTTAGTATTGAATGTGCCTAAGACAGGGAAGCTAGAGTTCCAATGTTCTATTGTTTGGGATTCTTTTGGTTCTGCTAAGGATATTTCATTATCCTGTACACTAAAAAGTCTCACATTGTTTTAAACTTGTGACTAAAGGAAATTTATCAACAACATTTACACTTCTCAAATCATTTAGGTGTCTGTTACCATTAAATCAACTTAATATGTTTACCAATTAATAAATCGATATAAACAAAAGAAAAACATATCAAGGTGGTTTGGTGGCTGTGGTGGTGGAGTTGAATTTGGATCCTCTCCTCCGATTTCTCTCCACCACTATCTCCTTCTTTCTATCTCTCTCTTTACTTTACATTTTCAAACATCACCCTCAACAAAAATACTAACAATATCAACAATACTAATTACTAACATTGACTTATGTATCTTTTTTCTTTTACAGCTGATGTAAACCTAGTCATTTTTTTCTTTTACAGCCGACATAGACCTAGCATTATCTAGCCTCTGCTATTCTCCTCACCTCCCATTTGACTAGTTCTTTATATTTCACCAAAGAGGGTGATTTTGAGCTAATTTTTTGTCTAAAATCACCTTTCTAAATCGTTTTTTTTATTATCTTTTATCTAAATAAGTTATTTCCACACATATTCAATTTTCCTTTCGCGTTTTTTCGAGATTTCGTCGTCTTAATACAGCATTGTGTTTCTTTGTCATCTTAGTACATCGTTTTGGCTTCCCGTCTTGTTGCAGTGTTATTTGATTCCGATTAACAAAATATTTTCAATCAAGTGCAAGTTCAATCAATGATTTTCGCATCGTCAACGTTACAACTCCGGAGACATAGATAATCTCGACACTCTAATTTTGTCATATTTGTAAGCTTTGTCACATTTGTTGACATTTTTCCATTTTATAAATGAATATTGTTTGTTTGTAAACAAAACATTGACTGAAAAAAAAAATATATTTAATCAACTTGATATGTTTTTCTTTTGTTTATATTATTAATTGGTAAAATTTCTTGACATATGCATATTGCATTAAGAAAATCTGTTCAATGCAGGGATTACTGGAATTATAATTAATGACAAAGAGCTATTTACTTTGGCTATCTACAAGAAAGGATTGAAACTTCTGCCATTTACAGGCATTATCAGAAGATGATAGAAGAAAGGGATTGACTCAAACATATGAGTTGACTGAAGAATGCTTGCAAATAAGTTATTATGATGCTAAATTAACTACTCAATTACTTATTCCCTTCCTGAAGTTATCTGATTCACCAAGAATTGTGAATGTATCATCCACTTTGGGGCAGTTTGAGGTAGACTTTTTTGCTCCTTGCTTAGATAGTTAGATAGATGGTATTGTTGCACCAGACTTTTCCAATAACTTCAGTGTTATCAAATAACAGTTATAATGTAGAGGAATTAGAAAAAAGTTATTGCTATTGTTACGCAATGTTATTTAGTACAAAGTCGTGTCAAGTAGCATCTCTATAGCCCTGTAGCATAGTGTAATTTGAACAAACTATTATTTTCCATTATTTGTGATTTACAGCACTAGTTAAGTTGGACAAATAATTTATAAAGTGATAATAACTAGATGCTATTTTCATTGAGCTTGGTTATAAGAATTTATCTCCATCACTAGCTTTATCATTGTCTCATAATTTTCTCATTTAATTTTCACAAGGTCTTATTGCTTATTCATGTCAAGTCCAGAGTATACCAAATGGATGGGCAAAAAGTGTCTTAAGTGATGTTGATAACCTTAGAGAAGAGAAAGTGGACCAAGTATTGAAGAAATTTCTAAAAGATTTCAAAGAAAGTTCTATAGAAGGCAATGGTTGGACTATGACTTTGGGTGCCTATATCATGTCTAAAGCTGCTATGAATGCATATACAAGAATTTTTGCTAAGAATTTTCCTACTTAATGCATCAATTGTGTTTGTCCCGGCTACATCGCCACAGATATAACTGCTAATACCGGTATCTTAACGATTGAAGAAGGTGCTGCTAGTGTTGTGAAGCTAGCACTACTCTCCAATGTTAGTCTGTCTGGCCTATTCTTTTATCGGAGCGAAGCGTCTTTCTTTTGATTAGTAATAAATTTTTATGGATTAAGAATAAACTTTTGATTAGTAATAAATTTTTATGGCTTAAGAATAAACCGCGATGCTTTCGCACCTCAATTATGACTATATATTGGTTTTCATTACTGAGAAAGATTTAATGGAGGCTAAAATTGTTGTTATTGTTGATGTGACGTTAATTATTCTTGATGTTAATAGATAGGTATTGCAACTGCTCTGCAGCCGAAGACGTAACTACAATTGATCAAACTTGATGTCAAATATGTGTGTTATTTGTTTGCATTTTTCACATATGTTTTCTTTTGAACCGGAGCCCACATATGAATTTTTACATAGGAAACAGATGATACATTAGAGAGGTGCTTCTTGAAACATATTCAAAGCTCGTTGATCTATTTTAGATTGTATGGCATTTTATGTCTGTGAAAGGTAACTTAGACAAAGCCATAAAACAAAGGTTGAACCAAAAGTTTGAAACTATTTATATGTAGTATATATCCATGCATGTTAGCAATAAATGTAAAATTCAGGGTGGCCTAGCAATGACTTATAAAGCCTTATATCCTAAACATATTGCTAAAAAAAATACCTTACTTTGCTGAAAACTAGGCCTCCTCATATTATGATTTTATCCTAACAAGGAATAATTTTACCTATTTTATCAGTTTATTTTGGTTATTTTATCATGTATCCTAAAATGCATATCTTCCATATTTGATATTGCTAGTTCTGGAATAGTCCAAAGCAACAAATATAATAACTTGAATAGATTATTATAATTAATCTTTTTTGACAGAAATTATTATAATTAATATTTATTGGGCTGCCTCATGAAGTTGTCCATTCTAGTACAAATTACAATGAAATAGAGTTTTTATTTTTATTTTTTACACAGGATTGTTTTCAAAATCAAAATAAATAGAATTGTTTCTTTTCTTTTAAAAAAAATTAATAGGATTGTTTCCCATCATCAAGAATGAATACTATTTTATACCACCTTAGTCCCAAATTACAAGTGCTTCGACAATTTCAAATAAATTAAAAAATCTCATAACTTTAAATAATTTTAGTGTAAAGACTAAAATTGGTTCTGACATTTTGAATATGGGCTATTTTAGTCCATATGAAAAAATAATACTTATATTAATACTCAGTTTAAACTAAATATTCAAACTCTTTCAAAGATCATTTTAAAAATGAAGGAAAAAGTTCTCTCAAAAAAATTTCAGTTCTCTTCACTATACTCATGTATTATTCTTATTGAGTTTTTGCTTTCAGTTAATCTCAAACAAATGAATAAGAATCCTTAGATTCAAAACACTTTTATCATACATATCTCTTGTAACTCAATTTTATCTTTTATGTTATATTGAGTATGTTTGTAAAAATCTTTTCTAATTTAAAAGGTAACTCTAAAAATATTTTCTAGGTTAAAAGGTGAATCTAAAAATTCTTTTCTATATTAAAAGGTGAAAGTTGTAGTAATTGATCAAGGTGTGATCAAGGAAAGTACAAGGCATAACTTTTTTCTGCTTAACACATTAGTGAAAATCTTACAGAGTGTGAGGTCCGGAGTAACTCACGTTGTACAAACTAGTATACTTGTTGAGTGTGATATTCTGATCTCTTCTCTTTTATTATTTGTACCCACATACCATCTTCTCTTGCACTTATTTATAGGGGTGGACAAAGTTCAGTTCTTAACTAGAACCGTTTGAAAATTGAACTGAACTGGTTTTCAGTTCAAAAAACTGAACTGAACCGGTTTATAAAAGTGGTGAATCGGTTTATTATTTTGAACCGAACTGAACTGGTTTAACTTAATTTTTATATTCATATAGGTCAAAATTTACATAATTACCCTTAATTATTTTTAAAAAAACAAATTCGGTTCAAGTTTTTTGAAATAAAAATCGGTTCGGTTCGGTTTTTTCGAACTGAAAACCGGTTCGGTTAAGTTCTAATTTTAAAAAATCAGTTCGAAAACAGTTCGGTTCTTAAACTAGTTCAGTTCAAAACCAGTTTGGTTCGGCAGTTTAATTCAGTTAAAAATCATAGAAACAAATCAAAATTATCAACTTTAAAATATAAAAAGATCAATTTCGTGAATCATTAAAAATAAAATGACTAAAATACAATTAAATATATTTTTTCAACGATTTAAATGACCAGCATACAAAACGTCAGACACCACTTTATATCTTCAATTATGATCTTACTAAAAAACTTAAATTATTTTTCTATTTTACCATTGCTAAAACATGTACAACAAAAGTCAAATATCTCTCCAACCTAAATGTAAATCACTCACCTTTGCAAGTTTACCTTAATCAAGGTTGGAGAGAGAGATATTTTATCTGAAAAAATCAGTTAAAAGATGACTTTACGTTGGTATTAACAAAGAAATAAATAATTAGGAAAAGTAAAATCAATTCTACGTATTATATGAGTTGGAGAAGATTGCGACTACAACCTTATGTGGGTGCTTGGTTTGAATTTTATAAAAAAGGTTTTGGTTAGTGTACGTGTTATTGTACCTTTTATTTGGATTTTGGACTGTGTTAAAGAGTTCGAGAAGATTGTGACTACAAAATGTTTGATGATGAATTTGGTTGAAAATTCAGAAGAAAAAAAATTGGGTTGCTTTTGGTCATGGTTGTGTCACTAAGCTTGATTCTACAATTAAAATGATTACTCTAACACTAAATCTCAATTTGAGATTTTGTTGAAGAATATGCAATGACATATTTCAACATTTATATCCTCGTCAAAGTCAATTAGGACCATATTTTTTATTTTGTTACAATTAAGACAATATTAATTATGACATGTAGGACAACTATTACCGAATCAGTGTTTTTTTCATATCATATTAAACAAAATTTGATAAAATGACTAGTACACTTAAAAAACATAAATGACCAAAGTAGATATTAAAAAATAAATAAAAAATAAAAATGAAGATTGATTAAAAGATAAATGATAAAAAATATTTTAGTTAATTTTATAAATAGTTATACCTGATCTATTCTATTCTACATTAATAGTTACATTTGTAAAAATATTGTCCCACAAAAGTTGTCATTTAGATTGTAATGCAATTTAATTTATTTAAAAAAAAATTGTACCATTTATTTATATTTAATTGCATTTTTTATGGAATTAGCTCTTCTATTTTAAAATCCAACAATTATGATATATCTTTCAGATTTTTTAAATTAAAAAAAGATGATGTAACATATTATAAATGAGATGACATAGAATCTCTTGATATAGAACCTTGATATATTGATTATTTAATTAAATTACA
>JBBPBT010000850.1:13565250-13576635 GCA_037974875.1 Cicer bijugum
CGTCACTCCATGACAATTATTTAATCATTAAAAATATTTTTTTTTATCACAATTAATTTTTAAATTATATTTATAAATAATTATGATGTGTTAATCATATAATTTTTTTTACTGTCATAGATATTATATGACAATTAAACTCAAACAAAAAGAGGACCTTTCTATTATTTGAGAAATCTGAAATCTTGAAATCAAAGAGTTACTAAATCGTTGACATTTATCTTTCTAGAGGATCTAAAATCTCTCCCTGTTTGTAGAAAAAAAAAAACTCTCCCTGTGTCAGGGAGGCATATAAGTCAAACATATCTCAAATTTCCAATAATGTGAATATGGATATATACTATATAATCCAATAGTGAGATTGCAGGAGATTCTACAACAACCAAACTTGTATTGAAAATTATACTAATGAAATATAAACAGAAAATGAAGAATTTAATATATTGGATATTAATTTTATTAGATAGATCAATTTTTTAATTTTATCTTTATTTATATTTCGTTATAAAGTATAGTACTATTTTTTCTTTTGAAGGAGTATTGAAATTTTTAAGAACAAAATATTTTTTTGACTAAATTAAAATATAAAGCATAGATTTTTGTAAAGTATTTATGATTTATGATATGAAAAGATTCTGGAAGGTAGGACAAAACAGCAAAGACTTGGTTTCATAATTCAGATCCACCGGCAAATGTGAGTCAACTGGAAACTTGCCCTTTATTCACAATCACAATCTCCACATTGCCCCACAATTTCTTGACTTTTCAAAGGGAAATTTTTTCACTCTTTATTTATAATTTATAATAGAGAATTTTACACTTCTAGAACTCACAAAATTACAATAATAGATGATATATAATTCATTAACTAACAATTATAAATTTTACTTATTATATTATAAGTTACACACTCAAAAATATAAGAAAAAATAATTAAGAAATTGACGTATATATCAACTTTTTAAATATAAATTTTGTTTTACTTAAATAAAAGTATTATTGTGATTTTTTTATTTTTAAAAAAAAATCAAAATTAACAATCTAACAAGTGGTATGTATGTCTAAAGGATTTATCTTAGTTGTTCATCAACACAATAGCTGTATATAATTCATTCACTTTAAAAGATTTAATATACTAAATTAAATTGATTTTCACAATTCTAGAACATCTACTAATTTCTTAACTATGTTCTAATATTTCTAAACTTCTAATTTTATACAAACAAACTTTTGAGATTGCAGCCACTATTGAGTTAGATTATAAAGATGAAGAATTGAAGTGTTCATGGATAATTTTTACAAGAATATGTAAATACTATTGAGTTAGATTACAAAGATGAAGAATTGAAGTGTTCATGGATAATTTTTACAAGAATATATTATAATGTAAATATTTGGTAAACACTAAAACTGTTTTGAGAACTCTTTTCTTTATGTATTACAAAACATTAGCGCAAAAAAGTTTCACTCATTATCTATATTTTGTATTGCTCCAAATTCTTTATATAGAGAATTTTTAAGCTGCAAGAATTCTTGCGCACATCTCATGTGAAATGTAAGGATCATATAATTAGTCAGATGTCATGAATATTCATATTTATTCTTTATCCTTTATGAGCTTTATAATGATTTAGTGTATCTTGATCATCAAGTCAAGAAAATTGGGGGATGTATGCTTCAGAAGATTTCATTACATTGTTATAGATGCTTAAATAAGAGGATATCTTACAACAACTGATTTGACTTAGATAAATTGAGCGACAATGAATGTTTAAGTGTTTACTTCTTCTTTGGGTTAGACTTAGAGGATTGACTTTCCACATAGCGTTGACCAAATGATCAAATTTATCTTTAGTTGTATTTAACATATGCAAATGTATCAGTGTTAATGTTATGGTAGTTGATCAGTGTCATAAAGAGGCACATTGAGTGATTGAATAACGGAGGAGTGAAAATGGAGTTATTTATTCATATGATCAATGTACACTTACAAAAACCAACTTAGTTCTAACGTACACAATAATTATGTAGTATTCTCATTGTGAGACAATTTGAATGTATTAAAAAATACAAGAAATGAGATTTGAGTTGTGTTAACTATTTTAAAATTAAACTCATTTGTCTAAAACTGTAAGTCAATGTTTAATTTTAAGACATACTGATCACTTAAAAATTATTTTAAAGACATTGAGTAACAAAACAAAATTGAGAGACAATTTTAGTTAAGTTTTTTGTCAAACACTTTTTATTGAAGTAAACATAAAAGATATTTGAAGATAAGACACAAATTAAGAACTATAAATAAAAGAATACAAGGGAGAAGGATGAATACATTATTTTTATACTAGTTCAAAATAGCCGAGTGCTACATTTAATAATTCTCGTACAAAGAGATATTGTCTTCGTCACTCTAAGGACTTAATCCACTAAACTTAATATTATTTATTCTGCTTCTTCATACTTCAAGTATTGTTTTAATTGCCTCTTCAAGATACATGTATTATTTAGCCTTTCCTCTTCAGGCTACAAATATTGTTCTAACTGCACCTTCAGGCAACCCACTAGACAACTTCTAGAATTCTCAACCATTCTAG
This sequence comes from Cicer bijugum, assembly GCA_037974875.1. Classification (NCBI taxonomy): domain Eukaryota; kingdom Viridiplantae; phylum Streptophyta; class Magnoliopsida; order Fabales; family Fabaceae; genus Cicer; species Cicer bijugum. Next base: position 13,567,845 of record JBBPBT010000850.1, read on the forward strand.
TAAACTCTTATGTTAAGGAATTTAGTATTTATCTACATATCTTGATTAACTTTTAAACAAAGGTTGTTTCCACTATTGGAACTATTACAAATATTTGAATTTCTGTCAAATATGAACACAAAGTCTTGTTGGATCTTAACTCACAAAGAGTTACAACTTCTTCAAGCATTTTTTTAAATAGCCAATATTATTTATTAATTATTAATTCTTGTTATTGGAGATAGTTGAGCCCATGATATACTTATCACTCCAATCTCTATGTTCCTCGTCCAAACCACTAATTCACCTTATGACTCTCTAGTTCAAGATTTTTTCTTGAATGTATTCTTTTGATATTAAACATGTGTTTTCTTTTTTTCTCTTCTTTTCGTTCTTACCATAGATGTTCAATTGGACTTTCCCAAGGAGATTTTTGTCATATGAGTTTGAATATTGTCGACCTAGTAATTAAGGAGTAACTCTTCTTTTCCTTTTCCTTGGACCAAATTGTCGTTGCGAACTGCTTTGTCCTAGACATGATCCTTTTTAGTTTGAATATTGTTCCTTATATGGTACTAAAGATATAGCCATTGTACCGGGTGATCCAAATATTGTTTGTTAGAAGTATTACATGTAGTGAACGATGTTTACATTGTTTTGGTCTTTATCTTCAATTTCTCTTTGTTTTCAAACCTAGAATATTCATACAAAATTACTTGTATTTTCAATGAATCTTGTGTTTCATTTGTTTGACAAGATGATGACACACTAGAGGAATTTGACAATACTTATTATGTAGAATCAATATATAACTCAGACAAAAATCAAATTTTGTTTGATCATATGTACTTTTTTTAAGTTGTTACTTACTCTAGCATTAATAACCATAATTGATTGATCCTTAACACATTAATGCTAATTACTAAGTCACAAATTATTACATTACTTTAGTAAATAGTTAATAATATAGATTATAATTTAGCTTTATACAAGTTGTACACTTAAAGTAACTGTGTGGCAAACAATTATTCTTTATTTATTATCATTAAAATACAATAGTAGGTATTGTTTTGAACTAATATGATATTTACACAATCGAGTATAAATATTACTCATAATATTTATACATATGTGAGGACACTTGAAAATGTAATGATATGTAAAGAATAATATTATTGTATATTTTGGTGATTACAAGGTACATATATATATATATATATATATATATATATATAGCAAACACTAGCAGATACATGATCCTATGATTAAGGCTAGAATTAAGACGTTACAAGAAAATAAGGCAATAAATAATGCTGACAGTAATTACACTAACTATATTGATTGACAGTGTCAAGGTAAATTATTGGATCCACACATTAAGGGATCTTGTCTCTAATTCCCCCTTTCAAATTGATGGGTGAGGAAGTCACCCCAAGTTTGTCTTTGAGTTGGTTGAATCGTGTGTGAGTTAATGCTTTAGTGAGGCAGTCAGCAATTTGATCAGCTGATGGAACATGGGCCACAACAATCTCACTTTGCAGCACTTGGTCTCTAATGTAGTGCACATCAATTTCAATGTGTTTGGATCGAGCATGCATAACTGGATTTGAAGCTAATGCCTTAGCACTCAAGTTATCACACCACAGTGTTGGTTTTCTTGGCAGAGGGAGTTTTAGCTCATCGAGGAGTGAACGAGTCCATGCTATTTCAGCAACTAGGTCATCCAATGCTCTATATTCTGATTATGTACTAGATCTTGAGACTACCTTTTGCTTCCTTGAGGACCAAGAAACAAGTGTTTCACCAAGGAAGACACATTGACCTGCCATGGATTTTCTATCATCCACACTTGTGGCCCAATCTGCATCTGAGAAGCCTGTTAAGTCCAAGTTAGTGGATGGTTTAATGTGTAGATAGTGTTGGATGGTACCTTGAAGATATCTCAATATTCTTTTGATGCCTTGCTAGTGATCTATAGTGGGAGAGCTCATGAATTGGTTGAGCTTGTTAACTGAGAATGTTATGTCAGGCCTTGTATTTGTTAAGTATTCAATGCTCCTATAGCTTGTCTGAACACGATTGGGTCTTTTAACCTATCCCCTTCAGCTGTAAATTGCTTGCCAGTTGCCATAGGTGTTGGACAGGATGAAGCATTTTCCATTTTGAATTTTCTCAGGATGTTTCCTATGTATTTCGATTGCTTTAAGTACATACCAGATGCATGTCTTTGAGCTTCTATGCCTAAGAAGTAGTGTAGTGGACCAAGGTCCTTAAGGGAAAACACAACATTGAGTTGTTTGATGAAGGATTCTAAAAATTTGATGTTGTTCCTTGTGACAATTATATCATCCATATAAATAAGTAGAAAGGTGATGTGATTTGTACCTCTTAGAGTGAAGAGTGAGGAATCACTTTTGTGTTCTTGAAACCCCAACTGAGTAAGGCATTTTTTAGGCTGTCAAACCAGGCTCTTGGGGCCTGTTTTAATCCATAGATTGCCTTAGATAACTTGCAAACATGTTCAGGTTTAGTTGAGTCAACAAATCCCTCTGGTTGATGCATAAACACAATCTCTTTGAGGTAGCCATTAAGGAATGCATTGTTTATGTCCAACTGTTTGACTTCCCAATTGAGATGCACTGCAATTGAGAGTATGATTCAAATTGTACTGGCCTTGACAACTGGGCTGAAGGTCTCTTCATAATCTAGTTCAGTTGTTTGTTGAAATCCTTTTGCAACTAATCTTGCTTTTCTCCTTTCAATTGTCCCATCTACTTTGTACTTGGTCTTGAAGACCCATTTAGAATCAATGATGTTTTCGTGGCCTTGATATGGTACCAAAACCCAGGTTTGATTTGACATGAGTTCCCGATACTCATTATCCATAGCTTCTTTCCACTGTGGTCTTGTAAGTGCTTCTGTGATATTTTCTGGTTCCTTCTCATCTGTGCAGGTTTCAGCTAACCCAACATATGGCTGCTTTGGCTTGTGAATTCCAACCTTGCTCCTGGTCCAATGAGTGTTGATGGTTGTGCTTGGTTCAGCAAGGTCTTGGGGAGCTTTAGTAACTATTTCTATGGGATCAGTGTCATGTGAAATTGGAATGTTCCTTGTTGAATCATTTGTAGTTGGATTGGCTGGTGCAGCACTACCAGTTGGACTGACTTGTTCTTGTTGACATCAGGATTGTTGTCATCTGAAGGTGTTGTTTCTCCAGTACGTGAGCTACCTGCAGTAGGCAAAGAAAAAGAGGCAGATGGACATTCAGTTAGTGTTTTCAAGGGACTTCTTGTATTAAGAAACCCATCATGGAATGGAAAGTGTTCTTCATTGAAGACAACATGACTTGAGGTGAAGATTCTTCCATGAGAGTTTATGCATTTGTATCCTTTGTGGGAGTTACTATAGCCCAAGAACACACATCTAGTTGTGTGGAACTGCAGTTTGTGCTGATTATAGGGCTTGAGACAGGGATAGCAAGCACACCCAAAGGGTTTTAGGGAGTTGTAGTCAGGTTCCTTTCTAAAGAGTAGTGAGTAAGGACTTTCATTTTGAGTGACTAGAGAGGGCAGTCTGTTTATGAGATAAATTGTCGTGGAGAAAGCTTCCAACCAATAGTGTAAGGGCATTTTGGCTTGTGCTAGTAGTGTCAGGCCAAATTCAGCAATATGTCTATGTTTTCTCTCATCCCTACCATTTTGTTGTGATGTGTAAGGGCATGACACTCTGAATTGTATCCCTGCTTCTATTGCATGGTTTTGCACAACCTTATAGTCACCACCACCATCACATTGGATTGTTTTAATTCTTTTGTTAAATAGATTTTCTGCCATGTTTTTAAACTGGGTAAAAGCTTGTGCAGTATCTGATTTCTATTTCAGAGGATAGATCCAAGTAAATCTACTAAAGTCATCAAGGAAGTGAACATAATATTTGAAACCCGAAGAAGATGTTACTGGTGCAGGTCCCCAGAAATCAGTGTGAACTAATTCAAGGATTTCTTTAGCGTGAGAGGAAGAGTTTTTAAAGGGTAAAAAATGCATTTTGCCATATTGACAAACCTCACAAAAGTTAAAATGATCACTAGGTGATAGTTTGACATTACAATTTTTCAAGACTCTATCTAGGACTTTATTATTTGGATGACCAAGCCTTCTATGTCAGCTTTCCTTGACAAATACATAAGCACACGGGTCCCTTTCAGTCCTTGAAAGCTGATACAAGCCATCTTTAAGTATCCCTCTTAGGATTGCCTTCTCTGTCAACTTGTCCTTCACAAAACAACAATTTGCATCAAACTCAACCAGAATATTATTGTGAGCAGTTAATTTCGACACACTTAACAGGTTTTTGGTAATATTGGGCACATATAAGACATCATGTAAGTTAAGTGAGTTTGGTTTTGAGGAACCTGTGGCAACAATCTTTAGTTTTTCACCACTTCCAATAATTAATGAGTTCTTACCATGATGTTATGTCAGATCCTCGAATTTGTCAGTTTGGTGTGTCACATGATTGCTTGCACCATTGTCAAAGTACCAATCATAATCTTGAAGAGAGCTTTGTGAGGCTAGGAAAGCATTGTGTGCCCCTTGTCTGTCACTACCTGCTGAATAATTTGAGTTTGAATAAGACTTATCAAATCTATAATAGTAGTTTACTGTTGTGTGCCCGACCTTGTGGCAAACTTGACATGTTGGCTTAGACATTCTTCCTCTTCCTCTGCCTCCTCTCCAACCTCTGAAGTTAGAGCCTCTCTAGTTGTTGTTGGAACCTCTCCAGTTGTTGTTTGTGTTGAATTTGTTGCCTCTGTAATCAGTTTTGTTGGCAACATTTGCTGAAGCATTAAGGATTAGGTTGGTGAGGCTATTTAGTTGATCAAGTCTACTCTCAAAGGTCAGCAATTGAGCCTGAAGATCAACCCAAGTGAGACTAGTTTGATCAGATAGCTTGACCACCATAGGGTTGTATTCAGAATATAAACCATTCAGAGTTTGAATGATTAGATCTGAGTTGGAAATGGGGCTGCCTGCAAGTTTCAGCTTGTCAGCGAGATTCTTCATTTTGACCAGATACTCCTCCATCTTCATCTCTCCTTTTCTAATGTTGTGAAACTCAACTTTGAGGTAAGTGACTCGAGATCTTGTGTGTGCACCTGCTAGGCTTTGGGCTTCATCCCAAAGTTGTTTTGAGGTTTCACAGTGCAGCAACTGTGTTGCCATTTCAGTAGTCATTGAATTCATCAACCATCCAAGGAGTTGTGAATCATGAGCCTGCCAATCTTCAACGGCAGGATTTGGATTCTTGCTTGAATCTGTAGAAGCTATGAATTTTTTAGGACACTCCTTTGTCCCTAGCATGTGCCCATCGAGCCTACAGCCTTTGACTATAGAGATCACCAAAGATTTCCATAGTGGATAGTTGTCTCTGTCCAACTTGATAGACACAGTGAATGGGAGATCATTTATGGGCTTTGAATCTATAGCGGATGCCATGATTTGTGTTGGATCAAGAGCCTTTAGGGCTTAAGTGCTCTGATACCAACTTGCAAATGTAATGATAGGTAAAGAATAATATTATTGTATATTCTAGTGATTATAGTGTACATATATATATATAGCAAACACTAGCAGATACATGATCCTATGATTAAGGCTAGAATTAAGACGTTACAAGAAAATAAGGCAACAAATAATGCTGACAGTAATTACACTATGTTGATTGACAGTGTCAAGGTAAATTATTGGATTCACACATTAAGGGATCTTGTCTCTAATTAAGACTAGATATCTCATATACATAATGTGTGAGATGTTATCATCAGTCTACTCACATGATAATTTGTATGCATTACTATCATTCACATTAACAAATAATACATCGACTATGAATTTTTAATGTTCAATTGTGTCTCATAATCAAGTCACATTTTATTTTCTATTGAACAAACTATTTATTTTAAACTTCATTATATTATACATTCAATAACATAATAAACGACGTCTTGTCTATATATAAAAAAATACGGTATATAATTTAGATCCATGATACAAATAATAATTTATGTAAAATTGATTATTCTTAGAGTGTACACTAACAATTAATGATAAAGACTCTTTTGTTCTTTCAATACTAATCTTAAGGATTAAGAGATTTGCTATATTTGTTAATGACCAACTTAATGCTTAACAATAATCTCAATTTCTTTTCCTTAAAGTCAGGATCATTACTTAAAATAATAATTGACCGACATATAATTAATATTGGTGTGCTCTTGTGCAGAGAACTATGTGAAGTTTTCGTGCACACGATGCAACAATATAATTAATATTAGTTAGAGTTTTTGAACAAGATTAAACAAAATTACACTGACACATAATAAAAAGTCAATCCAAACGCCAAATAAACTTAATAATATAATCATCGAAGCTTGATTTGATTTTAACTATATTACTAGCAAAATGTCATGTTGAAATACTTCCACATATTATATGAGTTTGTACTCAACATATAGTGATAGATTATAACTTTCATTCATCCTAAACTATGATTCAACTTCACTATTTATGTTCTTATCTTTGACTGTCTTAATTTCTCAATAAAGAGATTTTAATCTAATACTTAAAATATCACTGCAGGAATGATAGAACACACACTGAAAAAAAAAATCCATATTTTGAAAATGCTTGGTTGGATTTTGAAAACAAGCTTTTAACAAACAAATAATATGAATGGACATAAAAACAAGTCAAATCGACTTAACAAAATTTCCAGTGGTACGAGACCTATTCTCTCACACGAGAAAGTGTTCAATCATGAGACTGAATTATGATACCAAATGAAAGTATTAAAATACACAAGAAACTTTTCTAACATTAAGTTCTTCATCAAACGCTTATGTACATTTTATAAATCCTATTTTTAGAAAATAAAGAGAGATGGGAAGAGAAAAACACAATAGTTTTATAATAATTCGCAACAATTGTTGTTAAATCTAAGCATGCACATAAAGAAATGGTTCGCCTTAGTACAATTAATGATTTAATTCATTAAAAAGTGACAACTTTGTTCAATCCATCTCTAGAGCCATAGAGTGTTATTAAAGTCTCTCCAAAGTAAGATTTCTATTTTTTTTTGTCTAGGCATTGATTAATGTAAGGCCACTTCACACCACTAGAAGTACAATTTTTTTTATTTATCAAAATCTAGCTACATTTGCCTCTTAAGTTGAGTATTGTCTGCCTCTTTGGCAATGATTATTCTTTTATTGTCTCTCTAGACATTGGATATTGCAAGATATATCAAGCAACCAAAAGTACAGTCTCTGAATTTCCTCAAGATTTGTCTTCACTCACCTTTTGAGTTGAATATTATTTACCTATTTAGGAAACGAGTATTCTTTATTGTCTCTCCTAACATTGAGTATCGTAAGGTCTCTTCATGCCACTAGAAACATAATCTCTAGATTCCATAAAGATTCGGCTTCACTCGGCTTTTCATGCATTGGGTATTATAAGACCTCCCCAAGCCACTAAAAGTACAATCCCTGGATTTCCTCAAGATCTCACTTCACTCACCCTTTAAGTTGAATATTGTCAACTTTCTTAGACAACAAGTATTTTTGTTCTTACTTCTCCAAATATTGAGAATTATAAGGCACCTCTAGACCATAAAAAATATAGTCTTTGGATTTCTTCAAGATCCAACTTCACCCACCTCTTGAGTTGAGTTTTTTACGTTTCTCCAAAAATCAACATTGAACAATCGACTATCCAGATTAAATATTTTTTGAATTAAATCAATGTTATATTAAGAATAATAACATTAAATGATTCAATAGTAGTAGTTAACTTTTATTTATAATAGTGGCCAGAATTTAAGATTTCTTTTTTTTGTGTGTCATTTAAGTTAGTCCACCATAGTTAATCCTATTTGAGGTGCGGTCACTAAATATGGACATCTCTCTTAGCAAAGATTCAAATATGAGTTTATCGTATTGTGAGAGTTTAATATCTTCCATTAGATCCAACCTCCATTTGTTTATATATTTTTTTCTACGATCAACAATAAATATAGCTACCTATGTCCCTTATTATAAGACTATCTTGAAAATTTATGTCATTTTTATAGGATCTTCTTTGAATTTTCAATTGTATTAATTATTTCTTTATTAACATGTCCTTGACTAATTTACCTCATTTTCACCAATCAACAATAAATACTATAATATATGAAAACATTAACTAATTCTTTCTTGAAGGATGAAATAGTTTAAACAATATTAATTGTGATTAGATTTAAGTTTAAATATGGTTTTAGTCCATGTAATTATAGTGTTTTTGGGTTTTAGTTCTTGTAAGTTATTTTGTTTGGATTCAATCTCTACAAATTCAAAAATTGTTGTTTTTAGTACGTGATAAAAATCTAATGGGCTACGTGGGTGATTTTATTGGACCATATATAATGCCAAAGACTAAAATTAACAATTTTTTAAATTTACAAGGACCTGAATAAAATAAAAACTTAGAAGAATTAAAACCAAAAATATTATTATTATAATAACTAAAATCATATTTAAACCACAAATTTAATGTTACCGTTAACTTACTTAATTCATGTGATTTACTCAATGGAGTTCTATATTTGAAGATGAATGTAGCATAATAAAAATATTAACTAATTCTATCTCTTCAACCGTAAACTTGTAAATATATAATATCAATTTTCAACAAATTTAATACTATTAGTCTACTACTCATTTTTAAGGGTTAGATATGTTTTTAGTCCCTATAAAATATAAACTTTTTAATTT
>JBBPBT010000850.1:13597084-13612963 GCA_037974875.1 Cicer bijugum
GAAAATTTCAAAAGTAAAATATAATTTTTGTCATTTATTTTTTACTTAACGTTATGTTCATTTATATTTTTGTTTTAATTTATTTTGGTCATTTATTTTTTATTTTAGTTATTTTTTTATTATTTAATAATTATTTTAATCTTTTATCTTTTATAAAAAAAATATACAAACTCCTTTTATTAAAGATTAACACAAATAAAAGAGAAATGAAGAAAACGAATAAAAATAATATAAAAAATCAAAATAAATAAATAAAGTATCAAAATGAATATTAGGTGAAGATAAAGCACTAAAAATATATATATTTTTATTAAATTTGAAATAGATAATGTGTCACTATGGCCCAAACGAACTCTTACTAAGCATTAGTCCACATATAAAGACTAGCTACAAGAGCCATGTCGATAACAATTTCACTCATATTAAGGAAAGCTTTCAAGGTAACAACTTCACTCATATTAAGGAAAGCTTTCAACGTAACAACTTCACTCATATTAAGGAAAGCTTTCATCATTCCTTATAGTAATTGAGTTGCAACGACCCTCAAACCAAACCAAGATAAGACATGAATGAGAGGATCAATCAAAGGATTTCATTAAAATAAATTTATATTTTTAACTTTTTATCTGAATAGATACTTAGTATTATTAATTAAGACTGTATTTAAAAATTAATATTATTTCCGTTTTACAATATTTGTTGTTAACAATTTCACACCGAATAATTAAAAAAATGTGATAAATGATAAAAAAAAGATGATTTTACTAAATTAGCTTTTTAAAGTATTGATTGATTTTCATTTTTATAAATATAAAATGGGAAAATAATATCTTATGAATGATGCATATTATAATACTTATAGAGTTTAATAATAAATTGAAAACTAAAAAATGATATTTGTTTTCTAATAAAATTTTGTTGCCAATATGACGTTACGATGAGATGGAGGTGTTGAGACAAAAGATCAATTTGATATTTTAAGGATAATAAATATTTTACATTATATTTTAAAAATTCTGATTATTTTGTAATCTACCATGTATTTTTTGAGTATTTTAAGATTGATAACAAGAATTGCTTTTAATCTAAGTATTACATTCATAAAATAACAAAGCATCATTAAAAAATTACACATAAATAATATCTTACCAGATGCATAAAAACATTCTATTTGTTAAGTTTTTATGACATAATATTATTTTTCATATTGAAGCAAATTTTATCACTTTAAATGTTTTTAAATCAACTCAGAAATGAATAAGAAATAATTTTGTAGTTGAAGTCATTTTAATTATATTACATCTAAGACATCTTGTTATTTTAAGGTAGTGAAAGAACATTTTTTATGATATCAAACAGTTAATAAATTTTATCATAGTTTAGTCATACAAATATGAGGTTTCGAGTTGGAATTCGAGACAAAATATTCAACTTAATAATATTGATATTTATCGGTTGAGTTATGACTTAACAACAATATATTATAGAGATTTTAATTGATTTATCTTTAGTTCTATTACTGTTTTGATATATGCCTAACTTTAAATTACAAGGCACATTTGTTAGAGTTTGACATATGCGAATAAAATGATCACATTAAATTTATTAACTACTATCTCTTTTTTTTTTTAAATGTTGTTTTAAAGTTAGGCACGCATATCATAAAAAAAATAAAAATTAATGGCAAATATTTTGATGATAATTTCGACACACTATTACAATAATGCAAAAAGAGATAATTTAAGAGAGATAAGGGAATTGTTGATAGAACGAAACTAAGGCGATTCACGCAAAAGAAGTGAATATATGCTAATGTGTAGACTAAGTCAAAACAAACTTCTCTCAAATTATGCATATGGTTTAAGGTGTTAACATACGATAATTCCAAAAACAAACAAAAACAATTAAACCTTGGTCTCGAGAGCCTATAGTTGTCAGCTTCCTAAAATTAAGATTTCTTCTATTCACTAAACGATAGTTTTATACTTTGGATACAATAAGAATTAAATCTTTAAGATTGTTGTAAAAATTGACCGTCAATGCAACTCGATCCACATCTTCATTAATAACTCAGATTATACTTTTAAAATAGTCAACAAACATTTAAACCTAGACACGACAATAGTCATTGTTATTAAAGATTTATCTTCGTTTAAGTCTATTAAAAAAAATCACATTTTTTAATTTATATAAATTATTTTACTAATTGTTTTAGTTTTTGGTGAAACAAAACCTTCTTCAACTTTTAAATTTTTAAATGATATTTGTTTAGAACATTATTAAAAGTTGATTTATAAAAATTTAGAAATTTTTAACTTTGAATGAACTAAATAGCTCATTCATATAAGTTCATTTTTTTTAGATGAACTTTTAATAGTGTTGCAAACATGTATAAAATAAATTATTCAAAAATATGTGTTGATGTTTTAACGTATAATAATTTTGTCGGTACTAAAAATGTTAGATTACTTGTAATTCAAGTAATGTGTTAGTTACATATGATAACTAACCAACCACTTATTTAGTTAGTTACTTGGTTAGAAGATAATTAGAATGAATGATAGCAAAGTCATATCTAAATAGCATACATTAATTAATGAAAAGTGTTGAATTCATTTCAAAACATACATATTTTTTGTTTTACTGGCAACACAAGCAACAACCTAAAACTTGGAAACTTGGCCATTTCTCTACCAATTGGTATCTAGAGCTAAGTTCATTGATCCAAATTAAAGAGTGCAAGCACGAGTGGAGTGTGAGGATCAAAATAGAAGTGAAGTGAGGATGAGTTCAAGTATAAACAATGGAAACTTTTCAACCCACATGTCACACTTTGATGGAAAGGATTAGGATAGATAGAGGATGCATATTCGAGCATTGTTTGGGTTCCAATAAATATTAGAGATCATAGAAAATTGTTTTGATGAACTAGCTGCAAATCCAACAGAGGAGCAGACATCCACATTTAGAGAAAACAAGAAGAAAGATTGCAATGCTACATTCATTCTTTATCAATGCCTTGATACTGCCAATTTTGATAAAATATCTGATGCAAGAAGTGACAAAGAAGCACATGACATTCTTGAGAAGTGTTATGCAGGAGACACCAAAGTCAAGAAGGTGAAGTTGCAAACCCAACATAAACAATTTGAATTGTTGCAGATGGAGAAACAAGAGAATGTGTTTGATTTGATCTCAAGATTGAGGAATATCACAAATCAAATGCAAATTGTGGTGAAAAGTTGACTGAAGAGAAATTGTGTGAAAAGATAATAAGATCTTTGCATTATAGGTTTGATTACATTGTATGTGCCATTGAAGAATCCAAAGACACTTTCACGTTGAATATTGAAGAGCTATATGGAACCTTAGAAGCAAGATAATTGAGAATGGAGGAAAAAAGCAAAGTGAAACTTGGGGAATGGCTACCATGAACGAAGAACCATCTCAGTCCCAATTCTGGTTTATTGATTCTGGATGTTCAAATCAGATGACAAGTCACAAGAAATGATTGATGGATATTGATATATCAAGAATGAGCAAGATCAGGTTTACTGATGATATAATCTTGGAAGTTAAGGGAGTTAGCAACATGGTGATCAAAACGAAAAATGGCAAAATAATTGTGATTGAGAATGTGTTGTATATGTTAGGAATGAAGAGAAATTTGCTGAGCATAAGACAACTAATCTAGAAAGGATTTTAGGTGATCATGAAGGATGATGCTTTAGAGGTTTATGACAGGCAAAAGAAGATAATACTCAAGGCTAATCTCTTAAAAAATGGGACCTTTGTGATCAATATACAAGCTGCATATATCCAATGTTTGGTAATAAAAACTGGTTGTGGCATTCAAGATTTGGTCATCTCAACTTCACAAGTTTCCAATAGCTGGGAATAAAGAGGATTATTAGTGGAATTCCTATGATTGATGTCTTTGAGAAGGTGTGTAAAGTGTGTATGGCAGTAAAACAATCAAGGGACTCATTCAAATCACAAGTGCAACCAAGGACAAATAAGTGTCTTGAAGTGGTTCATAGTGACATTTGCGGATCATTTGAGGTACCATCATTAAGAAGTAATAAGTACTTCATAACTTTTGTTGATGAATTCAGTAAAATATTATGAATTTATTTGATAAAAACTAAAAATGACACATTGAAAATATTCAAAAACTTCAAAATAAAAATAGATAAACAAAATGAAAATAATAAAAATTATTCAAACGAAAGAAAATAATTTATTAAGAGAATGATAGATATAAAACCTTAAAAGATAGAATACTCAAAGTAGAATACAAACCATTGATATATCTGTTAAAAAGTCTAAGTGATGAATTTAACCAATACCAACCGCACCAAATTTAATACTATTAACCTTACAAAATTTGCAACCAACCGTCGTGAACAATTTTGAGACAAATTTATCTGTAAAATATATTATGACAATGGAAATTTATATAAAAAAGGAAAAAAATATTTTTAAAATAAATGTTGTTTTATTCTTTCAATATAAACATTGAAACTATTATATAAATCGATTTCGAAAAACTATTTTTGAGAAAATAAATAAATAAAAATATGTTTGATAATACTATTTTGAAAAATTATCGTCGAAATGAGAAAATAAAACTATTGTTTGGTAAAAATGTTTTTATAATATAGTTTGCAATTTTTTATTTTTTTCAAATGAGCATTTTATTTTTAATTTTATAGAAGAAAAAGAAATATTTTTTTACAAATAAATCATTTATTGTACAAGACATAGAAAATATTTGAAAAAATAATAATAATAATAATGAAATTATATTTTTGTTTTTTATTCTAAAGAGTTTAACAGTAAAATCCACTTATACTAAATGTGAAGAAAGAGAGATATTTTTTGTGTATGTTAGTATCGATAATAAGTTTTACAAAACTTCAATAAAAATCATGATTTTATTAAAACTTAAGGTGTAATTTTTGTTAAAATCGCAGTTTATTGTAATTTGGTCAATTGTATTGTCAATACAAACATATTCTTAATTAAAGTTTATCTTTAATATTTTAAATATAAATGGTGTTTTTATAAAATAAATAATCAATGTTTTTTGACGAGAATAATTATATCTAATAAGACTTCTTTCAGCTCGACACACATGACGCTTGCAATGATGAAATATCTAAAACAACACACATTGAAGAAGACTTGACATTACATGAGCAGTGATGTATGCATGGGAAAAAGTGTATTATATATATAGTACATAATATTTAAATCAACGTACAAATTAAATTATTTCATCCATGATCACATTAGGATGTTATTTTATTTTATTTGCCTAGATGCTTAATTTCTAGAACTTGTTCCCTTCCTAGTTCTTTCCATACGTATTTAGCTTAGCTTTATGTTAACTTTCTTTGTCTGGTAAAAAAGTCCAAGCTTTTTGGAAAACATAATAATACACCAATGCAGTGTTCAATAGCAAGTTATCTATAAAAGCCATAGAGAGAACTCAATTCTTGCATCATCAAGTCTGAAAATCAAACTTCATATTACCAATAATTAATAATCAATGGTAGAAGCAACCAAGTGGTAATTGTTTCTTCATCTTTCATCATTCATCATTCATCATGTGCATGTCCTTCCCAAGGTGACTTCTAGGGTAGAGAAGTGTCCCATATACTCTACAATTGAGTGATGTGCATGAAATTATTCAAAATTCAAACAACGACGAACGTGGTTTTTAGATAAAAGTTTACGACATTATTGGTTCTCATAACTAAAACAATGATGTAATTATTGTTGGTTCGACAAATATAAAAATAAATATAAGTGCTTAAAAATTTATTTTATATTTGTTTTCATTTATTTTTTCTTGAATCAACGTCAATCAGGTCACTATCTCAATACAAAAAGTCAGCTGAACATAAACTTCAACTTAAAAATTGTGACAACAATCTTCATTGAAATTTTGAACATTTTTAAGTCGGTCCACCATAGATCAGATGGGACACTTCACCACTCTAACAATTGTCCCTTCTCTATTTATTACAACTTCTAATCAAGTATATATATATATATATATATATATATATATATGTCTTGCAATGGTTTTCTACATAGGTATGCAGTTGTGACAGGAGCAAACAAAGGAATTGGATTTGAGATATGCAAGCAATTAGCTTCTAAAGGAATCACAGTGATTGTAACAGCAAGAGATGAGAGAAGGGGTATTGAAGCTCTTGATAAACTCAAGCAACACATTGATCTTAGTCTCTCTCATGATAGCAATGTGCTTTTCCATCACCTTGATGTTACTGACCCTAATAGTATAGCATCTCTTGAAGATTTCATCAGAACCCACTTTGGAAAACTTGATATCTTGGTATGATATCATTAACTAACATTCACTTTCTTCTCTGTTTTGTGTGCTCTTTATATAATTCATTGCTCTTTTCCTTCCAAAACACAAAACACATTATCCTATTTATAATGAATTGTATGAAATGTTTGCATTTGGTGTTTAGGTGAATAATGCAGGACTACTAACTGAGAAGGAGGAATTAACTGAAGCATGTATTAAAACAAATTACTATGGAGCTAAAGGATTAACCAAAGCACTTATTCCTCTTCTCCAATTTTCTAGCTCACCAAAAATTGTCAATGTTTCCTCATCCATGGGAAGGCTAGAGGTATATATGTGATACTAACAACACTACTAAAAAAATGAAATTAGTTGTAAGCTAAAGATGAAATCATTCTCTAATTTTGTCACTTGTGACAAAAAGATTTGTGACATGTTTTTAATTTTTGCTCTAATAATCCTAAATTTAGTCTACGAGGTATCAGTTGAGTGATAAAAATTTGATTTTATAATAAAGAATGAAATTTAAATTCTCTAGTAACAATTCTACCATGATCGTTAATGTCACTGTAATTAATGATAAGTTTCATCTTTCTTATAAAAAAATGTAATTTTTTTTTCTTGTAGTGGAACTTATGCTGCCCACTTTGTAGTAAATTTTGTAAACTTTTGAAAATTTCTATATTGAATGGTTCATCAATTTCTCTATATACTTATTTCCATGCAATTTTTTTTTTGCAGAACATTCCAAATGGATGGCCTAAAGAAGTACTAAGTGATGTTGAAAACCTTACAGAAGAAAAAATTGACCAAGTTTTGAATGAATTTCTCAAGGATTTTAAGGAAGGTTCATTAAAATCCAAAGGTTGGCCTCTTAATGTGAGTGCATATTCTGTCTCAAAAGTTGCTCTAAGTGCCTACACAAGAATTTTAGCCAAAAAATATCCATCAATCTGCATCAATGCTATTTGTCCTGGCTATATCAAAACAGATATAAATGATAACACAGGTTCTCTAACACCATATGAAGATAAACCATATTGATCAAGGATTAATAGTTTTTGCTAGAAAATAAGAGCTTGATTGATGGAATAATATTTCTTCTTTAAGATAAATCTTGTTGTCATAACAGTCAATGTATGAAGCTGTTCCATTTGGTATTGTTGTGTTTTTGTTGATTCTGTTTTGGTTGGTCTACACTCTACAGAACATTTCATTGTAATTTTTTATTTGTTTGAGGAACTTGGACACAACTTGTGCTTGTGTTCTCTGTTTTCTGTATTCAATAATGTTTTGCTTGTAATATGTATAACCAATGATATTATTGCATTAATGTTTTTCAAATATTTGGTGATAAACATTTTTTTTAGGCTAAAGAAATGGTGCAGAGGGTTTGATTAGCATCACTGGTTCCAACTAAGTTGATATCATCCATTCTAACAAATAAAAAAAATACTTAGAATATTAAAATAATTACTTCTAGTCTTCTTAATTTAATTTTAGATAATATTTTAATTTTTTTAATTAAATTTTTGATTTAATTTTGAATAAATATTTAATCTTTTATGATTAATCTGATAACGTTATCATTTTTTTGACTTAAATTACACATGAAAAAATGCACAAGAGTCTACTACACACATGAAAAAGTCAATAGACATGATGATAATGATAAAAAGAAGTCAACACACTTAAAAAAAAATGCAGGCGAAAACCTACGATATACCAACGCCAAATTGTGAGGGGAAGGAACGAATTTACAATTGCAATTGAAATGGATGATGGTGTCACCGTGACAGGCAGTGAGAGTGAGAATGAGTTTGAAAAGAGAACATTCTTCGTTGCTGTCCACGTAGGCGCCGGTTATCACTCTCCTTCCAATCACAAATCCCTCAGATCCGCCATGAACCGCGCCTGCCTCGCCGCAGCTTCTGTCCTTCGACACGGCTCAGGCCTCTCCTTAGACGCAGTTGTCGCCGCCATTCAACTCTTAGAGGTATCAATTTTTCATTTCACCAATACAATTATTATTACTACTATTAGTTTCATAGTTAAACATTAAGACAAACATTATTTACACACATATTATATAGCCAATGTAAGAATTTACGAACAAGCACTCACACAGATACCAAACACCACACATACGCATAGACATATTTAATAATTTCAAATTAGATCACTTACTGCAATAATGCATCTAGAGCAAGGTTTTATGGTTATTTCAGGAGAGACAAAAAAGTGAAGAAATAAAAATATAAGGATGAGAGAGAGATAGAAAGTTGTATAAGTGATTGGGTATCACAATATGTGTTGGTGTCTGCCGACATGTGTCACACACCAAACAGGCCTTCAATCTAAAGTGGTTGGATGTTAGTTTATAATGTTAATGTATAGTAATTAAACTTTATTATTCATATTGTTATTACCTTACTATTTTGAAGATGGTTGGTTATGACTTATGATGATGCTTTGGGGAATTGTGATTGCCCTATGGTATAATAATAATAGTTTAAATGTGAGCTCCTTTTGTTGAAGGATGATCCGAGTACAAATGCAGGAAGAGGCTCTAATTTGACAGAAAATGGTAGTGTAGAGTGTGATGCTAGTATAATGGATGGTAAATCTGGAGCATTTGGCGCTGTTGGAGCTGTGCCAGGTACTTTACCTTTTGTTGACATTAGATGATAAATATGAAACTAATTAAATCAGCATCTGTGCTGGAAAAGTTTTGAGTTATGGAAGATTGTTTTGATCTTGTATTGAAAGACTTTAAATGTTTACTAGTTAACGACATTGAATTGGTTGAGTTAGAAGCTCGCAAATGAAAGTGTATAAGGACGCTATCATGTCACGTTCTTTTTCACATTCACATTTTTTCCATCTGCATTGAGACTTGCTTTTCACTTACTCAACCACAACGTTTTTAAAAATCAAACTGAATCGGACGGTTCAGCCGGTTAAGCTATGAACAGATAAAGACTATAATTCAGTTATTTGATCTGGTTAAAGTGGTCTGATTGCAGTTTCATCCCAACTCAAGCGGTTTAAAGCAGTTGAATTGTAATCTGGAGGTCTCACCGGTTAAATATCCAATTTGATTTTTTAAAAATTGCTGAACAAATTGCTTATCAGGGAAATAAAATTACTTGTAGATGGGATATTACTTTCTCTTTGGAATTTACTTTCACATTTCAAATTCTCTGTCATGTTTCTATGTATTTATTCCATTAATTATAGACCAGGTGTGCGAAATGCTATACAAATTGCTGCTTTATTGGCCAAAGAGCAAATGATGGGACCTCCATTGCTAGGTCGAATTCCTCCAATGTAATAACTACTCAACCTGTCTTTTTTTGTAGCCAAAGTGTTTTCATTACCTTGAGACTTAACCATCATAATTAGTGTTTAAGAACACCTTCTCTTTTTCACCTCATGTGAACAAATCCACATTGATATGGAAATTTGTTATATCTCTGCAGCTTTTTGGTGGGAGAAGGGGCTCGTGAATGGGCAAAATCTAAAGATATTGCTTTGCCACTGAGTACAGCAGAGGCCAATGAGGTCATATTTTCAACCACGATTTAAATTCTGCGCAGGAACTTGTTATTATATCATACCACTTCAGACTTACAACTTTGAGTATATCCCATAACAGTGGCTGGTCACAGACAAGGCAAAATCACAATGGATAAAGTACAAATCTATGTTTGAAGCTGCTAGATCAAAGACAACAAACTCTCTTCCAGACGGCAATTCTTCTCCATGTCAAAGTACTAAAATGCCAGGTATTTAATAACAAACTTCTGCAAGAAGTTACCCTTCTTTGTGCTTCCAAACCCATGTCTCTTGAGGACTACTTGTGGAAATCTTTATATAAAAATCTGAGGTGGCAAACGGCGGTTTATACGACACCACTGAGTCAGATGATTGAGCACAATTGGCATATCATGAGTGAACACTTAATCCTAATCAACTAAAACCGTGCCAGCCACATGCATTTTTTAATGGAAGGTGGCGGTAAGGACTAAACTGAATATTGCTATATTTGAAACTACTAAACATATCTTCTAACCTTTACACTTTTAACTACTTTGAACTGTAAAATTTGCTTGTCAGTGGCGTAAATGCAGGCATTTGGCACTGAAGTATATTGTTCTTCTCATGCTTGAGTGCTAGGGCTTATATAAATAAAGCTAATTGGCGACCAAATTTTATAATTGTAATTTATGAGAAGAAAAAAATATCTTCATGATGAGACTTCATCAGCATCTGATGATTTCCAAGCCTTAAACTGTTAAGTGGGATATCCCCTATGAACTTCGTCATGCCCCCTTATGATGCAGATTATGCTTCGGAAGATCACGTAATGGATACTGTTGGGGTTATATGTGTAGACAATGAGGGGAATGTAGCATCTGGAGCCTCTAGTGGTGGTATTGCTCTAAAGGTGAATAATAGTTATTTTTGGTTTTCTTTTCGTCTACTGCTCCAATTTGCATATTAGAGTGGAAAGTGATTACTCAAAATTGTATATACAAAATATCAACAGGTTAGTGGACGAGTGGGGCTAGCGGCAATGTATGGTTCAGGTTGTTGGGCGTCATCAAAAGGTCCCTTTGGGGCTCCATTCATGGCTGGCTGTTGTGTCTCTGGTGCAGGAGAGCACCTAATGAAAGGATTTGCAGCTAGGGAGTGCATTGTTTCAATGTCACTGTATGACTTTCTCACTTTTAAATTATTATAATTTTCTTATAAGAAACAGGATGATAATTTTTTCCGTAGTCTATTTATATAGAATTTGTTTGTGTTTCAGTTGTACAATGTCCTTTTGGTGTATAGTTTTATCATGGCAAAACTACATCAGTGCCTTTGTCTTAATTTAAAGTTTCAAACTGATCATTTATTTTTTTTCATGTTAAATTACTCTTTCATCTTTAAAAATATTAGTACAGTTGAACCAACTTTCATTCTTACTCTATTTATGTTACACCAAAAGTCTTACTTGAACATTTGAAAAGGTAAACTACATCTTCAATTCATCTGGATAACATCTAAACTACATCATAAAGACTGTGGGGGGTTGGGTAACTCAACTGGTTTGAGCTAAGGGTTGAAGGAGTTGAGGAATTAAAGGATTAAGGTTCAAACCCCAATGAAAGAAAAATAGTAACATTACTAACATATTAACATTGGCCTGTCCAAAAAAAAACATCATAATGAGTGTAACCCCATTGTTGTCAATGAGGGTCTAACTAACTGTGGTGGTCATTGATGAAATATCTAGTTGCAAAATATTTTAATTATTTGCTTTAGAAATTCAAAGAATGAAAAATGTATTATTTTCATCTTAAATTTTAAATTTACTTGTTGTGCGGCATTGGTAATCTAGGATTTGGGCCATTTGGCAAGGTACAACTGCCGTTTTTCTCTTAGATAAGTTTTGAAACTATGGTAATCTTCCATAGTTTATTCTGTTATTGGATTTAGTAGTTTTACCGTTTTATTTTTTAAGGTTTGTTGCATAGTTGATTGAATTTTCAATTCTTTCTTTGGCTAATTAGCTTTTTATGCTAAAGCAGTACTCCATGCACTAGATTTTTCTGATATTCATTTTTCTTCAGTTCACAATCTGGTGCTGCCTCTGCTTGCACAAAAATTTTACGCTCTGTTGCTGAGGATAGCAGTAAATGCGGTACCGATAACAGCGCAGGGATCTTGGTTGTGCAGTCAGATGCATCTCCTGTAGTGAGTTTCTTCAACTTTTCTAGTCAATAATAGTTTTGGGAATATTACTTAATCTCAGTTGATGTAGGACCAAGGAAAATCAAGGTTAAAAGCTGTAGAAATCGCAGCTGCATACACTTCCCTGTCTTTTGGAGTTGGGTATTTTGGAAGCTCTATGGAACGTCCCAAGGTATCACTTAATATATTTCGACTTTGTAATTTTCCATTATATGAAGTATTAATATCATCATTAAGGATGCTAATTAAGAAATCATCTCATGGTAGACCATATAGCTTTGAAATATTTTCCTACAATGTTTTAGGTTTATCAAAGATGTTTCTAGTTTAGCATGGGTATACTTTGGCCTCTCTGGTTTATCATTTACAGTGTGGTATGTTCCAGGTTTCAATTCTTCGGAGTACAAAACAGCATAGCAGGACTGCAATTGATCAATTTGGAGCAAGAATAGATCTTTCAAATGGATAATTGTTGTGACCTCTGTAGACTTGATATAGATCTTTTAAATGGTTAATTGTTATGGCCTAAAGATCTATCACAGCTAGACTACATGATTAAAAATGCAAGATTTTGTCTGAAATTACAGGGACCAATCAAGTTTATTATCCGATTATCATTCACTATATCTTTGTCTGCATATTTTAGTTAGGTTGGGACATTTTGGTTAAAAATAGAAATTGGTCTTTAGGTCAAGGTCTACACTGAAGGGCATGTAAAAGCAAAAAAATCATATTAAAAGCCAAAGCCAAACTAAGGAAGAATCTAAATTAGTTGACAGATTTTTGTTTCTTTTTGGAATTAAATTTTGTAATAAAGTCGAAGAAGCTTGCATCAGTGTTACAACTCTTGGTCGAGAGCTTTGCCAACCACTTTTTTAATGCAAGGAGTCTAAGTTTGAGGAGAAAAACTATGAGTAAACACTTTAGTCTCTTGGCAGTGACATGCGGTGTTGCAATAGTTTCTAGATGAAACAGAAACATTTTAGTCATTTTAGGCTACCATCAACTATCTTTCTTTCTTTATTTTGAAGAATCAAAGGAGATTTATTGAAGTTAACGCACCAATAAGCACAAGATATGCTTATAATGTAACGAAAATAGCACAGAAATACACCTTTTGGAATTTTTTTAGCAAATGTCAATCTGCTAGCAAAACTAGAAGAGAAACAATGCACTCCTATTTGTTGTGGAATTATTTGTCATTTCTTGACCTCTAAATGCTTCAAACATAGGGGAATTAAACTACGCAAACTCTCTTCGAAAATGTTCTGCTGCTGTCTAACAAACCTTCAAATTGTTCTAGATGTTGCAATCCTTGTTTTGTTGAGTTATCAAGTATTTGTACACATTACATGTTTATATGTCATGAAAGCTAACATTTTTTAGGTCAAATTTGATATCAATTATGACAAAGACTAAAGTGACAAATTAAAATATAATTATCATCTTCCCCCCACTCACACATGTGGATGTAACATCGATCCTTCATATCTTCTCCATAGGCACTACCAACTCCAAAGTAAGATTGGTCACTCTTGTAGAACAAATTATTAAATATTTTTTTTTACTTTTCAAATAAAAATTCCTTAAAAATTGAGATCCTTAAAACAATATTATTTTAAAAAATAATCCTTTTCTTTTTAAACAACAACCGTAATATATCTTCAAATTTTTCAATTCAATTATTTTTAGCTATTCCATTAAGACCATATTTTCCCCAAAATTTTTTACTTTAAAAATGTAGTAATTTCATAACATGTTCATAATCAAATCTTTAAGTGAAAGAAAAGAAGGTGGTATCATGAATATGGCCAATGCAAGATGAAATTGATGAAACAGAGAAAAGAGCAGAGTTTCATTCAGATGATAGTAAACATAACGTATACAGTAATAAATCAAACTAATATACAACATGATAGGGTGATGTATCATGGATAGAATAAACTCCTTGTTGAAATATTGATATTAATATATAACTATTTACACACTTTAAAATACCAATGTGTATACATATATGATGTGTTGTTATGCTAGATTAAACAAATTTGTATGAGTATTCCTATCTACCTCTGAAAGTAGCTTATGGTGTTTTGCTTTTATTAGATAAGGATGAGTGTATATTATTATTGGAAAAATTGAAATTAGTAGTTGTTTTAGATGTTTTGACTATCTTATGAATATTGTAATTGGTGGACAATAAAAGATGGAGCGAAGGAGGAGACAAAGGTGAAGAAGAAGAGAGAAAAGTAATAAGAGAAGGTAAAGAACTTAGATCTAAAATTACATTTTCCTTCAAAGAATTCATGAGAATTTACTTGATAAATTGACGGGTCAACGTTTTAGGCCTAACTAACTTCACATTGAGAAATTTTTAATAATTTTAATTAACCTAGGAACTAGAATGGACAACGCATGACACTTTTAAGGACGAAGATGAGAGTTTACTTGATGATTAAGTAACGAGAAAGAAACAAAAACCAGAAGGAACAAACAAGTTAGGTGAAATAAAACGAAAAGGAAATCGGGAAATAGAATGAAAGAAAGGGAAAATGGAAAACACTAAGTCCCGTTTATGATTTTTTTTGTTGGAGATTTGTATCAATAGAATTTATCTCTTGGAAGATAGTATAATCTCATTAGTTAATGTATGATAGGTGTTTTGAAATTTTTATTTTTGATAGTTTGACTCGTGTATCATAACTCAATTTCATTTGTGACAACTTATTCCATGAATAATATTTATTAGAAATCGTCTCATATAAGATAATCCAATCTTGTTCTTGTCCGTACTCAAGAGGTTGATCATCGGTAAAAGTAATGTTGACTATGGTTAGGATACTATGGTATATTGATATGAGCTCCTGCTTCTTGTACACTCCACTGTACATGCAAAGACACTTTGATGTCAATGTAAAGCAAAGTGTATATATAAGACTGGTATAATGAGTAATCATTAATCTGTGTGATACTTGGGGACAAACCTCCTATTTATTTATAGAGTGGTTGAACTTCATTATGTTGCTATCATTGTTGAGGTGACTAACGAGGTCATCGTGGAAGTGTTGTTTGGCAGAAGCATAATTGCATATTGAAATAGACAATATGTCTTATTTGATATAACTATGATTCGCGTTGCATGGGACTTGAAGAGTACGTCGGTGCTTCTAGAATCCTTGCTCATGAAGAAGCATAGCTCACGGGATAATATCGGTGGGTTGGCACCGAGGTCCTAACGTGAGGCTTTTTGATAGTTTGGACCTCAATGTTGAGTCAGTTTGCTTCATCTATATTGGACTCTAGTTTTTGTTGATTCATATTATGTTTGCATTGGACCTTATAGACTCGTATCATTACACATCTCATTAGTAAGAATTTATCTAACATATGATAATCATTTTAAAATTTGTATCAAGGAGAAACTGATTTGTGTGTGATATTTGAATCACAAAGTGACAACCTGTCACATTATATAAAATAGTTCAATTTTATTAATGACAATTTGTTTAATTAATTTATTGTGCAATTTATTTTAATTTACTATGTGGAACTTAATATTTTAATTTATGCTAAATTACATATGTGATTTCTTAATTTAATTTCAATTAACGTTTTAGTCTTTTATCTTTTTCTTTTTTTATAAGTTGGTCCTTTATTTTAATTTTAAGTGATAATTTGATATTTTATGTTTTAAAATTCAAATAATGTTTTTTTTTTACAAAAAATTATCAATATTTTCAATCAAAACCCATAAAATTAATAATCATCTTCAATATAATGCAAATTTTATC
>JBBPBT010000850.1:13613807-13634255 GCA_037974875.1 Cicer bijugum
AGTTTGTTTTTGTTATTAAGAGCGTCGAAGTAATTGTGCTATAAAAAATTATTTTTCTTTTAAATTCAATTAACTCTTAAGTTTAAAATACCGATCAATTAAATAACAACCAATTCATGAAACAATCTATTATACATATTTGAATAAGAGATTGGCTATTTTTTAAACCTAATCTATTTTTAATCTCGAAACCAAAAACCCTAAATTTTTAACACTAAAAAAAAATAGTTGCACGGATATTTTTAAAATATATGAAACATGAATAGTTGAGATTTAAATAAAAAATAGAAGTAACTTTTGAAATTAAGATATCTAGAATGAAATATAAAAAATATGAGTAAACAAAAATATAAGAGAACAAATAACTAAGTAATTTTTAAATTCATAATAATTAAGTAATAACTTAAGGGGACAAACAAAAGAGCATCTGACAACTAAGATAAGCAACCTCCCTCATTCTAAATGAAAGGCAGTGCAAAAAAGAGAACAAATAACTGTGATCTTTTTAAAGACTATTAGTTTGTAGATTCTATGTTGCCTTTGGTTCTTCTCCATAATTTGAACACAATATGTGGAGGGACAGCTCCTAGCCAAATCTATTGGAAAGTAGATGAATAGATTGAGAGTGAGTGAAACTATGAGAGATGGAGAGGATTGTAGAGAGAAATGACGTGCATACAAGTCCCATTTTAGCCAAAGGAAAAGCAAAAAAAAAAAAAAAAAAAAAAAAAAAAAAAAAAAAAAATTTAGTGACTATGTGGAAAGAGAATTTTGAAAGACTGAATCTATGTTTTGATATATATGAGATTTTAAATAAATTAAAAGAACAATATAATATATGATCATATAACATTCTAATAGTAAAATCTCAAAATTTTAAAATACCTCATTTCTCCTAACAACACACTTTTTTAATATACACATTTCAACATATTCTCTTTTATTTATTAAAATTCACACAGATTTCATAAAATTGTGTAGATTTTATATAAATTTAATAGAATTCGTGAATATTATCGAATAAGAAAGTGTAAAATAGTGTTGCCAACATTATTCAATGTCATGAAGGTTCCATGAAGGGTTAGACTCGTTAGACACTACTAGTAAAAACAAATATTGGAAAACCAACAGTCTTACAAACAAAGTCTTCAGTACTAGTCTGGACGCGGATTTACATTCTACAACTTATCATACATGGGACTTTGAACCTCTCATGAATGAATCTCTCCAACAACAAAATTGAGGGGAAGGAAAGAGTAGCTACTGGAAAATGAAGAGATGGTAAGGATTGGGAGAATATCTAAATGAGAGATAGAGAGAAGTAAATATTGTATAGGGATGTAGAGAATATTTGCAAGAGAAGATCCAAATCCGGAAACATCTGTCAGACAAAGAACAACATCACAACAGCTCACATAATTCATTGATGAAAAAAGCATCTCATAATTAACTAACAATACCAAGTAAAACACAACAGAGAAAGCAGAGAGAACAAATAGCAACCATTATTTGACTGAAACAAGTTGATAAAAAGTAAACCAGTAGCAAAAAAGTAAGGTTTTGAAGAAGAAAATTGAGAAAACAGGACACTGTACTTAAAACATTATTCAACCATTTTAACATATTCATTGGGGTTAGTATAAAAGGAGCAGAATGGCACCCGTAAACCATGTAAACAACTCCTCATACTAAGGATTATAAATAACCAAAGGATCTTTAGTCAACATTCACTTTTAAATTATCTAAATCATCTCAAAGAAATTAGATGGTCCCGAACTCCGATTACAAAAACAGATAAATAGACTTCCAAAGATAACATTCTACAGAAAGGAGGCAAAACTCAAAACCACCCAACAACCAATATTTAGGTTGTTCTTGGGGTGGCCCATTCAACTCTCAGGATGAGATTGTCGTAGCCATATCCATTTAGTTTGTTAATAGCTCTCTGAGCATCTTCCCTACTGACAAAGTTGACAAAGCCAAAGCCCCTACTCATGCCAGTCTTTTGATCAATAGCAACATAGACCCTGCTCACAGAACCAAAAGGACGGAACAGCTCGTGCAAATCAGGCTCCCTTGTGTCCTCCGAGAGGTTGGTTACCCGCACAGAGTTTTCATCATTCCTCCGCCTCATGTCTGACCCTGTAGTCCTCTCTGCACCAGCTCTCAAACCAGGAGGTACATAAGCACCCTTGGTTGAACCACCTGCAGCGGCAGCGGCAGCATCTGTTGCCGCAGGCTTATCAACAAATCCCTCAGACGGTGCTGCAAGATCCTTATATGGACACCTTGAAGTCCAATGGTCACCCTTCTTCCCGCAAGTCCTGCATACCATGAGAACAGCACCTTTTTGGAATTGAGACAATGGGTCAGCCTTTGGCTCATCATTTTTGGAACCTGTTAACAATTGGAAAAACAGAGTTACAACTACATACCACGATATTGATAGACTAATCCTCCAACAAACTAGGTTGAAAGGGAAATTAATTAAGACACCCAAACTAGATTCATGTAGACAAAACCTTAGTGTCTTATACAACAAGTGAGAAATCCCAGCAATTCATCTCCAAAGTAAGAATTATCAAGCAGATGATAGCATCACAAAAGCAAATTAAAATGCAAAGTAGACAAAAACAATAGTTCTTTTTACTGATAAGCCCAATCCAATTTTTCTTCTGGCTTATAACTAACTCCTATTTTGTTTAATCGTGAACAGATATATAAGAATTCACATGATATACAGAGCATTCCCATGTATAAAATTGACCATAGCTTCTTACACTGACTCATAAATTAATGATTTAATTTTACAATATACAATTCATTGTTTCAATCTAAGGTGTGTACAATCATGACAAATGATGGAAGCAGCAACATTAACAGTTTATACCAAAACCCTAATTTACATAATTTTTTATATCAAAACCACAATCGCAGCCGTATTTGACTATGATTCTTAGTAATATCAAAAACCAAGCAACCACAAATTAAAACCCTAGTTATTTCATGATATAACATTATTATACCATTTTCATTTAACTACTGTTTATAATAGAACCAATCGAGTAATCTGCTACACCTATAACAACTTCTAGGGTTCAATACACATAATATTGAAAACCTAAAATAACATCACTTAATATTGAAAACCTAAATTCAAATTAAAAGTAAAAAAAAAAAAAATCGAAAGAGGAGAGAGAGATAACCAAGAGGCTTAGGGCGTTCGAGAACGATTTCTTCAGTGGAAACCATAGTAAGACGACTACCAACATCTTCATGAACAGCATCACCAAACTTAGGCCAAGAACGACGCTCAACGGCGCGTTTACTGAGACGCGCGTTGGCGAGTTTGCGAGTGCGAGTGGTTGTTGTAATCTTAACCTTGTTACCATCATCATCGAACTTATACTCAATTATTCTCTTGATTCCGTTTTCGTCAGGTCCTATCACCTGACGCGGCGGTAAAAGGAAATCGAGATCTTCGCCGTCATCTTCCTCCAATTCTCCCCACCTTATCTTCGCAGGCTCGATCTGAGTCGCCATTTTTGTTCAGAAAATTGGGAGAATCGTTTTGCGTTTGTTTTTTTGGAAGAAAGAAAAAGCTATGGTAAGGTGCTACTGAACCAAAGTGTAACGATGGCGGTGCAAAACCTGGATGGAGTGGATATTTGGGCTTATAGTTGGCCCATATTTTACCCTCATTCACTTATGGGCCGAGAGTTTAAAATTAGGTTAATAACTTTCTGCACCCTCGATTTTGCCCTACATTTCTATTTACTCCCTTGGTCTTAAGTGACTCAATGGACTATTTCATTTTTGACGGAAATAATTAACAATTTTTATACATATTAACAAAATATATCAATAGAAAAGAAAATCTCATTATAAATATTGGTGCATTCTCCATTAACATTTATGTAAAATGAAAAATATTGAATTGAAAACTACAGTATTAATTACAATGTATAATTAAAAATAATAATTAATGTTACATTATAAATTGAAAAAGATCATTCATTTTTAAACAATTTTTTTTACAAATAAATCATTCATTGTAGGATATAGAGTAATTTTAATTTATTTTAATTTATAAATTATAACAACGTGATACTAGTTTCCTATCATCAACATTATCCTTTAATTCATCATCTGCTAGATAACATTCTCATTTGCTCAATTTTCTTTTAGGTTTAGTTCTAATTGTGTGTGGAGGTATAGTTCCCATCTTAAACTCTTGTACATATTTGGTCTGAAAGTATACTTTTGGACTAGTCTAAAAGTATAGTAGTATGCCTCCAAATTATTTGATAACTTTTAAAAACAAATGTTTATGTTGTGTAGGTATGGAACAAGGTGAGGGTGTTAGTGACAGACATTTGAGGCCTATTGCACCTAACAAAACCAATTTGCAAGTTCTAAAAGAAAATGTCGGTCCAGAGAGCATGTTTAGAGTATGAGATCAACATAGTCTCCAGTCACCTTTTGTTGAAGGCACAAATTTTGCTGTAGTTAAAAAAAATCAATACAATTTAAAAATGTTGAATGTAAAAAATTTAAGGGATCAACATTTTTTTAAAAAATTAGGCGCAAAAATCCTTGGCCTTTTAACCTTCAACATATAAACAAAAGTCGGATTCTTTTGTGCGAAAGATTGAAAGTACTAAGTACACTTAATTTTTAATTATATTTAGTTTCCCTCTCACTTTCCTCTAATCCAATCTTCATAAGTTTCCATAAAAACATTATTTCCCGCAGTCTTTGCAATCTGAGAGTACCAATTCCAATTATATGAAGGCGCACACAAAATAATAAGATAGAAGGTAAAATAAATTATTTATAATCGGAGTAAATATTGTGGAATCTCACCTTTCAATATGTGTAATTTTACTCATGACTTGGAAGATTTAAAGTACTTAAGCTGACTCTTAATATGGATGGAGAATGTCCCTACACGATGTGAACAAACTGCTTGTACTGTCATATGTTCTAGTTTTCAATTGAAGATGTTTTAGTGTAAAGAAAACAATCCAGACACAGGAGTATTGTAATTTACTTTTATGTTCTGTTATATTGCACATTTTGTTGAAGGAGTATTGTAGATTGTAATAATTTACTGCTATTTTGTTTTAATCTGTAATTTACTGCTATTTTGACTCTGAAGTCTGAAACTTGAAATATATTTTTAACCAGCATCAAAAGTATTCGATGTTTTCAGGTTTGGGTAGTATAATCCACTCAAGATAGAGTGGATCAATTGATTGTTCATCACTAAATGTACTACATGTTCAGGGAGTTGCCATAATCACGAATACAATGAAAATACAAGGCCATCTTATACATGCTTTCAAAAGCCAAAGAATATGAAACAACATCAATGATTGTTACATACAACAGGGATATCATCCTTATCAGAAATCTGAGAAAGGATCATAAATAACAATTTATGAGAACTGAAAGAAAATAACAAATACAGACTTTGCATCTTCGATGCAGATATATTTCTGTACAATGTACACAAATAATTGAACATCAGATCTGCTATACAATTTCCCAAAATTATTTTTTCCGCAACTTGTTTTAATTTGCCTTTTGCTGCTTTGAATAAATAGAGTAATCTACATTCTTCATATTGACCCTTCAGGGACTTGGGACTCATCAAATGAATCGGGAGATTGGGATTTGGGTTTGCTCATAATTCTGTTATATCCATATCCAAGAGAACTTCCACTTGTTTCAGATAGCTGAACAAAAAGACCAAAAGTAACATACGTCAATTCATATATAAACTAGTTGAGAACCCGGTAAGCATGGAGGAGTTTAAGTAACACTTACTTCTGTGAGCTCAGCCAGATGGCGGGATCTGAATTCATTAATCGTTGCCGCAATCTCTGATGCAGGAAGTTTAACCTGAAGAGAGAAATGCTTAGATAACAGACCGTCTATCTAAATGCTGCAGCATTGTGTCAGAGTTTCATCTAATAGTAAAATCACATGTTAATTTTACCATGCAATAAAGAGCAGAAATATGCCCATACCATTTCTAAGAAAATTTGGCCAGAAACTTGAGTAAATCAATCATACAATGAAGAGAAAATAAACAACAGTTTGGCAACGGGTATTGTGACAGTTTCAATCACGATGACAGATGAACATAATCATTTACCTTTAATGGTGTTTGTCGTCATAAGATAGGGGCAGAGACATAAAAGGTTTTTTTTTATTAGGTCAATATGTCTGTTCCAATAACAGTATGATAGTTACCTGAGAAAGCACTGCTGCTGCTAGTTGAAGACTTGGTTCCAAGGTCTCTGGGACAACCTGCAAATGCAAGTAACAGGAAGACAAGATAGACAAGGTCAGCAGTAAATATCCCAATAATAGCCAATTTTGTGATAGAAATGCAATAGTTGAGAAAAGAAAAATTATTTTTCTTGACTGGTTCAAAATTACACAATAAGGCAATGATATCAGAAATGATATAGAAGAGCCATCAGAATATTACTGCGGTAGCTCCAGCTTTTTCTAAATTCAATCCGTGATTAACATCATGAGCACGAACAAAAGTCTTGACTTTTGGGAAGTGCTTGCTCAGAGCCCAAACCGTTCTATAGTTTGCACCAGGGGAATCAAGAGTTATTGCTGCAGCACTTGCCCTTTCAGCCCCAACTTTATGTAGGACCTTATCACGCAACACAAAGCATGTCAAGTAATGAAGATTTATGCGAGCTCAATTATTAAAGCTGAGTGCACTACCTCTCGACTACCAGCGTCACCGAAGTACACAGGGAGATCCAAGGCACGCCCAACTGCCACTCTATCACTGAGAACATTAGCAAATAATAAGGCAAGTTAGGACATTAACTGCCTGCCATTCCCCATCCAAAACTGCAGACATAATAATGATATATGGTAGACTGGTAGTTGGTACATCTTTATATAATGTTTGGTTGGATGGAAATGGAGGGGATAAATTATTTTAAATTTTGTTATTTGGTTCAATATTTTGGAGAGGGGAGTAAAACCCCTCTAGACTTTATTATCTTCCCTCCAATATTAGGGGACATAAAGGGGAGAGAAGAAGAAATTTTAAATTCACTGACTAAAATATCCTTATTTAAAATGTAACACAAGTTATTTAGTACCTCACCCTTGGTAAAATCCCTTCCCTCCTCTTGTGAACTAAACAAAAAAAAATTATTTCCCCTCCTTTTAACCAAACAAAACATCTAAGAAATCTATCTCATCCCCTCCTCTCCCTTCATTTGACCAAAAAGACCAAAATAATCTTGATAAGCAAACATCAAAAGTTTGTTCCATCCTGGTCACTAAATACTAGCACTTATTAACATGAAACCATTTAATGCGGGGGTCTATATCTATTCAAGTGTTGAAAATTACTAAACATTGAAGTATCTGGAAAGAAAAAAAAGCTGAATTATTTTTAAGTAAAGCCTTTATTGCCTCCAAGAGTGTTAGAAAGAAACTAATGCACAATCAAACAGCATAGTTAGGTTCATATAGGTGCCAATTCCATGCAGTAAGGTAATTTTTTTTTTCAATGTAAATAAGATCGAAAGAAACAACTATAAGTAAAGCAAATGGTTTCAGTTGGATTGAGTTACCTTCTCACGTCTAGTGCGACAAACGGAATAAGTCGCTCAGAAAGAAGTTGTGCAATGATCTGAGAATAACAAAAGGTAAACTTTTATGCTTAAATTGATTATTAAAACTAAATAAATATACCAGAAAAGAAACAACTCACCTGGCCAACTCGCCCAAATCCACAAATAATGATGTGATCTTGCAGATCATCTGTCTGTAAAAGATGACAACCATCAACTCTTAATGTCAAATCTAAATAAAAAATAACATGCTAAATCGATATTCACTGCATCTGTTGTCTACAACCACAAGTGCGGCAAGTATCACTAATATAGAATTTCCTAAAGTAAATTAAACAAAATACAATATAATAAATGCAGTTAACTAATTGAAAAAGTTAATCCTGATCAAAAGACCAAAAAGAAAAAAAGTACATCATATATAAGAAATAGATGTGCCTGACAAGAAAAAAGGACATTAAGGTTATAGATTGTGGAGCTATCCCACATAATATATTTACTATCTGACTAAGATATTCTGTCCAAAACACTTAGTAGCATTACAAAAATAAACACAAGGTAACAAGTGTAGTGTGACGGCAGTAAAAACTAACATCATGCCAAAGTTTACTTCCTTAGCTTTTAAAAATATTTACTTATAGGGTCTTGCTAAGGGCACTTGTTAAGCAATCAAAAGTAGAAATTTTGTATTGGAAAAACCAAAATTTAAACATTTAAAAAGTTGAAAGTTAAATATTACCTCCACCTTCTCTGATAAAAAAATAATAAAGTCAAACATTTAGAGCTTTTTCTCATTGCTGTTATTTGATTTTCAGTGGGACTCAAATGGTCAACGAGAGCCACATAAATTTTTTGGCGATTGATTTTTGGGAACAAATTTATTGATCATTTGAATGAAGGAATAAAAATATCAGAAGCAAGAATTTCACTATTCTTCATTATTTTCTAAACACTACACAGCTTCATTTTGACCTCCTCGCAAGACTTTTTGTTATACTATACAGAACAACATACAATCTATTAAGTTGTAAGATGAAAAAGACAGTTTTTTAGTCCATCTGCATGAAAGCCAACAATTGGTGGTGCAAAAGCTGTAAATTTCACAACCATTTGCAATTAAGAGCAGTCCTTGTCAACCAATAATGAAAGTAATATCACCTCACTTTCTACAGGTAATAAGCTTCGAACATCATGTAGCTCAAAACGGGAAGCAATCAGCTGGCCTCCTGCAGCCAGCCATGGCGTAAGGGCCATCGAAATGCCCACAACAAGAAACAGCAAAGAGGACAACTGAGGAGACATTATACCCTACAGATGTGTCAATTAGCAAAGATATTAGTTTTTAAAAGCAGATTAAATTTCAACTTTCCTTTTTTCCAAGATAAAAAAGAATTCGTCAAGAAAAAGGAAACTACCCAGAAATAGAGGATAAGAAATCAACAAAAACTATAAGGCAACATTAACATAATTTGAAAAAACAAAATTACATGGAAGAAACTTACAAAAAAGAACTAAACAAGCAAAGCTACGCAATCTCCCTAAAATATACACTAGTGGAATTCACATAAATATTCCATTAAGTTGAACCCCAAAGAAAATCGTGCTCTATGGTTGTACAAAATAAAAGAGGTGCTACTGTTCTGTTATTTCGGGAAAGCCTTGAGTTCCACTCCATCCAAGCAGTCCATGTAATTGAAATACGAGACAGTTTTAAAACCCTGTACTCCTTCAAAAATCACTTTCAAGCAAGAATAGCGGCACATCAAGGCCTGAGGTATGTATTCAAGCCCTCTTGACCTTAAACCAAATAACTTAGTACAGATATTTCAGGGCAATGCAAGAATGGATGATATTTCATCTCAAAACTATGGTTATATCATAAAATATCAGAATAACAACGAGAAACAACCTTATTTTATCAAGACTTGTCCAGTAAGAACAAATAATATATCCACTTATTAGTTTATATTAGGAGAAAGATGACAGAGACATTAAACCTCCATAAGAATCTCAAGTTAAAAACACCCAGAAGCATATTGCTAAACTCTAACAAAAGCATAATGACTTATTTCAAATGAATACAAGTATATATTGCAGATAATTTTTTACTATCCCGACTCATTGCACGAGAAATGATTTTTAAGAACAAAAACCTGATTAACAGCTTCACCAAAAGCAACAAATGCAAATTCTCCCCCAGGAGCAAGAAGAAGCCCAACTCTAACAGCAGCTATGAGTGAAATACCAAAAATTTTGCCAATCAAAGTAACCAAGAGAGTCTTGCCACATATCAAGAGTCCCAATGACCCTATGATGGCTGGAAAGTTTGAAAGAAGAAGTTTTGGATCAATTGACATTCCAACCTGAAAAGTCACAGAAATTTATTTCCATTAATTACACATTCTAACACTGACTTGTTCAAAAGATCACAAATTTCAAGTCAGCCATTCTGTAGGAGATTCATAGAGCAGTTTCATTTTTTAACAGGCAAGATTCATATAAGAGTTATTTCATTACAAGTAATTGACCAGAAGTTTCATAAAGTATAAAGTAGATGATGCTTCATGCATGAATAAATAAACAATACAATTAATTAACTTTTGAATTTGATTATCAAGCACCCACCGTCATAAAGAAGAGGCCCAATAGAAGGCCACGATATGGAGCAATATCAGATTCGACCTGTAAGGAAAATTCAGTTTCTGCCAGTAGTAAACCAGCCAAAAATGCTCCCAAAGCCATGGAAAGGCCTGCCTGTTTCAAATAAAATTTACATCGAAAGAATGTAAAAAAGTAAGGCTAGCTTAATACAGACAAATTATAACTTCAATGGTCACAACAATAACTCAAAGAGTGTATTGACAAAAAGGAAAAGCAGCGATTAAAACACTTACCCTGGCTGTGAGAAGGCTAGTCCCAAGAACAACAAAGAGTGTATTGGCAGAAAATATTTCTGCATTCTGATTTTCTGCAATCTGCTTATATATAGGTCGAAGGAGCTGGAAAAAAAAAGAGTAGGAAATCACATTCCAAAAGATGCCTTTATAATGGAATGCAAGGCCAGAAGTATGAAGCTTACCTTTTGAAAAAATCCTTTATAATATGTTTCAGAATCAGGATGTCGATACACTTAATATTAAATATGCAAAATGACTGCTACAATTAATTAACCTCGCTAAGCCTAGAAACATCAACCAAAACCTCATGTAAATGGTGTAGCCACAACAGTACAAAACTCGTCTAAAATTTCACCCCCATGATAAATAAAATACTTAAATTTTCACAACACCATATTACCAGTCATTGTAAAATGTATAAAGTAACCTGAAGCATCCAGTCAGTAATTTATACCAAAACTTCTCCTTATCAACCTTTAGATGTCAACATATTGAGTGCTTCAAAGGATCATATGTAATATATATCATTTTAGACAGTAGAATTGATAACTTATATTTTCTACAAACTTAAATGATGAAGTAAACCAAATACTCATAAAGATTACTATAAAAATGTGTACTGAGTAAAGAATATAAATAAAGCCTTTCAAGCAGATATTATTTAACATCACCATCCAGATTCAGAGTATAATTTAATAATTAGAAATCACACTGCCCACACTTCGGCTTTGAATAGTGAATATAACTTACCAGTCGTCCACCTGCAATTATGGCAGTGATGGAAACTGCAGCCTTAACGGCAGCCAAACCAAGAGCTTCAGCAATTGCTTGAAAGCCAACCTGAAAACAGATAAATATTTCACAGGAAGATAATATTGGCAGAAACTGCAGTATACATGGTAGTAACAACGGTGATGGCCATAACAGAAGGCAAATTCAATGGCTTCCAATCAAGCATTTAACATTAATCAACATCAGTTAGAAAGAGTGAACTGTGTCCTGACCCTGTTAATGCATATGTAAAAAAGAAAATAAAAACTAAATTATCCAATCAGATGCAAGTTCTTTGAACAATATAGAATACCCTTGTTATATATACACTTTCTCATGCTACACAGGAGTTCATACAACTTTAAGTAGCCATTTTCTAAACTTCATTAAATCATCTGTTGAAGTATTTTTAAGACAAGAAAGGCTAGAAAGTGTTACCCCTCCTTTGGAAGAATTAGGTGAAATGAGAGGTATAAGTATTAGCAAGACAACAACAGCCAAATCCTGTGCAGAAACAAAAAAAAATAGTCAATTACGGTTGAAATACTGCAATACCAAAGGCAGTTAAGGGCTAAAACAATCAGTGTCAAAACAACAAATTGACATGAAATCAACAAGATAGAGCAAAAACATACATAAAAAATGCCGCTTGAGGATCTATACACAATAACTTACTAAATAAAGTCTAATCAACTATATATCACAAGCATTCTTATATTATAATACTATTTTACAATAAAATCCTTCAGTTTCTACTTTCAAGATAGATGGGTAAGGTACGAAAAAACCTGAAAAAGTAAAACAGAAAATGTAGCTCGTCCATGCCGTGATGTGCTCTCTCCTCTCTCCTGTAACACCTGTAAACAAGTTCACTTGAAATATTGCAACATGGAGGACTCAGCATACATGAAAAGAAGTATATATTATAGAAAGAACAAAGTCTTGACTGCTATCTAAATATTTAAAATTGTGACACGAGATTCTTTTGAAGGTGGACTAACATTATAGCTATAGAGTATATAGTTCAAGCTTCATCAAATAAAGACAACCATAATATATAATTAATTAATGCTTTTAAAAAAGGTAGATATCATATCACAATCTCAGAACATACATTAAACAGAGGCATAAAGCCGGATTGGTTAAACTAACTAGACTGTGTGGACATATACCACAGAGCATGAATTTAAAAAGCAAACAGTACGCAGGTTATTTACCTGCAGAACAACAGCAGTCGATGATAATGCCAGGCCATTCCCAATTACAATAGCAGCAGGGCCAGCTTGACCACAAATATAATGAGCCACCAACCCAACAACTACGGCAGTCAACAAAACCTGCATTTATTCATACATGCTAAGAATTGTTGGCTTGTAATTACTAGTTTATAAATGGAATATCATGAGGTTAAGAGTATAAAAAAGTTTTGAAGTTTTCAGGTTCAGCCGTTTATGTATGGAGGGAGGAAAAGGAATACTCATCGATAAACTTATATTGGTATGATGAGAATAACATATTGGATGTTGTTACATAAGACAAAGCACTAATCCTTATTTATATTAATATTAAACTCTTAATCAAATTAGGAACAAACCATGATATGTAAGGAGATGAGGAGATCAATTCAAACTAATAATCTAAATTACTCTTAGATAGAATACATATATTGCAACATAGTTTTCTTATATTCTTACTACAAAGGTAAAAGACGGAGTTCTGCAATCACCTGAGCAGAGCCTAATCCAAAGACATATTTCTTCATTGAACTAAGCCTTTCGACAGAGAGCTAGAAAAAACAGTTAAGAACTTCAGTTTATTTTTCAGTAAGGAGATAATCGAAGTTAGGGTACAGCAAGATCTTATGTGAAGCTCCACCTCCAGGCCAATATTAAATAACAGGAAAACAACTCCAAATTCAGCTATTGCTTTTGTCCCATGAACATTGCGAATGATGGAGAGTCCATAAGGCCCAATCAAGATCCCAGCAGCCAAGTAACCAAGAACAGGACTGCCTAAACATTGTTGCAGATAAAGAACACAGAACCAGTGAAACAATATATGAATGTCAGACAATCAATTTTATCAGATTATGACTTTTAAAAAAAATTATTCAAATACATGAGAGCAATACTTTCAATTCAAGTAACCAAATTTGTTTTGATCATTTACAGCTCCATTTATTGTCACAATCAAACATACAAACAATGAATAAGAAAAAGAAGTGTGAGCTAAAAGAATCAGCAGAGACAATCTACACACTAAAGCTTCATATGGCAATGTATAAAGTTTGTAGCCTAATCAAGTTCATATTGAAAACAACTTTGTCATACTTTGCAAATCCAGCATTAAGAAAACATAGCAACCAATTTACCTCCAGGAATTTTTTGAAATAACGGCACAAATATAACACTTGCAAGTAATAGCCAGAGCATGTCAAAGAGGGAGGCTTCCTCGTCATTCACCTACAATAGATGCCATGCAGTGTCAGATGAAACCTAATGAACTGAGCATGCAAATTAATGTGGAAAATGAATAAGATCAGACCTCTTGATTAGGTAACAAAGCAATAACTTTCTTAATTCTGTTGGGGAGTTCCTGAAGTTGTCTAACCAGAGGCCTTGAACTTGAGGAAACTTCTTCAACTGTGGTTGCAATGACTTCTGGCTGCTGAAGCAGCTGAGCAGTCTTCTCTGCTCTGTTGGCATAGAAGGTAACCCTGAAATAAAAGTTGACTACTTCTGGTAAAACAGAGCAAAACCTTCATATAGATCTTTTTATGTAATTAACGTAATGACAAAGCACAATATTGTCTTACTCAAAGAAGACAAAACAACTTAAATGAAGGAAACACATAGAAAGGCATAAATCTAATCCCAAACAGCAGAAATTTTATTTCATGATCAATTTTTAAACACACCAGTGAATATTTTAGCCTTGATACTTTTCTATCTTGTTGCACAAAAAGCTAAAAATTCTAACCTTAATATTTCATATACATTACTTCTGTACATTACATATTCTAGGCCAGCCATATGATTTATATATACTTCCATAAAAAATGGTTTCTGCAATGCTCTAACAAAAGGAAGGAGCAAGAAAACGAGCTGAGATAAAGAAAGATCATACATACCCTGCTCCAATTAACAATAACCCGACAACCAGCTTGGGCAATTGCTTCTGTGCAGATTCCACAAGACCATTGAAAACTGATGCTGGTGAGTAATCAGTCTCATCTGTACTAGAAGAGAAAAATGATGCAGGAAAAAATCGGGAAGACTTCTTCAATGATGTCTTGGGAGCAGATGGTGAATTATCTCTGATTAAATCTTTCTGTGTTTCCTGTTTTTTTGTTTGAACTACATTCTTTGACTTCTCTACTTCAAGTTCAGCTTCTTTAGAAGAGTCTAAGCTTAATTGTCCATTATCATGATCATTCAGATAATCAGATTGAGATATGTCTTCCATGATTTGGCTGGTTTTATTATCTAGTGATTCTGTGGCAAGCAAAGACTCGTCATTACTTGAGAACCCGAGCTCTTTTATAACAGCATCATCACTGGAAAAATGTTGAACCAATATCTCCTCCTCAGGGAGAGCTACACCATCTTGTACTTGTAGAGTGTTTGCGGTATCCTCATTAACGCTATTGACAGACTTGTCAGCTCTCAGAAATGAAATCTCTGCATCATTAACACGCTGTGCAGCCTCGAGTTCAAAAGCAACAGCTTGCTCGGCTAAATGCATTATATCAGTGACATCCTCCTCCGCTTTCACCGCATTCAACTGTGCTTTTTCTGCAATTCCATGCAACTTATTCACTTCATTCTGCAACTCCTCTTTTCTACTTTGCAAGCGCCTCAACTCTGCCTCACAACACGCCAAATTTGTCTGACATTCCTTGATATCTTCCTGAGCAACCGTAAGCTCTTTCTCCTCTTGCACTATACCTTTACCATCATCACTCTCGTTAGAACTTCGAACAGAACTATAATCTTCATTTGCAATCTCCAAAGATTCAACGGCTACTTGTAACCTCGCCTCAGCTAAAGAAAGAGCCATTGTTGCATTTTGAACAGCTTCTTTGGCAATGAACTCTTCACTCACAATTTCCTGGATAATATCAAGGGTAGAATTAACATCGTTCCAAGCTCTCGATGCTTCATCTTGCAAAGATATCGCATTCTCCGATATCTTCTTAACCTTTTCCTCAAACACAACACTATTTACTCTAGCAGCTTCTAATTCTTTCAAAGCCTTTTGCAACAATTCTTTCAATTCATCCACACTTTGTACTTCTACTTCTTTCTTCTCCCCTTCTTCCCCCAATTCAGCACCCGAAATCGACACCAAATCAGAATAATCCTCATTCACACCTTTCAAATTATCAACATTCCTACCATTTCCATTGTCATATGCAAAAGAATCACTTCCCTTACAATTTAACCAAATTTCCCTATTTCCCCTAAAAAAATTATCACTCTTAGACCATAAACTGGAATTCAAATTCGAAACTCTTGAATTACTCCTACTAAAACGAGCTTTCAAAATATTCCTCGAATTACCAATAAATTCACAACCGAAACCATTGAAAGCTACTTTCAACTGTGGTAAGCTAAAAGCTATATCCATTTTTTCTTCAAACTCAAAAAATTCATACAGAACCGCTTCTCAATGCATTTCTGAAACAAATGCTAAAAGAGTAAAAAAAATTAATCACAAAAAAGTTCAACACTATATAACTGCATTTTTTTTTTCATATGTACAAAGAATAATAATCAGATAATGCGAAGAAAAAAAATAGAGAGAATCGTTTTACCGAAGGTTTCAATTTCTGTGTTTGGAAAGAGGGAAAATGGCGAGAAAATGAATCAGTTTTTTTTTTTGCGTGTTTTTTTTAAACGGTCAGTAACGTGAATAAGCAGGGCAAGCTATAAGCAAGAGTGAGAGGATATTCTTCACAGGTTTTTATCTACAATCGCATATTAAGAGCGTGGAAAACAACGTGCAATCATTAACGGTACTTGCTCTCGCACAATACAAAGCGTCTTTCATAAACGACCATTTTAGCGCGTTAAATGGGTAATTCTCATGTAACGAAAATAGCTGTAGGAAAAGTTTAAGCTCAGTGGCAATTTCGGTAATTTGTGCCGGGATGAATGGATGTCGAAATTGCTATAAAATATCTAAACCCAACATTTGTCTTTATTAAGGTTTCTTGATTTAATAAAAAATGAAAAAGTTTCTCTTGGTTTATCTTTTTCATTTAGTAAATAAATAAATTATATTTTACTATTTTAGATTATTTTTTTATATGTATCGTAGATTTTCATGATATATTAGAAATTGTTATATGTCATAAACTTGCATACATCAGCTTAAAAATAGGAAATTTTAGTACGCTATGCAGTTCAATCGTACATCAAAATTTGAGAAGACGATATAAAAAAAATAAAATCTTCCTCCGAATTTGACACAAATATATAAAAAATGCACAACGTTAGAGCTAAATAAATTCAAAAGAACAAAAGTTAACTTTAATGAAAATCAATTTTAGTTATCTGCCACAGCGTTGCATATATTATAAAAACAGAGGAAACATTATGACGTTGGAATATCATTCCAATTGTGGGCAATGGATTCCAAGAAATCTTAAAAAAAGAACACAAAGGCATTAGTTGAAGAAACGTGAAGATTGTGATAAGAGATTCAATAGAATGGAAAGAGTCCTTGAATAAAATTGAATTGAATTGAAACTTGAAATAGACTGACACTCTTTTGTTTTATAGAATAGAATGTTATGGAGATTAGACGACCATATTATGTTTGCTTATTATTTTGTTTTAATATATTAAGGATAAGAAACAAATCAACTAGTTTTATGTATTTATCTTTTAAATCAATGTCTAAATAATTGTGAATGTATGGCAATGCCGACTCATTCCTTCACCCTAGTTGCCACAAACACTCCTAGATAACATTTAGGCGGATATCGTATGACTTCACATGGAGTCAAGACGTTATAAGTCGATCACAGACAAAACAAGTCATGATAACTTATCTTGTAGTGTCATCCAGCCAAGTGCACTATGTAATAATATATCCATCTAGATTCAAACCAACCATCAGCCTAGTATGTCCATACATACGACATTGAACTTTACCACATTCATAATGCAACTACATTGCTATCTCATGTTATATCCATTTCTCAAGTCATGACATTCTCGATTGCCGATACGACCTTGCCGTTTATTATTATTTTCACCAAAACATAACATCAATCATGTGTCACACCATTAAATGATAGTATACTATTTTTATAATAAACAAAAATAGAACCTCACTCGAGTATCATGTTTTTAAACTTAGTTATGTCACCTCAAAATCTATGAGTGTATTTTTTTTAATTAGCTTATTTGTTTATTAGAAAATATATCTTTGTTTGAAATCAAGTACGAATTTTAGAATGGTTTTCGGGAGGAAGGGAACTTGCATGCATAAGTTTTTAAATTTTTGGGGGAGAAGAAATTGAAGAACTAAGAAGAAGAAGGAGCAAGAAGAAACCTTAAATGGAGAGAAAAGTTAGGGTTCACTCTTAAGGAGTAGAAATCAAAATTTCTTTTAAAAATCTGTAAGGTAACATAGACTAAACTCCTCTTAATGGTGTGTTGATGAAATGGAAAAATATTGGATGTGGACCACAAAGATTGTGAAACATTTGTCAATTTGTTGATTAAATTACTAAACTAAATAGAAACTATGTTAATGAAGTGATTGCAATGAAAATATAAAGGAATAAATGTGATTAATTAATAATAAATATATTGGAGAAATAATATGGTTTACATTTTTAATAAATAAAATTTAGTTGAAATTTTTGTTGAAAATTTTATTTTATTTTATAATTATAGTAGTTGTTTTTGTAAATTTTTTTATAAATTATTCCCTTCAGTTTTTTTATAATAGATATCTACATTATACTTTGATCTGCAAAAATTTGTATATTTTGTTCATCTTAAAGATTTTGGAGAGTCGGTTCTAATCTTAATAATTAAAAAATACAATGTTAATAATTAAAAAATTAGTAAAATAAATTTTAGTCTAGGTATACATATCAATTTATATTATGCGATGATGATCTACAGATACCGATCTATATGATATAGTCTAAATATATAATGTATGTCATTTGATTATGTTAATTCATGCAACTGAAAAATATACACATATAACATGTTAGTTTCACATATTAGACTCAAATAAACATCTCTACAATGATAACTCAACAATCATAATTCAACGACAAAAATAATTATATTCATAAAATACACCAATTATAGGTTCCAAAATTACAACAACATACACCACAATATGTATATTAACTAACATATTTATTAATATATGTCATGTCTAGTCGATATTTATCACCGTATATATTAAACCATAATTATCCTATAAACTTATATAATTTGGTTTTCACAACTTTATCATAATTAATAATTATCTATTTTTAAATTTTTTTAACATAAATACTTTTTATATATAAAATTTAACTAATTTCATACATTCAATCAAATTTATTAGTAAAAGTTTCTACTAAGTTATAAGTGAAATAGTAGTTCTACATTTGACTTTGAAAATATCATCCTATACTTATCCCAACAAATATAGAAAAGATAAAGAAGAATGTCTAAAATTTTGTATCAGGATTAAAATTTGGCCCTGATTTGTTTCATAAAATATATCAAATAGATCAATTGTTGTTAACAAAATTATAAAAGTAATTAGTAGTATTTCTTTAAAAAAATATTATTTAAAATAGTAATATTTTTAAAAGAAAATTATTTAAAATTTTGGGTGGTCGTGGTTATCGTGTGTCTTTAAGCTCCGGCACTTATTACACATAAGGAAATCCATTGAAACTTCAATGACTTGCTCCTAAGGTTGATTTTTCAACTTCTGGTGCTCCCTAGTATTTTTTTTCTTTCCAAACCCAAAGCTTGTGGTGTGCAAGAATACCTAAAAATTGGATTTTTTTTTTACTTGAGTTTTGGTGTTATTTTGCTAGTTGAGACAATCATCTTGTCAAGGAAGTTCAGTTGAACAAAGGTAAAAAAATATAACTATAGATCTTAGCTTTCATTTACAATTGAGTTGATTGCGTTTAAATTTCTACAATTTCTTATATGATTAAAATATCTCATAGGAGTCATGTGGATTTGTCACCAAATCTCATTATTGTGTTTAACCAATAAAATAAAATAAAATTATTTAGTTAATCAAGGAAACGAAAGCATAAACAACTTATTAATTCAAAATTTTCAAAAATCATAATTTATTTAAAATGACTCTAAATTCAAAACTAAATTAACAGAAAAATTTAAATACCGAGTCAAAAGACTCTAAAACTCACCGGTTAATGATGAACTATTATGTGCTTAGGATTCTTAATTGAATTAAATGGTTGGATAAAGTGATGTTATATAATTTAAGATTATTGCATATTAGAAAAGTATTTTAGGTGTTTGTGATATTTAATATGAGGACTTTCAGTTTTAAGGAAATTAGTGGGAACGAAATTTTTGTGAAAATAAAAAAGTTACTCAAAAACCCTATTGTAACCTTGATAAGTGAATTTCCTATATTTGTTATGATAATATTTGAATGTATGTTGATATCGT
Source organism: Cicer bijugum (assembly GCA_037974875.1). Lineage (NCBI taxonomy): Eukaryota > Viridiplantae > Streptophyta > Magnoliopsida > Fabales > Fabaceae > Cicer > Cicer bijugum. The sequence goes on from JBBPBT010000850.1 coordinate 13,633,779, forward strand.
TGAATTTGGGTAAAGTTGATGAAAGTTATGTGATATAGTGAAAGGTGGTAGGAAGAGGAAAGTTGGAGTATTTTTCTACTGAAAAATATTGTGACGTAGCTGCATTCAAATTCATATAACTTGAGGTAGAAAAGTCCTTTTTCGATGAAATCGATTGAGTTTTAAAGTTATATATAATACATTGTAACTTAATTTTTTTTTTTTATATAATTTTATAATATTTGGTGACATTATAAAAAATAGAAGGAAGTACATCATTCTCCATCACGAACAATGCTTCAACACCTAAGGTACATAAAAGTATACAACAAAATATACACCGGAGTTAATATGCATGTACAATTATAACATGTCTTTGATACATAAAAAAAATGTGGGAGATATATTTTTTATTGATAAATATTAAAAAATATAGAAAAAAATATTTATAATTAATAAATATTAAAATATAAAATATATATTTTTTATTTATACATA
>JBBPBT010000850.1:13641173-13653077 GCA_037974875.1 Cicer bijugum
TGGGGTGTACTCTCGTATATTATATTAATAAAATTAAATATATATTATTGATATAATTATTATATCGATAATCATTTGACAAATGAGACATAAAATTTTATATTAATTTTTTAAAAATTTCACTTAAATTAAATAAATGAAAATATACCCACGCAATGCACATATTAACATTTAGTTAACTTATGATACACTTTCCAACAAATTTACAAATAAGTTTTTCAGATATTTGATACGTAAGTTATATATACCTATATTCTCTTATAATTAACTTTCTATCTAAAATATATTCCATGTCAACAACTTATTTATTATTGTTTGATATATAATTAATTTGACTATCATTTTATTTACTATGTTGATGAACATAAATAAAATAATTAACTACACGTGAAAACTCATTAATTAGATGATTTTCATATTTATTAAATATGAATGCTTAATTTTTTTTCTATGATAATAATATACAATATTATTACTATTTCATTGTCTCAATTCGTTAAATATTATTAATATTATGTATATAATATGTATTTTTCTTATAAAGAATGACATTACAATCTTATAATTAAAAATATCAGTCATATAAAATTATCTTCTTGTACATTGCACGAGTCCATGATCTACTTAAATTATTTAAAAGTTATTGTATATTTCACAAATTTGTGCACTATTACCATTTTATACTTCCAGGTCCACAATTTGTATATGGTTTGCTACAATTTATGTAGTTGGCTCCAAATCTGTCAAGACATATTAGTGGTAATCCATTTTCGCCACTGATACAATGAAGTTGAGGAGTGACATTAATTTTTTTTTCCAAATTGATGTTCTAATTAAATTAAGGTAAACTCAAATATATGTTTAAGAATTTTGGAACCTCAAGTAGAAATTTTAGAAACACTAACGTTATATATTAATTATCAATTATATATTAATTTTCTAATTTTTTGAACATGAAAATCATCGATGTTTTGCAATTCAAAAAGTGTAATATGTAACTCTAAAAAAATAAGATGATTAATTAATTCTTAACAAATTTAGAGCCTATTTGCAAACCATTAAACACATGTTACATTGAAGCTCAGAGGAGTAGCTTCACAGATCACATTGCTAGCAGTGCCATATCGAGAGTATAAACTCAGTAACATAAAATAAAATATAAAGTAATTGAATGATGTTTTTAGACATATTTAGTGTGCTAGATATGAAAAATTCTTCAATATATATAACTTGCGAGTGCCACTATGCAATGTAAATATGTAATCCAAATTTAATCTATCATACATATAATAAACACTTTTTTTTTACATACATATAATAAACATTTGAGCAACTCAAGCATTAACTTGTATAAATACTTAAATGGTGACAACTTTAAGTAAAAACAGGACCACTACTTTTTGTCAACTTGGAACAGATTTTAAATTATCAATACTCGGTCAAATCCAACAAAGTTAACGTTCATACTAAAGAGAAATAAAACTAGTTTAAGGAATTCTAGACAAAAATGTTATGATTAAAAAAGTGAAACTATATCTATACGGGTTTGAGGACAACAACTCACCCTTTTCAATTAGCTCACCCCACAACTAAGTAGTAAAATATTTAAAGAACTTAAAGAAAATTATCAACAGAATTTCAATTTTAACAAACAAATATGCATTTAACACTTCACACAGTTACATGCATGCATATTGTACTCATTCCAAGAATCTCAAACTTAATTTTCCAGCATAAAAAGTAACTTTTCCCTTACAAATCATCACATAAACAGAATCCCACATTCAGATACCCCATCATTTGAGATTTATGGTTATTCAAAACACATAAAAGAGAAACTCACATGCATTTTTACTAAAACACTACTCAATATTTAATCGAACACATCTTATTTGCATGCGTCTCAATTACCAATTATTGCTCAAGGCACATGCATATGACACAACCCATCATTCAATACTCGACATAACAACCAATTAACCCTAATAAAACTCTAAGCACACCCAAATAGAGAGATTCTAGAGGGGTGGTCTATGTTACCTCAAGAAAAAAGATTAGAGACACAAAACTTGATTTCTAACTTCTTCTCTCAAGACTATTTAACTTTAAAAACGAAAATAAAAACTGATACATTACACATAACACCGGGTAAAAAAATTATTTTTTATATAATAATATTCAGAGTTCAAATTGATTCATCCGTATAAAAATTGCAATATTTCACTCAAAACAAGAAGCGTGCATTTGCTATTGCAACCTTATATGCATTACTGCTTCCTAACTCATCAACGTGAGTGGACATTTTATTCCTCTTCTATAATTATGCAAAAAAAAAAAATGATATATGAAACAAACATATAGAATGAATTGTCATTGCTTGAAGCACATCAATATATAATTTTATGGTACAATATATTTATATTATCATATCTTGGAAGCATCGGCAGTGACTCGGTTAAGGGCAATGGCGGTCTTTGAGCCAGAGACGCGCCCCAAATGCTTGTTGATGAAGTCCCCAGCTGACATGAGCTTTCCAATATCAACGTTGGTTTTCACACCGAGTCCATTCAGCATGTACACAACATCTTCAGTAGCTACATTTCCTGAAGCCCCCTTAGCATATGGACAGCCACCAAGTCCAGCAACTGAAGAATCCACTGCACTTATTCCCATCTGTTTAAATGCATACAAACCAATAATGTCCATTAATAACTGTGACTACCAAATCATAATAAAAGGCAGACCCAGTTTAAGCCTGGTTATACACGTATCTATATTCTAAAAAATATATGATCCAGATTTTCTACAGCTGGAAAATCCTGAATTTGCAACAGTTGTGTATCTCTGGCTGTCTGATCAGGGATAGGATGGCTCATGTTTCAAATCGGTAAATCACATTCGAAATACGCAGTTGAAATGTGATTTGTTTGATCTTGATCAGGCAACTCTGAGATGCATGGCTGCAGCAAATTCAGGATAATGCAACTGCAGAAAATCCAAATCTAATATTCATGGGTGCTAGTGAATTTCCATTAATTATAACGGTTTGATGGTTAGTTCATTGATTGGCCCTTTTATTACACATTACATATATAAAAGAGGCATAAGCTCAATAAACAAGAAAATGAAAAATTCAAGCTATTTGTTAACTTACTTGGAGTGATACAAGAATATTTGCAAGGGATTGCCCATATGTGTCATGGAAGTGGACAGCAAGCTTTTCTACGGGTACAACTGCCATTACAGCGAGAAGCATAGGAACTACGGTTCCTGACCATAACAAAAATAACAAACTGTCAGAAAGAGTATTCGGGATTAAGAGGAAAAGCATATATAGTTTGACGTTAATCCTCCAATTCTTCCCATTTTCAATTAAATATTTAACACTCATTTACTATTTCCAATGTTAGTAACAAAAATACTACCTTATTTTCCCTTTGTTGTCTGTTCTCAATTATTTGTATAGAAAAATGGTGAAAATAACATTATGTTATTAAAAATCTTTGAAAAGATGAAATGGTAAAAACAAGGGTAACAATTATGTAGTTACATGAAAACAAGAAGAATCACTTTCTCAAACCAAGTATGCATATGCATTTAATTTTAAATTAGAAAAAAGAAAGTCATCTAACTCATTACCTGGTGTGCCTACGCCAATTGTGTCACCAAGAGAGATTTCGAAGCAACCCATGTCATTTAGTTCTTTAGCCACATAAGCTACTTTAGACGGAGAGATTGGCCCTTCAACTGGGCATCCAACAACGCATGATACATACCTACCAAGTTTAAATACAGAGCACTGATTGGAATAAGTAGAACAGAAACAGAATTTCTATCCATAAAATTAACAATATCAACACAAAGGGACTTTTACGTGTCTAACTATTAGACCTTGATGGCTTGACTTGATTGCATTTCAAACATACAAAGGTTTTCACAAGTGCCAAATTATCTCAAAATAGCAATACAAATATAGGTGTTGAGACTGGTTTTGAGTATTTAATAAAAATGTATTGTCTGCTTTATAAGTATCAATACTAATTTCACATGTTTAGTTTAAATTAAATCAACATAATTACATTTGTATCTCTTTAAACTTTACTCTGCTTGAATATCTACATTGATTCTGGGACTGATTTGATAAGTAATAGAGTGCAAATGAGATGGGAATATATACTATTATATTTACCAATAAATACTAGGGACCTTAAATATGGTAACTGCCAAAGATATAAAACTATTTCTAGGTCTACTTTTAGCTTATGTTTGTGCTGAATCCTTGTACAGCCATGTTCTTAAATATAACATTAAAACTTTAGCGCAAGGTAAAATGAGTTTGTGCATATGTTATCCATGCTTCAGGTCCAAAAAAAGTCAAGAGTATATACATATATATATATATATATATATATATATGTAAATTACTACAACTACATTTCAAAATGTAGAAGCTGTTAAAAGTACAAATACAAGTTAACTAGTTTAATGTAAGATGAACTTTTCAATTAATTTACATAGATTCTGCCAAATATAAAGAAGACATTGCAGGGTAACAAATGCAAATCCTATAAAATATATCAAATGAAAAACAAAATATTTGGAAATCTTTCAGTCAAGCATACAAACCAACTTGCAAGTATATTGAAGTAGAGATATTTGATGGATGCTTAGAAATTGAATAATGGAGCCAAAAATACATACCCTCGAACTGGAATTGAGAGCTCTTTAGCAGCACGAGTAACAGCTCGATAGCGGGCAAGACTCTCTTCAATACTACAATTAATGTTTGATTTTGAGAAAGATTCCGAAGCTGATGCAAAAACAGCTACTTCTCTAGCTCCAGCTGCAATAGCAGCTTCATAACCCTATAAATGTAATATATAGATCAGACATCTGAATGTAAATTTGACCATTAACAGATGTTCTAGTTTATAGTTGTTATGGATAGTTGTACCTTTAAATTAGGAGTCAAAACTGGCAACCTGATGCCTCCCAGATTATGAACTGCTTGCATCACATCCTTTGCATCAGCCAACTGAAATAAATAAATGGAATTCAAGCAGGTAAATCTCAAATCACACTGGAAATAAGTTGGTTAAGAAGGATAACAACTAGTACTCTAGTTGTCCTCATATCTTTTAAAATGGAAAGATAGCCTACAACTGTGCACCAAGAATTATGCTAGAAACACACTCTCTAACACACTCTTCTCAACACACTCTCTAATTAGTTGAAATTCAAATAATTCCTATGAAATTTACGTGGGGCCTACATGATTTAGTGAGACCCATTTGAATTTTAACCATATAGCAATCTATGTGCAGCAAATGGGAAAGGTCTGTTGGAATTGAGTGATTTTGAGGTTATTTGATGGGAAGGAAAATGGATAGAAAATATTTTTGACCTTTACCTTTTAACTTATGGGATGGGATTGACAACTACTACCATGTGAATGCACCTCGAAGAAAGTGTACCATAACAATAATTCATAATATCAATATGAAGTTTAATAAATTTGAGTCATTATACCTGTGGGACCCATTTGGGGGATACAAAACTAGTAGCCTCAATGACAGATAACCCAGTAGATGCTAGTCTATGAATCAATTCAATCTTTACAGCTGTTGGTACAATGTTCTTCTCATTTTGTAATCCATCCCTTGGTCCAACTTCAACTATCTTAACAAACTCTGGCATACCTTTCATAAACTGCATTACCCAATTAAAAATTTGAAGTACGTTACATACCAGGCAAAGAAATATGAAAATATCACCAACTAGAGTGAATTAAAACCGTATGACATAAGACAAAATGGAGATACAAAAAGAGACATCAATGAAGTTACTGATTTAATATTTACAAAAAAACTATGCTAGAACAGAAAGTACTGCTGCCATTGCATTACCTTATATGCCATATCCTGTATGTCATTGTTATTGCGCTTTCGACTATACTGGTAATCTGAGGAATAAAATGAATTATCAAATTTCATTGAGTTTCTCCCGATGGTCATAGTCTTTTGACTGAAAGAGTCACATTGGGACTTGTCTGTCGTTTGCCTTTTCCAAGGGAATGTCTCTGCGGTGTACTCTTCGTTGTCTTCACTGCACATAATATAGTCTTAAGGATATGTTATATATAGTGGGCAGATAATAGATTGGTTGTATGTGAAAGAAGTTGATGGAAAGTAAAGGATGAGAAAATGAAGTTGAATGATAAGTAAATATATGCATAGGTTTTGACTTGTACTAGGTTGCAAAATATGACTCGCCTGCAGGAGTTAGATGTGCTGCAACTTCGTCCTTCAATCCAGTAGTTTCCCATGCCCAAATTATCTACTTGTGGACGGCAACAACCAGTTGAGAACCTCCGAACTCTATCCATGGTACTCATGCTTGGCAATTTGTCAAGGCCAAGTGGCTCCTCCAAACTTGACATGGTGAAGAGGATGAGAAAAGGGAGCTGGCAAAATATGTTCAAAGTAAGTATTGTGCAATGGGAATTAATTTAAAATTATTTCTATCATTTCCACCAGGTTGTAGGGAAATATGTACATTCAAAAGCATATTGTCTATTCTATACAGTGAAATCTAATAACAATCACTACTCTACTGTTTAATGTTTAACAATCAAGATGCTATTGGCTAAAACTTCAAGACAAATTTGTTGTCTTTATCAGATTTATTCACTACAGATAGTTGTATATGATATAATAGATAATGAAATAACTTGTGATGTAAAGTAAAATTCACTAGATCAAGAAAGGTGGTAGCTGGGAATTGGGCTATGCTTGTTTGAGAGTGTGGAAAATAAGGAGGGGGAGTAAAGATGGAACAAAATAGAAAGGGTTTTGATTTTTACTCCTTTAATGGTATGGGAAACCACTTTAATCTTACTTTTATACTCTAACACACTTTCAATCTATAGTAGGGGCAAAAACTTTTCATGTGCTGAACTCCACTTTGAGCTTTCCCATATTTTTTTTGTAAAAAGCAAACATGAAGTGATTTTCATTCCAAAATCTCTGGCTCCGTATTTTCAGCTTACTCACATACAAGGATAGCCCAATAAAGCATGAGTATTTCTAAAATGATGAAGTACCCAAGTACTTACCCGGTAGCAATACTCGTGAGGTACTCCACTTTTTCTCATTATTTTACTGCGAGTGAAGTTGATAATTTTCTTATATATTAATATAACATTATTTGTGCTTTTGAGTTTATTTGTTATTGCAACCAAACAAAATTTGTGACTTTTTAAATCTTATTGTCAATTGAACAATTTAACTTAGTTAAATTATATATAAAAAAAATCATGTTATTCATTGACGTACAGGTACATATGCATCACAGGGATAGCCTCTGTCCAAAAGGCATTTGCAAATGAAACTGATATCCATATTTTTAAAGTCACTAGAGTCAAGCCTAAGGCTGTCCTAGACACATCTCTCCTTCAACCATGACCATGGGTTCAAAAACAGTAATGTTCCAACAAATGCAACAGTGCCACTACCAGACGTGAAATATAATGTTTCATATTTTATGGTACAAGAATTACATAACTGTAGATTGTTCATGAACGTTCCTTGCTTTACAAGTCAATTATTGACATTTATAAAATTAATTTTTTTCATAAAGACAGTTAGTTACCTATACATAATTCAAACTCTTTTAAAAAAACTGAATATTTTGCAAATAAGTTTAATCAATCATCAAGCATTTAAAAGTATAGCCTAGGAATTCTTTTTAAAAGCATAGGCCTAGCCTAGCTAAGTGAAAGTTGTTAACCTCTGTAACAAGAATAATCAAGTGCAAATGCAAAAATCAAAACTGAGCCAACTTTTACATTGCAACTCAGAAACACACAAGAAAACCTTCCATAAAACATACGCATTATCTGCTTGGGACCATTAAACTACATTATACAGTTGGATTCTTAAATTGCAATTGATATCCTTTAGAAATTGTAATTAATTCCTTTGTTTAATATGTCATAGAGCTAATTCAATTACATTCCTCAATCAACTAATCAAAATTGTGAGACGAATAGCAGAAAGCATGTAACAAACAGCAACATGAAAAACTCAAGAGTTATAAAGGTTGAACAATTGAACGTGAAACACAGTTCTTAAATAAATTTTAAAAAAAAAACAAGTAAATTGAATGAATGGAAAAATAAACGAGAAAGCACAATTAAAAGCAATCAAGCATAATCAATGTTATATATGATAATTCAACTCACCAAATTCCCTTAAAATTGCAGCAAATAAGGAATTATTATAAGAAGAACGAAGGGAAATTAGACGAAAGAATTGGAGGAAAGTTCAGGCGAGATTAGGGTTTATATGAAACCCTAGAAATTGGGGGAATTCGAATTTCGTGATATTTACGAGAAAATCAAAATACGCGGTATGAGGAGAAAAAGACGATTTTCACTTAAATAATGAATAATAATAATAATAATAAATTGGTGTGGTTGGTAGGGGAATGGTTCACCAAAGAAGAAGAATGTGGCCATCGTTTAATGTCATTAAATCATAGTATATGGTTTGTATAAATTAGCTTACAAAATCTAATAAATATTCCCTCTAACAACATTCTTAATTAAATCTTTTATCTGGTGTTTATATTAATCAGATTGATCTAAAAATGTTACACATAATTGATAAGACAATAAAAAATATAAAAAAATAAATAAATTTAAGTAAAAATAGATAAAATAATAAAGAGAAAATAATAAATAAATAACTTTGAATAAAAAATTAATTCACATCATTACCACTGTAGTTGAATGAATAGGTACGATAATATATAAGACATTTTAGTCATCACCATCTATCTATCTACATCAAATGGTTTTTTATGAGACGCATGGTTGAATATGGTTGCCACGTCTATTCTATATTTTGTGGAAGCATTCTCGTCACAATGAAACCACACAAGTCATGACTCAATGTTCAAGCATTCTTCTCATATCACAAATGAATATCTAAAATACACGAACGGATGGGAGGTGCCCGTAATTTGATACCACAAGATCTCTTACGCAAAGAGACAAACTCATATATTGTGTGAACAAAATAAAAATACCATAAACTATCTCTACCTTTCGGTTGAGAATCACATTTAATATGTTCATTTATTACCTGAATTTTGAAATTATTGTTTTTATAGAAATTATTCATTCTTTTTATATGTCACTATATATATATATATAAAAAAAAACAAAAAGTAGTTATCTAATATAACATTTGAGTTCAGCTTAATTCGAAAAAATTCAATTAAATTGAAATTAATTTGATTCAGTATGGATTGATGAAGTAGTTCACTAGTTTAAAGAATCAACTTAGTTTAGAGTGAACTAAAGCCAGTTCAATTCAATTTAATCGAACTATATACTGTTCAGTTTAATCTATATATACTTTTAGTTTATAATTAAACTTTGTCAGCCCCTGATTCAAACAAAAATAAAGTATTACAAGAAATAGGTATTACAAGAATAAATAATGAAGGTTTCAACAAGGTTTCAATGGAGACAAAGGGGAGTGAAAATGAATTGCTGAATAAGAAATAAGGTGTATCAGAACTATGAAGTTTGAAGGAAATAATAGATTTTCAAATAATTATAATTAAAGAGTTTTCAAAGGTGTTTAAATAATATTTTAGGTAACTTAAGTTGAGCCAGAAGAGTCAATATTGAAGTCAAAATAGTAAATATCTACATCTTTTTTATTCCATTAGTTGATTAGCCAAAAATGTCTACTTGATTAACACTATGCGACAACTATTCTTTTGTGATGTTTTAACGGTAACTTGAACTACCGGTATCCGATTAAAACATTATTTGTAATGTTGGAAAGTTAAGAGAAAAATCTACAACAATTATAGATATAACTTTAAGCTAATTGAATCTTTGATTAAGAATTTATTCTCTCGACAATCTCGAGTGATAAATGAAGAAATAAATTCATGCTAAGAAAATAATAGGAGAGAGTAATAAATATTAGAGAACGAGAAAAAATAGAAGTTTTTGAAAAACTATTGAAGTTTATTTGTGTTTTAATCTTAACAAAAACTATGTATATTACTTTAAAATATTAAATTATATTATTCAAAATATAACTCCAATATTTTTTTTTGCAAGTTACAAAATACAAATTGAGTTTCAATAAGAAAAATTTATCGAAGAAATTTTAAAAAAAAATTAGGTTACTAAAATTCATAAAAGAAAACAATGTGAGTTAGAAAAATACATTAATTACTTTCTAACATTAAGATATTATATATTACAAGTAAGACTTATTGAACACCAATTCATCTAAACAAATCTTCTTCAAAAATTGATAAAATCATTATTTTTTAAAAGATCATGATTTCATACAATAGCTTTTATGTAGTTATGATCTTTATGATTAATTTTGCTTTGTTTTTTAGAACATCGTTGTAAACAAGCACTTTCCTGAAGGTCCTTCTAGTAAATTTAATTATGCACCAAGGCCATTGTCTGTCGTATGAGAAATATTTGACTAATTGTGCAAACAAATTAAAACCAGAATTAATGTGGTAAACAAATACCCGATAATTTTGACAAAGTTTGGAATGATTGCATTCGCATTCACATTATCAACCCTTTAATTTAAGGTTAATGTTAAATGATATCAATGTTGAATATTCAATTATGAGTCTTTAGTCCCACATTGACTAGGACTGTAATGGGAGAATGACTCATAAACCTGGTTTTGGATTGATATGGTGTCTTAAGTCTCTTATTATCCTTGTTTAGCCCATTCCAAATGTTGTGCTCCTCTCGACTTGCTCCTCTCGACTAGGCATGGCAACGGGGCGGGGCGGGGGCAGATTTCGCGCACCCGCCCCCGTTACATAGCGGGTCTAAAATTTAGACACCCATCTCCGCCCGCAACGGGTCTCGGATTTCCCCGCCCGCACCCGCACCCACTCATATATATATAAAATTATAAATTAAAAAATCATATTTATTATAATAACATAATTATTATTAAATAATAATAAAATTAAAAAATATTTTTTATAAAGATAAAATTATAATTTTTAATATTTAAGAAAATATTAAATATATTTAATATATATATATGTATATAAAATTTAAAAATTGCAATAATATTACTTGCGGGGCGGATGCGGGTGCGGGGTGGATATCATCACCCCCAAACCCGCCCCCGCCCCCGAATTTTAATGTCGGGGAAAATCCGCACCCGCACCCAATTAAAGCGGATTTTCCCCGTCCAAATCAAGCGGGTTTGGGTGGGTACCCGCGGGTGCGGATTTTATTGCCATCCCTACTCTCGACTCCCCAACAACCAATTCAATTAATGTCTCATACTTATAGAAAATATTTGGAGATTTTTCTGTCTCATTTATAAGAAAAAATTAATTTTAAAATATATTTATTATTTAAATGATTTTTTTATTTAATTTTTGTCTTTTAAATATTAGTTGTTATATTTAATGTCGCACTTTTATATGAAAGTTATATTTGTAAAAATTATTAAAAAAATGTTAATAATAAATACTTTTACATTGACGTTTTTTCTTCTTCTTTATAATTGTGTCGAGATGGAGTATTCTATATCATTGTGATGATTGGTTGTAGGCTTTAAACCTTAGTTTTAATATAATAATATCATAGGATCAATTATACTTAGGTACAATTCATTAATTTAATTTTAGATAATATTTTAATTATTTATTTTTTTCTTTAATTAGGTCTTTATTTAATTTTAAATAAATAATTTAATTTTTTATCTTTTAAAATATTAATAATGTTATCATTGTTTTACAAAAATTTATTAAAATTTTAAAATAAAATTTATAAAATTAATTATCATCTTTAATATTATACAAATTTTATCAAATTTATAATTC
>JBBPBT010000850.1:13658730-13674697 GCA_037974875.1 Cicer bijugum
TTAGAGATGAAATTCAATTTCAAACTCTTATCATTAAATTAACACTTCAAAGATAACATGATATTAAATAATTTTGTTTCTTGATATTACAATGTCAAACTCTTACCATTAAGTTAACCGAGATAATATGATATAAAAAATAATCCTGTAAAAACATTTCCTATTTTCATTTTAAAAAATATAAGTTCATTTTACTTTGATGAAAGATTTTTAAAGTAAACTATTATCATAGAGATAAGATAAAATGGTAGTCAATAAAGATTCATTTATTATTAGAAATAATGAAAATAATGTTTTGACATTTTCATCATTTCTATAAATATAGACAATCATTCAATTAAAAAATCTCTTATTTTTTTATTAACGAATAAAATTAACACAATTTTAAAAAATAAAAACAAGAAATACTTTCACGAAATAAAAGACCATAAGTTATACATGTATCTATCGATTCGAACATATAGTAAGAATATCAAACACTAACAAAAATATGCATCAACCTATTAATTTTTGAATGATGATAAACCGATAGTTTTGTTGTTCTTTAAATTTCTTTTATAGAGTGTTTGAAAGTTGGATTTGAATTTTATAGGGGACAAAAAATAATTAAAATCTCACTATAAGTTGGAACAGGAGAGAATACTCTAAAACGATAAAACAGTTTTTTATACAAAATTATTCTAATATGATAATATAATTTTCTATTAAGATACATAAATCTAAAAAAAAAAAAATGAGTATCTTAAGTGTGTGTATATATATATATATTAAAAAATTAATTTGGTGTCCTTATAAATATGAGGTGCACGATATGAGGCCCCGTGCACTTGCACCTCTCGAACACATTCAAGACCGTCCGTGAAACTTCTTAAGATCCAAGCTAAATAACACATGTGCTAAGGATAAAAGGAAATGGAAGAGTTAAGTAGTTTCACTAATTTGAGTTAAGAATTTAAAAAATTAAAGGCTTGGATTTCAAACTTCATAAGCGAAAAAATACTAACTTAACAACTATAGTAATATATAAATAACATTTGCCAATAAAAAATTATTGCTGTAGATTTTATTTGCCGAGACTTCCTTCAATATTCACTAAGAAAAGTGTGGTGAATGATCCAACTCATTTGATTTATGCTATTAAAGTTTAACCAAGTTATTTAATTGGCAATGACTTTTACAGTAGTATTTTTATGATTTAGTTATGATTAAGACATCAAATAATAATGATACTTGTAATATTTCCACAAAGTGTGAAAAAGTTTATACAATAAACATATCAAAACAGTGATTTTAAAAGTAATTAAATTATAATCAAAATTTAATGATTATACTCAAAATTAGTTTTAGGCTTCATTCACTCTTGAACCAGTCCACTTAAAAAGAAAAGAAGAATTTGAAGGAAAGGGGTCAAAGATCACCCCATGTAAAACATTGCATTTAATGTTATACATAATTGATACTAAATTGTTATTATTAATCTGTAGACACTAAAGAACACAATGGATTATTTCCCACCTTGACTATAATATGATTAAAAGAGTTCTACTTTAAATAGAGCACTTACAAGCCTCAAAATATTCTTATCATTCAAACTTTAGCCAAGTTCATTTCTCATTTCATTTCCATAATCACCATGGCACAAGGTGAAACTCATTAAAACATTGCTATATGAATACCAAGTCACTTCATGGAGGCAACACAACTTGTTGGCACAATATAAGATCAGAGATGGTCTTTCCATGACGATCAACTCTTCGCGAACAGTTGACACCGCCATCTAAGATATTCCTGATAACAACATTCAATGACTGGATTCCCTTAACTTCATATATCTCCACTTTAACATTTTCACTGACCCTTTTGTCTCTTTGATTTCTTCCATCTAAATCAAGAGAAGGCGACAAATCAAGAAGTGGCGAGACCACTGATTTCACCCATTGACATGTGATAATTGGTTTCAACCTCTCGATGTCAGGAGGAAAATGCGGAATGAGGGAAAAATTGATGTCATTTCCTTTATCTCCAGCTCTGCTGTGTGCTACATTGTAAAGTTGAATCTTTTGGCCTGATGGTGCAGGTGTGGAACTTCTACAACGTGAAACAAATTCTGAGGTGGATTTATCAGTTTCAGTTTGCAAGTTTGGTTGCAATGTCAATGTGTTTTTCAGATTATATTCTTGATCAACTACTTCATTTGAGTGACTTTCTTTGTTCCTCTTCACCCCGATTCGCCAGAAAATGTCGTCTCGCCTAACCTGAAAAATAACCTAGCTATGATGAATCTAACAGCATGGTAATCAAACTGGCAATAAGATCACTAGTACAGCAACCTAAACAAACTTTGTATGTCGAGAAACCACACGTTTCATTAATGTTTAAGTTAATTATCACATTTCAGCAGTTCAGAAGGATCATTTCACGGCAAACAAACTGTATGGTTCATTGAGTTCCAAGTTGTCATTGTCTGAGGCATAATGTTGATGGAACAGCCATCAAGCATTATACTCCCTCCGTTCCTTTTTAGCTGTTGTTTAAAGGTTAATTATACATATCAAGACTACTAATAAATTTTGTTACTTTTGATATGATTATTTGTACTTTTCCTCCAGTACCCTTAGATTTTTATTATCTCATTCAACTTATTTCTCTGTGTAATAAATAATGAAGAGTATTGACAAAACAATAGTAAATGTTGTATTAAACTTTGAAACAACAAATAAATAGAAACAAAATTCCTCTCAAAAGTGACATTTTTCTCTAAGGTGTTCTACTGAAAATTTGGATTTGGATAGAACTCAATGGACTCAATTGATCCAAGTGGTAAAGTATAGTCATAATGCATGCATATGCTCATGTATGAGAAAGATGAAGAGAGGAAGGGAAAGAAGAGAGTACCAAGTGTTTTTCTAGAAGAATCTCTTTCTTATATCCGGTACTGCATTTAAACCCAAAAGAGATGTCAGTAACAGGAAGGAGTAATATAGGTCCTCAAATATTACAATCACATTAGCAATGAAGAAGTAATATGTATATAATTAGTACAACATAAACTTGCTATGCAAAGTTCAACAACCCGGTTTCAATTTTTTGTGGCAGCATCTTTTGCATTTGCAGTTTCCATAAGAATTGTTATCAAGTTTATTTCAAATAAAAATTGAAGTGAAACATTCAAGAACAATGACATTTAAATACCCAGAGCAGAATCTGATAATCCAATTCCAAAGCAATGTGGAGATCTACCAGCAAATTAAGTGAAACTTCAAGTAATAAAACTAAGGATTAAATATGTATTTTCTCCTTATTAAATACCCACCATCTAATCTTATAAACATTTTCGCTTAAGCTTTATCCCCCACTTATTGCACGTTACGAGAATTACTTACTGTCTTTTTACTTCTGATTGAACAAACGGAAATTCAGGTTAGTACTAGTCACCTGAAATTTTTAAATGGTGCGGCGTCCTGAATTAGAACTTTCTTTTTGTTTTTAGTTGGTTTAAAATGTAAATTAATAGTTAAACAAGTTTATTATTTAAATTCAAATCATGATAAAATCTTGACTCAACCACCGCGTGAACGCCACACCATTTAAAAAGTCCGCATGATAAGCACTGACCTAAATTTTTGTTTGTTCTGTGAGCAGAAAAAAAAAACAGCAGGGACCAATTCTCGGAACATGAAATCAGTGAGGGACTAAACTTAGATGAAAGGTGTTTTGAACAGACTAAAATCATATTTATTCATAGAATATATGGTTTCACCAGCAATCATCAAATCGGAAGAATATTGATTACCAATTCAACACAGATCAACTATAAAAGCTGGCCATTGAAACACTAATCAAACACTAGCACTGTAAATTTAGAGGGACATTGACCTGATACCCCCACCACCAGCTGGTCCATTTGTATACAATGCTGTAAATTCTCTAGTAAATTGGACAGCATGTTCCTTCAGCTCAAAAAGTCCATCCATGCGTAACCTAATATCTTCATTATTCCTCTGTGGTGAAGCATTTCCATTGCTGCTAGCAGCTTTGAGGCTATCAAACCCAATTATATAAGCAAGTATATGGTGATTAAGACCAGGAAATGTTTCTTCCATCCATGATCTAACCTAATAAAGCATATGAACAATATATCAAATAAATTATAAAAAATAATAATCAAGGTGGAACATGAATCTACAATGATTTCTGTAGGATATAAAGTTTACCAGATATTCAGCTGCTTTAGCACGTTCAATGCATTCACAGCCTCCATAAGATATCTCTCCCCATCCTTTCCATCCACAATCCTATATGAAATATTCATAGCAAACAAACAAAGGATATATTATTTATACTATCAATATCAATCTTAAAACGAAAAAAGAAATGCAACGCAGAAATAATACAAACGAGTGCAAGGTGATCATAGACGTGAATTCTGATGAGAATGATTGAGAAATGTACCTTTGGAACCAACTGCAGAAGTTTATCAGGAAACGATATAGTAGATGCTTTTGCCCCAAAACAGAGAACTTTACAGCTTGATAATGGAAGGAATGAAACATCATGAAAGTCAATGACCTGTTATAGAACACAATATGAGTCATCTAGTCATAAATCCTCGATATCCAGTGCTTCATAACAAACATCTAACTTACTACATCAGGAGTCACATAAGCACTGGGGTCTCCAATCTCATAGAGTAATTGTTCAGCACATGTATTGAAATTCAAAACTCCTCCACTACCTTCAGCCTTTGCTACACACACTTGTCCATCGAAACGGATTTCAGCATACGGAAGTGATATATCGCGTAGTTGCTCAAAGGACATATCTCGGTACTTATCTCCTAAAATAAACAAGAAAGAGCTTAGAGAGTCATCCCATTCGCACAATACATGACTTATATTGAAGTCTTAAACCATATGCAATATTTACGGACCTGGATGCATGAAATATCCTCCTGTGAGTTGACTACCGCATTCTAGAAGATGGCCAGCCAGAGATCCTTGAGCTATATGCTCTAACTCATCCCAGTTCCAACCTAGTTCATAAACCTACATGTATATCAACCTTATCATTCAGAATTTTATCCAACAAATAAATCTAGCTGCAGATAATTAAACACTGGAACTCTTATGATCCTATATTCTACTTAAAAGTATTGTGGTCTAAGATATTTGGCATACTCCACAGAAGACGTCTAGAATTTTTCTGAAAGAAAATCTCAATTAATGCGATAACATAAAGTACAGGTAAGTCAGTTATTGTTCTCTATCTCTACATCAACTTTTTCAAATATTTCAAGAATCTTGCAATAACTATAAGTTTTTTAAAGAACAAATTCTCCTATAAGTTGAAATTAGGTTCGCGGTCTCAATTTTTTCAAAAGCTCTCCCATTTGAATTCTCCATAACCATCTAAAAGCTTAAACAGACTATTCTCAAAGTGGAGATGCGTAAACTTATTTTTATTGAGAAGCTCCTATAAGTTCAAAGTAAATCCAAATTAGGCCTTGATCATAGAGACTTTGATAATTGCTACCGTATCATAACACAAATGGTCCCTACCTAGTACCTACATTTGACACCACTGTCGGATGAAATTTTAACAGTGTATGTATGAAGGTCTATTTCTCTAAAACTTCCTATGTAACATCAGCAAAGTAATTACTCGTGATTCTAGTAAAACCCAATATTTTACTTGTGAAAACTCGATATTGTTACTTAAATAGCAAGCATTGATGAAGGAAAGAGGCAAAGATGGGAAATACGAAGAAAAGAGCAGATGAGATTTCATACCATAGGTGCTAAGAATAAAGCAGCATCCGAAAGTCTTGATGTAATTATAACATTTGGTTGGTATTTTTCAAGACAGTGAACAATTGGAGCAGCTCCCAAGTAGGTGCTAATACCCTTCGCATATTACAGCCAAATTTCATACCCAGCTTAACAAAAACAAGTAAAGTAGAGAAAGCATACATGAATCACAAAATTTGACCAGATTCTGCATAGTTTTATCGACAGATAATCAAAGAGGAATAGAATGATCCATTAACTCAACAAATGAATGATAAGAAAACAGCCACATAAAAACAGATTCTTACACCCTCCATGATATATTTTTTCGTAGGTGAAAATCCTGAACCTGAAAAACAGCATATGTCTATATATAAGTCGTAGAACTAAGCATGGAGAATAATAAGAAAATCTCCCAACTTATTTTCTTTCATTAACAAATAAATATATTATAAGCTGATGTGTAACAGAATGTGAAAACAAATTTCAGAGACAAGTAAACAAAATATAAATTTAGTTTGTATTCAAACCTCCTTCCCCAAAACATTGCAACATTCCATTAAATTAAATTTAATAATAAAAAGGATAAAGGAATCACACTTCACAGGGAAATATAAATACCTAAACTTGTAACAGAAACCTCATGAGCAACAGCGACAGAAACATCAAGCCCAAGTGTGGTAGCTACTTCCAAAACCTTCCGTTGAGCACCGAGAGGATCCACTTTTAGAAACAAGAATGATTGAAGTTAGAGCAACAAATGCAAGAAAACATATAGTCCATTAATTTAAACCGAATTCATTACAAAAAGTGTCAGTGAACTTATAATATCTTTTGATGATCAACAATTGTTAAATGATCCATTTTATGAAGGATTAAAATTTCTTACTAGCACCCATATTGGTAATTATGCAAGTTCCTCTTTCCAAAGCCAGAGGCAGCAGCATATTCATCCAGCTAGAAACTGCAAATAAAATTTTACAACAATCAGAAACTTAAGATGAGAATAAAGCACGAGCATTTAAAAAAACTTCAGAATTTGAAAGTAACAACAGAAGGTTCAGTTGAGGCATAGGTAACAGATATAGACATAAGTGGGATCATTATTTGAGAGCAGCTAACACCAAGTATAACATAGCAAGAAAATAAAATCAGTGTTGTCAATTACAGATAGTTTGTTCAAATTATGTTATGCAACAGTGCTATAGAGCTATTATTGCCACTATTCGAAAAACTCCATACTAAATTGTGTATAGCAGAAAAATAGAAGTTTGTTAACTTTGCACTACAATATAGCTGCTATTTGTCAACACAGAATAAAATTCATCTGAAATTGTTATTGTGTTTAAGCTTGTGGCAAGAAATAGGTATTACATTGAAGAATCAAAACTTATTGAAGTAAAAAGGAAAAAACGAATTTGTTTGATTATTAAACACATACTCTGAGAATCATAACCATCACCACCAGACAACATGATTTGATATCGATCAGCTAGAGTACGCTCCGCTAGGCATTCAAGAACTAGATAATTTAGTTCTTGAACTCTTTGCAGCAACTTAAGAGCAGCCAAAGGCCTATCACCACCAAATCCTGCTCCACAGCCAATGTAAACCTTATCCCTTCGCCTTTTCGGATTACTTCTCTGTAATGTAACATCAACATAGTTGGCAATTGGTATCTATGAAACACATATACTAACATACTGATAATGACACTAACACGTTGATACCAGTAATAATTTCATAAAATGAATTAATTGAATGTAATAAAGGAGTAAGTGTCATGTTAGTGATCAACGTGTCAATGTCGTGTCAGTGATGAAGGTTCGGTGTCGTGTTGGACACTGGGACACGCCTTCGATCAGAGGTGTCAGTATTGATGTTGCTGCATTGAAGACAACAATTATAAAGATAATAACAAAAGATAGGGAATAATAAGTTTACGAGTTTGATTAAACAATTATGAATCTCTTCTCCGCCGTGGCGTTCCATAGCTTTAACTTCTGTCAAGGCACTGCCAGCAAAAGAATGACAAGATGAAAAAATAGAATCCAAAAGCCATCCAAATATCTCTATAGAAATAAACTGAATTAATGCAAAGCAAAACAAAG
Source organism: Cicer bijugum (assembly GCA_037974875.1). Classification (NCBI taxonomy): domain Eukaryota; kingdom Viridiplantae; phylum Streptophyta; class Magnoliopsida; order Fabales; family Fabaceae; genus Cicer; species Cicer bijugum. Next base: position 13,666,628 of record JBBPBT010000850.1, read on the forward strand.
GTGCAAGTTATTAAATCAAAGGGATTAAATAAAGTCCCTAAAACATGATCTAAAAGGAACATTATCAAGTTTCAAAATGTAAAATTTTGGCACAGTTTAACAAGAAAGATGTCATATGTTATTTATCCAGTGCTAAGGGTTGTGACATAGAAGGAGTATTTATCTATGGACATATTTTCTCTCCTCCTAACAAACTAACCACTAACATATGTCTAAAAAAATCCTCTGAACTGCCTCCAGTCAAACGTCAGCCATTGGATTAATCTAACGGCAATTATATTAACTTAACGGCTGAAGTTTGATCAGAGTAAAGTGTAGAGGATCTAGGGTTTTACAAATCCTCTTTTGCTTATGATTGAACTATAATATCATATCAAATGAAATTCACAACAACCAAGAGAAGTCAATTGAATTGACACACACAAAAAATAAATCAAATTGAGACATTCATTAATGGAATCACCTTTGTTTGTTAATCAAATGTCGTATAGTTGTTCTATTTCTGCCAGTTTAACATGGATTGATTGATAGATTGATCCCACTGGAAAATCTAATTTTAATATTATAGTTGAGTATGAAAATGAAACCCACATACATTAGTGTGCTCCGTGACAAAAAAATGTGACACAGAATTCCGTGCTAAAAAAGAAAAGCATTACTTATTTTGGCAGAATAAAAATAAAAGCGTAATGCTGAAAAAGAGAAAAATGAATGCGAACAAGTCGTGAACGTCTCTATTCAGTGTCGTATCATTTTCAAGGAGGATAATTTCAAAAGTTGTGGCATCCCTTCCGTCTTATCTCCAAATTTTGTTCTATTATATTCATAAAATGTTCGACGGAATCTGAGATACTCTCTCACCTCTCTTTTACTCTTTCCGACTCACAACACTATCTTTTTCTCGGTATATAATAATGAGTAGAAATTACTTAACAGTATCTCTAGACTAACGCGCAACTCAATATCAGTTTATTAAATTGGAACTATCGTCATATATTTATTATTATTCGTAAATTAATAAAAAAAATGCTTAATTATACTTTTGGTCCCCCTATTATAGGTGAAAATTGAAAGTAGTCCCCTCACTTTGTTTATCCCCAGTTTTAGTCTCCCAAACAAAATTTGAGTATGAGCTGTCATATTTTTAATGACGTGTCAATAAATTGCTGATGTGGCATACGCTGACATGGAATAAAGTTATTATTTTATTATTTCTGATTAAAAAAAATAAATTTTATTTTAAAAAATCATTTTAATAATTATGAAATATTTATAAAAATACAATTATATTTTTTAAAATAAAATTAAAACAAAAACCTAAATCCAAACTCTTCGTGAAAGGAAAGAAATTCAAGTCATCGTCTTCTCCGTGCGTTCATCGTCTACCCCTGCGTTCAAAGCCATGCGTTCGTCTTCTCTGTTCATCTTTCTTTTTCATCAGTGATAAAATGGCGAGTGAAGATACAAATTTTTGTGCTAGGTATGTGATTTTAGGGTTTTCGATTTGTTTTGTTATTAACATTATTAAACTCTGTTCGATTTTAGGAATTTTAGGGTTTTCTCAGGGAGTGATAATAAGATGAATACTGTTTGTTAAATTTCATAGTATTGTACTTATTCTTTGAGTAAGTTGTTTCTGCTAATGATAAAGCCTTGTATTTGTTTCATTGATATTCCAGGTTTAGAAGCAATTACAAATGAGAATTGAAGCTCAGGGTAAATACTTGCAGAAGATCATAGAGGAACAGCAGAAATTAGGCAGTTTGTAAATGTAGAGATAGATGCATTCTTCTATCTCCTGTTGTGAGAGTCATAAACACCATCGTGCTCCCACGGTCAACAGAAATGCATTGTACATGTGGTCATGGATGATGAATGTTGGGAGCTGGACACTTGTCATTTATCAATGTTCACGTTGTTATTATTGTCCAAGTTTCGAAGTTGTTAATTAGCTAGTGAAGGCATTGTTTTATCATTGAAGTCAACATATGAGATAAGACTTATTATTGTTGAATATAAGAAAACAAGCTTTCCATTGGTTTAAGTTTTATATGTTGTACCTGTAGTGAATGTTCACTGTAACTTTTTTTTTCTTTCCATTCTGCTGTTTGGTGAGACACACTAGAAAACAATTATTTTCAAACCAGTCTCATATCATTAGATTGTGTTAAGTTTGTATGCATGTTAAATTTTACTTTTCATCTTCTAACTTTGTGTAATTGGATTTTTATTGAAAAAAATAAACCTCTTCATCTTTTGAAACAAGTCCACACAGTTTGCCAAGACTTCTAATTGAAAATTTATGTAGAAGTAATGCTTGAAAGAATGACAGTCTTACATGAAAAGCTTGCTTAAAAGCTTTGCAGAAACTTGATGCTTAAGCCTAAAGGCATAGAAGCCTGGCAGCATAATCAAGAAGCATCATGCTCAAGATTTTGAGAGAATAGTCTCAAAGACTTCACCTTCAGAAGCATTCACAGATCAAAGCTTTACTAAACAGTTAACTATTCCATTCTATGTTTATTAGAAGATTGAAATGTCAAAAGAACATCACTCTGAACATACAAAATATGCTGCAATGAGAAATACATCAGAAAACTAAACACATAAGTTTGAATGCTTTATTCTAGTATTAACAACAAATACAGAAGATGGACCAAGCAACAAATATATCATTATCTAAGGTATAATGTGTCACAAGAGATACATGTTAGCATGTTAGGGAAAACATTACTCAGAAGCTTGATCTGTCACTCAATCTTGCTACAAGATTCAGCTTAAACAAGATAAATTAAGCTTTCTTTCCCACGTCATAAAATATCAAGTGTTCACATTACTATCATTACAACCATGTGTTGTATATTTCCCAAGCAAGCTAGTTCGTAAATTAACTTCATATTTCTTTACAAAAATTATTAAAAAATGTAAATGAAAGTTATGAAAGGGAAAACAATAAATGACACATTTGTAAATGAAAATTTGATATGGTATTGGTAAATAAAATTCTTTTACAACTTCATTTTCTTTTGAAGTACACAGTAAGAACAAACTATGTTTTTTTCCTTCAAAACTCTCATTGTCTTCTTCGTTTTCTGTCTCCAAATCAAATCCCAAGCCAGCATCATCTCCATACAAGTTTGGATCCATAAGACCAACATTACAATCATTTTTCTGTGCAGTCTTTCTTGGAACTTGGGAAGCATCGAAGCTATCCTTTGAACCTTCATCAATTCTCTGTTTTTAAGTGGAGAAAAAGTATCTGCAAGGGCATCACTAGACCCAGAAGGCTCTGACTGGGGATGATTTTGCTTTTCATGGGACAACGGGAACGTTTCCGAGGCTGTCAAGGTACTGCCTAATTTCTGTTGTTCCTCTATGATCTTCTGCAAGTATTTACCCTGAGCTTCAATTCTCATTTGTAATTGCTTCTGAACCTGGAATATCAATGAAGCAAATACAAGGCTTTATCATTAGCAGAAACAACTTACTCAAAGAATAAGTACAATACTATGAAATTTAACAAACAGTATTCATCTTATTATCACTCCCTGAGAAAACCCTAAAATCCCTAAAATCGAACAGAGTTTAATAATGTTAATAACAAAACAAATCGAAAACCCTAAAATCACATACCTAGCACAAAACTTTGTATCTTCACTCGCCATTTTATCAGTGATGAAAAAGAAAGATGAACAGAGAAGACGAACGCACAGAGAAGATGAACGCACAGAGAAGACGATGACGAACGCAGGACTTTGAACGCAGGGGTAGACGGTAGACGATGAACGCACGGAGAAGACGATGACTTGAATTTCTTTCCTTTCACGAAGAGTTTGGATTTAGGTTTTTGTTTTAATTTTATTTTAAAAAATATAATTGTATTTTTATAAATATTTCATAATTATTAAAATGATTTTTTAAAATAAAACTTATTTTTTTTAATCAAAAATAATAAAATAATAACGTTATTCCATGTCAACGTATGCCACATCAGCAATTTATTGACACGTCATTAAAAATATGACAGCTCATGCTCAAATTCTGTTTGGGGACTAAAACTGGGGACAAACAAAATGGGGGGACTACTTTCAATTTTCACCTATAATAGGGGGACCAAAAGTGCAATTAAGCCTAAAAAAAAATAAGTATCATTGACTACTGTTGAAGATACTTTTATATCAATTAATGAAGAATTTTTTACTATTATTAATTCAAAGTTTAATAATATTTGAAAATTGTGTATATAATGTAGTATAGAAAAAGATAATTAAAGATACATTAAAAAATTGTAAATAACATTTATTTTGAGATGAGCTTTTTTTGTTAAAGTAACATTTATTGTAAAATAAATGAAGCATGTCTGACTACGAATAAAAAAAGTTATATAATGTGTATAAAAGTAAATTTAACAATAAATTTTAATATAAAAATTATGTTTGGAAATTCTTCTAAATATATCAAAATCAATTTTATAGATTTAAAATTGATTTTGACAGTTGACTTAAATTTTAACCACATACATCAACTTTATTTATTTATTTTTAATTATAGTTTTTAGAACATATAGAACACACATTCAAAGAGAATAAATGTAATAACACATTTTTATTTGGTTGAAACTCAAAGAGTAATTTTTGTGTGGATGCCCCATATATGAGGACACCTCACTCATTTGACACAAAATATTTAATATATCAAAATAATTTTATTTATTATCTAAAAATTATTTGTTTATAAATTAATAACACATAGAACACAAATTATAGTTTTTAGAACATATAGAACATAAATTCAAAGAGAATAAATGTAATAACACATTTTTATTTGGTTGAAACTCAAAGATTAATTTTTGTGTGGATGCCCCATATATGAGGACACCTCACTCATTTGACACAAAATATTTAATATATCAAAATAATTTTATTTATTATCTAAAAATTATTTGTTTATAAATTAATAATATTAATGATGGTGTTTTGTTCCCGACCAGACCAGCATGAGACTATCAGAAATCCATATTGAGCACCATTCGACAAAGTTCTGTTGTCGATATACCACTATCAACACCACCAATAGTGGGATGTTAAATGGATATTCTCATGTACGAGTTGTCCACCTATCATTATTCGTTAGTATAACTCATTTGAGTTTGAGTAATAATAGATGAACACTCCTATATGAGCACACTCATTATATAGGTCCCATAAATTAGAGGGTGCATATGTGTTAGAGAGTGTGTAGCTAGTGTTCCTTATCTAAATAAGTTAGGCTTTTCTAAAATGAGTAATTCAATTTAGAAAATAAAGTGAACAATATAAATTATTGACGATCAAATCAATAGTTAATATTATTTGTATATGAATGACCAATCATGATTGAATATACTATCAATTGTTGGTTCGCCACTTTATCATCTCTTTACTTTAGTGAAGTATAAGAAAAAATATATAATTAATTTAAAAATTATAAATAATAAAATTTCCTTTTCATGAAATATTTGGTTTCCGCACATCTAAAGTGTTGTATAAAAGTTCTAGCAAATTAAAGATTTGAAGAGGATATTATATATATATATATATATATATATATATATATATTATAGTATATGTATATATAATGTAAAACCAGTTGGACTAAAGAGAAAGCTATAGTGAAAATTTGCTAAAGATAGATTTTTTATTTATTTATTTTTTATTTTCTAAAAGATATAGACAAGTAATACCATATAATGTTGGACCAATTGCATATACATTAATCATGCTTTAGGATCCTAAGGGAATTAGAAGAATAAGAATGTGAATAATAATAAAAAAAAAATGTAACAACTATGCAAATACTATTGTCCCTTGTTTTTACTTAGCCAATATTCATCTTCCCAAATTTCTACCTGTCTTGTTGAATTTGCTTTTCTATCTAAAAATTCTTGTAAGGTTAAAGAATCATATGGAGGAGGAATAGTGCATGGATTTGAATCACCAGGTAACTTCACCATTGACTCTTCCATGAATCTCTTTTGTGTACCATTTACATTACATGCCATTAATTTTTCAGGACATAACTCCACAGCTCCTCTAGGTATAGTTGGTTTGAACCTTAGGAGCTTTGCATATTCATTTAGTAGATGAAACATGTAATCATATACATTGTCCATGTCTAAGTCCTCTTGTATAAATTTGCTAGCAGCTTCCCCTATCGCTTGTGCCTAATTGATGATTTTAGAAAATGTGAGAAATCATGTAATAACCACTTTATGCTATATATCTACCAGGTCCACAATAAAATAAAGTCCTAGTTTTGTTCTGACCAGTTCAAATTTAATACGGTACAAAAGAAGGAATTTAATAATTACACACTAATAGTTTAGGGTTTAGGGTTTAGGGAATATCAAAATACATCACATCCAAATATCAAAAGAGTGACATGGATTAAGAGAGGGAGAGGGATGGACCTTATTGGTGTGATTGTTTCCCCATTCAACAGCAAACTTAAGAGAGGTGCATTTAGTATTGTCTCTAATGGGCCAATAATGCTGTAATGGCACCATGCCTCTAATGAAAAAATCATAGAAATTGGACTTTACATATAATGTCATGGCATCACATGCTAAAATGTATTTCTCACTAACTGACCAAGCCCATCCTTCTATGTATATCTTGTACCTGTTCCAAGCCAAAAATAAATGTATCATCATTTGATTATCAATAGGATAAAATTAAAATAAATAATTTATGTGATTTTTTAATGTTGGGGATCATTATATAAATTTTAACAGCAACTAGCTATTAAATAAAATTGTCAATAGTTGAATAGTTGAATGACATGTCATTTATAAATGAGTTTGACTATATTTTTGATTTACCACCACAAAAAATTTAAGTTTGATTTAATTATCAAACAAAAATTGAATAGATAAATGTGCTAAAACGCTTAATTTAGTCAACTTTAACATATACTATAATAATACACACATTGATAAATTAAAGAAAATTATTAGTCAAATTATTTATAGTACCAATACACACCATTTTTTTATAGTACTTGAGAACTTGTCGTTTAAATTATATAATTAAATTTACTCATGTTACTCTTACATTTTGTAACACCAACCAACGACAAATATTTTAGATTCGAAATGTATTCAGTGTTTGACACCAATACAACACTCATTTATATATTTGACTACATTTAATCATTTTTATTTTTTAAATTATTATTCGCGTCAACGTGTCAAAATGTAGTATCTAATATCTATAAATGTTTAAGTGCTTCAAATAATGAGATGATTACATCACCTACCTATGGGTGCATTGTTCCCCTAAGCTGGATTTCTTGAAACCTTGATTGGACTCTTGTATCCAATCCTGCAGTCCAAATTATATATACACAACAGATTAATATCTACCTTTGATTTCATTTGCAAGGCAAATTCATGCATAATTGATGAGAAAAAGAAAAAAACCTGTATGTATAAAAGAGTGTTCCAGTCATTTTCTAAGGTAACATTGCATTGCATAAGATTTTGCCTAGTGGGAGCAACATAAGGGTTCCCCTTCCAATAAGCATAAGGTACTCTATCCTTCCACATGATCTTTTTGTTCCCTTCTTTTATATCTTTCAAGATATCTTTCCATGGCTTTATATTTGTCTCAGCCCTGTTAAAAGTACAGATTGTTCAATTGCTAGGTGAAAAAATATATTGAACCATTTATAAAGAAAGTTTATGTAGGAACAGAGTTCTATTTTATTACATTACAATTTTACATTGTGAGCTTATGAGAAGTGTGTAAAATGTAAATACATGTTTGTTCAGTACCACTATTACTCAAATGATTGCTAAAGAAATTAGCAATGAGGCCAATTATAAAATGGAAAAAAAAAATAGGTTCATTGGTCATATGTCAAAAAAGATAAAAGGAAAAAAGAAGTAAAAATATTTATTTTTAAAGTAAATGTATTACTAGTATATCTTTATACAAAATTTCAGAAATTAAAAGGATATGATAAGACAAAAACATGATAACATGCATATGATAATATTATTTTATTATATTTTATACATATTTTAAATAT
>JBBPBT010000850.1:13681744-13692790 GCA_037974875.1 Cicer bijugum
TATTTGATACTATTTATAGCAACAATAATTAATAAAATACTTTTGTCTCCTACAAATATCATCAAAAGTGGAACACGGAATTATATATATAATGGAAGATGAATAATTAGAAGATTATTTTTATATACTTATTTTAAAAATAAGAAAATCATTTAATATTTCTAAAGAGAATAGTTATGATGTATATCAGTTATATATTAATATTTTTTTAAATAAAACTTTATGTTTTAAATATTGAAAATTGATATGTATATGAGTATTGTATGCACTATTTAAAATTTGACCTAAATATACATTTGGACCCTTTACTTTTGTTAATACAAGATTTTAGTTCTCCAATTTTTGAAATAAAAAATTTAGTCTCACAATTTAAAAAACATTATTTACCACTAAATTTAAAATTTATTTTTGTTGATGTGTCAAGTTGAATAATGAACTAAAAGTAAGAAGATTGTGACAACTTATATGTAAATTAAAATTTATTATTTTATTTTTTAGATTATCAAAATATTAAATCATTTTTTAGTTTTTAATTTTTTTATATCATATTTTAATAAAAAAAAAGTTATATCTATTTTTAAAATTGTAGGTTTCATGGTGGTAAATGTTAAGAAAACCATGCGTATTGTCAAAATATTTCCGTAAATAATTGTTAGATGAACATTAATCATAGAATCTTGGAACTGTTGCAGATATTAATCATGCTTTAGAATGTGAAGACAAAACAGCAACAATGTTTTGTTTTCTCTATTTGGAAGGGAAAGTGTGTGGTTATAAAAATGATGCAAGGAAACATGTATTAATACAACAAGGGCAATTTAAATACACACAAAGAAGGTTACAACTATTGTCCATTGCTTTTATTCAGCCAATATTCATCTTCCCAAATTTCAACTTGTCTTGTTGAATTTTGTTTTCTTTCTAAAAATTCTTGTAAAGTTAAAGGATCATATGGAGGAGGAAGAGTGCATGGATTTGAATCACTAGGAAATTTCACCATTGACTCTTCCATGAACTTCCTTTGTGTACCATTTACACCACATGCCATTGTTTCAGAACAAAATTCTATTGCTCCTTGAGGTATAGTTGGTTTGAATTTTAATAGCTTTGCATATTCATTGAGGAGATGAAACATGTAATTGTATACATTGTTCATGTCTAAGTCCTCTTGTATGAATTTGCTAGCAGCCTCTCCTATTGCTTGTGTCTGGTAGATCATTTTAGGATATCTAAGTAAGACAATGTAACACAAATTTCTGACGGTACTTATAAAACTTAAAATTAACATAAAACTTAAAAAAAAAAAAAAATTGCAAAGTAGATGGACAACAAGTATTAATAGAAAGAGATTGACCTTATCAATATGGTTGTTGCCCCATTCAACAGCAAACTTAAGAGAGGTGCATTTACTATTGTCTCTAATAGGCCAATAGTGTTGTAATGGCTCCATGCCTCTAATGAAAAAATCATGATATTTGGGCCTAACATATAATGTCATGGAATCACATGCCAAAATGTATTTTTCACTAACAGACCAAGCCCATCCTTCTATGTATATCTTGTACCTGAACATAGTCCAAAATCCATGTATCATTCATCTCTCCTCATTAATGGAATAAATAAATAAATAAATGTGACCATTTGTGTGTGCTATAAGAGTTAAATGGGAGAGCTATTTTTACTAAAGTAACAAATGTGAAACTTGACCATCACAAGAAAAACAAAAAATCACATAGATTTTTAAAATTAGTCGTGTGATATTTAAATAATTTTTAAATATATAAAGTTACATGATCATGTGATGCACATTTCTCACTCGCATTAAAAAAAATTTCATTAAAGAAATATTTAAATTACCTATGAGTACATTGATTTCTTAAGCTGGATTTCTTGTAACCTTGACTGGATTCTTTATCCCAATCCTGGGACACAAATGTATATACAATGAATTAATCTTTTTTTGGTGTGAAATGCAAAGCAAACTTAATCAGCATTGATGAAAAAAATTACTTGTACGTATAGGCGAGTATTCCAATCATTTTTTGATGTAACATTGCATTTCATAAGATTTTTCCTAGTTGCAGCAACCTTAGGGTTCCCCTTCCAATAAGCATAGGGTACTCTATCCTTCCACTTGGTCCTTTTGTTACCTTCTTTTATATCTTTTAGGACTTCTTTCCATGGTTTTATATTTGTCTCAGCCCTGTTTGAAATTAATAATACAAGTGTTGATTAGCTAGATGTAAAAAATGTGGTGTCATTTTTTAGTTTTATGAACAATTTAAACTATTTATACACAAAAACTATGTAGCATGAAAATAGTTTTGTTCGTCAAAATTAAATCGGAGAAATTTGTAAATATAAATATTTTCAAACACCACTCTAATTTAAACTGTTGTTAAAGAAATTTACAACAAAGATACTTAAGACTTAACCTAGATCGTCTACAATTAGTTGATCGAAAATAATTTAATTAATAGAAAGTTTTTTATCCGTTAATTAATGTAACAATCTATAGCCATCTACATCATTAAACCAGTCATAGACGATTCCTTTTGAGTTAAGATGGTTTAACCTAAAAATATATTCAATATGATTTTGTTTATTTAAGAGTGAACTTGAATCCTCTATAGTCAATTTTACGATTCAACCAACTATAAACTCTTAATTAAAAGTAACAATCTAATGTCGGCTACACCATAAAACTATTCATTTTTCCTGTCTTAAAATAGATGATAAATATCACTATAATTAACTCAACACAACTGTGAGGTGAATTTGTAAGTTGAACTAAGACTTGTAATCGTAAAGTTATCTTTTTTAAAAGTTAACAATTAAGTGAAAGTTAGATTTATACTCAATATAAATGTGTTAAAATACCATATGACTTTATAAATATATAATAAAGGAGGAATGAAGTGAAGTTAATTTAAGCATTTACCATCCCCAAAAGGACCAATCAGGAAACACAATATCCAAACTCCATTGATCAGAACAATATCTAAACAAAGGTGGTGGTGAAGAAGCATTTGGGCCTTGAAACTTATCCAAATGAATGACAGGCCTATCTTCACAATCAAACATAAGTTCCAAATCAGGCAACTTTCCAGGGTACAACCTTAATAGTTGCAAAATACCCCACAAAGTGAACACATCTCTTGTCTGAATTGACTTCTTATACTTCTCCAAATACAACTTCCCTTCCACAATTACAACCTTAAAGTTTGCTGTCCTTCTTGCTCCTTCCACCATCTCCCTTGTGATCCCTTTTTCTCTCCATGCTTTTAGATCTTCATGGATCCATTTAAAATATGAGGGACAAATGTGGTTCTGTTGATTAGTTGGGTTATGTTTTGTAGGGTAGTTTCTTGGACATGTTTGTGCCCCTTTGGTGCATTCAAGTGGAAATTCTTGTTCTTGGTGTTTGTCTATTGATATGAATGAAAGGTTCTGATTTTCAGTTGAAACACCTGCAATTATATACTTTGAAATAAACAATTTTAATATTAGTCTCTTGTTAAATTAACTTGGGTGCTATATCAATTATATGAATATGACATAGCAACTATGCTAGGAATGGTAATAGTTCTAATTTGGTGTCAAGAATTTTGACATGATCAAGGGGAATTCATGTGATTCTAATTCTAAATCAAAAATTAATGAAAAAATATCTTAGCTAGAAAGGGTAGTTTCTAGTTTGGTGTTTCTTTGGTAAAGTTTGTTCAATTATTACAATATAATGTTGTGCATATACACATTAAAAATAATGCAACAAAAATGAGTAATGTAAGTTATTTTCAATAGTATAAGGAAAGGTATGATTATGCATAACTCACAGTATTCAAAGCTGAAAAATCACAAAAAGTGGCTACTAAGCAAAACAGGACAATCACAGCTGAGGTAACTGTTGTAACTTTAGCATTTTTGGAGAACAAACACCTCTTATGATGATTAGAACCACCCCAAAAGAGTTTTAGATATGTTTCATTGTCTTTGTTCATGTTTGAGTTGAATCAAGCTTCTCCAACTCTTGTGTCTTTTGGTATTTAGTGTTTGATAACCAAATGTTAGTTTTATTATGTTATATAAACTCGTTTGAACATTCCACGTTTTTACCCGTCATTTACTCCTCAATTTAATAGATTCTTATAATAAAAATTAATGTGCTTGCTTCCTTTTTAGCCTTGCATGATAAACATTTAAGTCAAATATATAATTACAAGCCCAAAGAAAACTAAAATAAAGACTTGATTGATTTTTGGTTGATGCTGCTACAAGAAATCTTTTGGATTAATGGCACTATTAGTCTCTCATTCACGAAATTCACGAAATTTGTCGTTCTATTTTAAAAGTCGATAGTTTTTGTTCTTCTTCTTATTTTTTAAATAAAAAGTGATGATGTGACATGTGAGATATGAGTTTATGATTTAGAGTATTAACACCCATGAAATGAAATTGAAATAAAATGTCATGAAAACTTAAATTTTAACTTCATAAATTTTTCATATTTTTAATTTAATTAATGACATATGAATAATTAATGCATCTAGATGGTTCTATATTATAAAATTGTATGTCACGTCATTTAAAATATATTAAATCGTTATTTTTTAGTTCAAAAATCTGATAGAGGAACCAAAATTGTCGACCTTTAAAACAAGGAGATTAATTTCATGAATTAGTCTAAATATAGGGACCAAAACTACAATTAAGCCAAATATTTTTCTTGATCCTCCAACTTAATAAAAATGATTTTGTTACTATTGAAATTGAGGTGAAATTTTTATATTTGAAAGTTTCTATTTTAACAAGTAAAAGAATAAAGTTTGGTGTAAAAGTTAGAGCAAATTTTTAAATTTATTTGCAATAGAATATATATAATTTCTATTTTTTTATTGGAAAAATTTTAAAGTTCGGATGGTTTCGAGAACTCAGTAGAGTTAGAAAAAATCTCATGACTCAGAATAATTACGAAAGTACTTAAATATTGTCAACCGATGAAATTTTTGCTTTGACAACAAGATTCAAACTCAAATTCTTATAAAATTTAAACTAAATTTTCTTTATTTATGGAAGAACTAAAATTTTAAAATTGCCAATATTTAACTTCTAGTAAAATCATATTTGAACATAAAATCAATTTTGTTTAACAAATACCACAGACCTATACTTTTAGTGAAATCACATTTGGCATACACAAAATCAATTCATATATTCCCTTTCATTAAATCAACCAAACATAACAGTGGCATTTGATTGTAGCTTTTTAATAAAGAAGTTTGTTCATGAAATAACACCAAATAAAATGAAAAATTATAGTTTTTTCCTTGTGATTAGAAACTCAAAAATAAGCTCTCTTACAAATTTACTTTTGAAAATTAGTTTCCAAATATAAATACTTCAAACTTTATTTTAACCAAGTGTTTACTAAAATCAAATTTGCAAATCCAAAATAAATAAAAATTAGTTATAAAAAATCCACCCAAATACAAAATGTAAGAGTCAAACTTTATTTTCCTATTTAGAATCAATATTTGCGACAAAACCATTAAGATTATGTCAATAATCCCAAGGGCCTAAAATGGTGGACAAAGCAGACTATTAGGCCTTACCGCATTATGCATACCAATAAAGTTTGGTGGATATTTTATTTTGAAAAAGCACTTTTACGCCAATAAATTTGGTTAACTCTTAAATTTTTGCAAGTCAACAAAAGATTCAAAGTTGTTAGGAAACCAAGTGATTTTTAGCTCATATTTTGGATATTGATTATTGAAAATATTGAACATGTATAGTCATAGTCATAGTCATGTTACATAGATTGATAAGATAGCATAAAATTTTATAGTTTGTTTGAATAGCATAATAATGTAATAGACATTTACGTGCATCAAATGATCATATATTATGGACCAAACTAAAGAGGCTTAAGCAAACTACAAGTTGACTTTGATTTTTGAACATCAATGCCAATGCTCAATCCATGTGCTATCTTAGAATTGTGTTAATGAAAATTTCAGTGAAACTGACTGAACCTTTTAATTTGTAATCTTCAAGCCAACTTATATATATTTTCTAATACACTTTTTTTTTACAAAATATTTGCTTGCTGTTTAAGCAACACATAGGTTGTTGATAAAGTAAAGGTGCAATTGCAATAGCTGTCACCATATTAATAGAGTATCTCAAATAAAGCTCCTTAGATGTTCACTGCACACATGGTAAATTCAAAACAGAAGTCTTTAAAAACATTAAGAGCATTTACATAATTGTCCATCTTAATTTTGTCCTATTTGGTAGTATACAATGGAAATGTTACATTCAAATTAAAACTATTTTTGCATGCTATTCAATTAGCATAATCAAAAATATATTTTCAGCTTGAGATTATCGCTTTTCTTCCCTCCAAAACCACCCTCACAAACGAAGATTAGATGTATAACTATTTTGAAATGGGAAATTTCTCACAGTCCAAGGGTTTCATGAACCAGTTGCTAAAAGGTTGTTTCCCTTTAAAAATCTTGGAAGCTAAATGATATTCTTCAGCTCCATCCTGCAAAGGATTCATCACGCAAAACAAGTGAAAAAGGTGAAAACACCAAAGTATACATCCTCCCCCATATCGAGGGACGGCATAAACAAGACCGTCACGTGAAATACCTTAAGTTCTCGGTACGTAATCTCGGTGTCAAGGCACTCTGTCAAACACTCTTTTCTCAGAGACAAGAAAACCTCTAACAACCTCTTTCTGAAAAGCAAATCATAGTTTGGGTTTGACAAGAAAAATGTATATTAGAGTTCTGTTTGGATATACAACTTAATTAAGCGCTTATTATATAAATGTCTATGTTTAAGCGATTTCTAAAACAAAAGTCAAATTGTTTTCATATAAGATTGTATTCATAAGCTATCCTAGTGAGCTTATGCAAATAACCTAAAAACAACTTATGAACATGTTATAAGTTGTTTTTATAAGCTCTCTCAAATAGTCTCACATGCGCTTATGTTAGTAGGTAAGCTCAAAAAAAGTCAATCTAAACAGATTTTAGGTACAATTGTCAACTTACTTGCATAACGATGACTCTGTTGATGGGTAGAGTGCCCCTTTTGCAGAAGTTCCTTGCTTTCTTCCAGTAGTTCCAAGGGTAACTTCATGCAACCCACATTCATTCCAACCTATAGAATACCTGCAAATTTAAGCATTCAGCAAAGTGCAACGAAAAACCATACACCAATATGAACTTTTCTATGAAAGTACCCGCATGTTAAATTATTAGCCGAACTCTCAGATTGTTGAAAATCCTTTGGTGGTACCGGTGCAGCCTGAAATAGCGGCTAACAAAATGAAAAATACATAAAAATCAGCATCCTACAATTCACTTTTTATGTTAACCACAGATATATTAAATGTCTCATAGACCTGGTTCACTACAAATGGAGATGTAAGCTCGTTCTCCAAAGGTGTGATACGATCATACAAAGCTCTTTTCAAATTATCTTTGAAATGAAAACTTTCAGGACTGTTATGGGGAAGACCAACAGTAATTGCCGAAAGATATACAGGTTGAAGAAAGTAGGAAAGCAACGCTCCTGGTATAAGATGAACCGAGTTACTATATTTAACCAAAAAATGTAATCAACCACACTCTTTTAATTCACATAAACAATAGCATGATCCTCGGTATTAATAGTGTTTGATGTGCGGTATTAAAACTGTTACTTTATATCATGAACTTTTGCAAAAATACCATCGCATACGATTTCGTTGCTAGAAACTACCAACATTCGAACAACCCTGGTTTAAACATATCTAACCTTGAACACCAACAGCGTTCCAACGTGCGATCTTGTCGGAACAACTAACTGACAGGGTCGTATCTCCTCGGCCTGGCTTCCTCTGGACCATCCCCATTTGTTTTGAACAATGAACTGGAATGAAAGGCAAAAGTATTTTTCCTCAGAACAGAAAAAACAACAGTTAACCTTCTAAATATGCATCAAATATAACATTTGAAAAAACCAGCATAGCAAGGAAAGAGATACATACAACACAAATATTTGCTATTCAGAAAGTTCATAGGTATTTAAATATTGGTTTAATTGTATATTTAGCCCCTTTATTAAAGCTAATGTGTAATTTTGATCTTACAATCATTTTTTAGCAAATTTGATGCTTCAAATTTTACTTGTTATGTTTAAGTCTCTATCACTTTAATTATACTCAACTCACAAATTCCTATTTTCTACTATAAGTCGATTAAATAGTTTCACACCTTCTACAGCTCAAAACAAGCCAATCAAAGCACATTTCACTCTAAAATAAAAATAAAAAATCTAAATTTACTCTTCCTCAAACCCTATTATTATATCCTACAACAATCCTTCAAATTCTACCAATTTCTCACTATACTCAATAAATTATTGCATATCTAAATCCATTATCTAAGCTTTATCTTTGCCTTAGTCATATTATATATAAATTTAAATGTAGCTTACTTAATGGTGAATGTGAATCATTTTCTCCTAAAGGCACGCTTTCCAAAGGAGTGACAAGCGAGCTCAGTGAAGCATCTCCACCTACACAAAAGGAAATCACCCTTGAACCTAACTTACATAGTAACAAACAAAGGAAGGATTTTGATGATTAATTAACTAAAGAGAGAAAAAAGGGTGAAAGTGATTAGTTAGATTACATGGTAACTGTGATATGTACATATGTAATTTCCAACCCTTTCTCAATGTATATTTCCTTCTATTAAGACACCCCGTGTCCAACTCGAACGCTAAGTTGCTATCATCAACTTTCAACCGTTTGCCTCCATTGCTAGGTGCAGACTTGTTACTAGTTTCAGAAAGATATTGAATCTGTGTATAGAAGAACCTGGTGTAAATAGAAACAAATGAAATAATATCTTCTCACATCGCAAGATGTTATGTTAATTGATAACCAAAGTTTTAAAAAAAGGTTTGCAAGTGTGGTCTCAGCTGCAGCATCAAGTATTTTGACGTCTTCAAAAACACAATTTAAGTCGCATAAGCTGCAATTCTTCGCAATATGAAGAATCTCTAAGCAACCGTGATTGAAAACCAAGAGTAGTACACTACCCTATATTTTTATATAACTTTATAAAATGAAATGTAAAAGAATGTACTGAGGAATATGATACACAAACAAGTCTACATTACCAATGTTCAAAACATTGGCACAAACTGGTTAAAATAGTAGAAAATCCAACTCCAGGTTAATTATATGAAGAATATGAGTTGCATAGTAAATTTGAAGAATAAAAAAACATTACAAAAAATAGAGTAAACACTCGTTACAGTCCCAAAATGCATGCCACGGTATAGTTATAGTCTTTGGATATATTGAAACTTCAAAAAGATCGCTGAGTGTATCTTATGTCAGTAATTATATGGACCAAACTGACAAACAAATGACATATTCTAAGACCAAACTATCTATCTAAAAAAAAACACATTTTAGTACCAAACTGACAAGCAAAAGACACACTCAGCTATATTAAATCCTAAAAAGTTGTTTACTCAGAAATAAAATATAACATTAAAAAGAAGAAGAAGAAAAAAGAATAGAAAGGAAACCTGATCAAAGCCCTTCTAGCTATAACTTCAGCGTGAGAATCATGAACAACATCACCATAAGAACGCAAAAGAGAACGTCCAATACACTTTGTTCCAGTTCCAAGTGCAACAACCTTCAACTCTTAAACCCCAAAATCAAAAATAAAATCAAAAATAAAAAAACTAAATTTCAGAACCGCAAATAAAAAGTTCACTTTTTTCTTTTAATTTTGATTAAAAAATTAAAATTTGTTAAATGGGTATTGAAATGGAAAGAGAAAAGAGTAAGAAGAGAACCATTGGAAGGAGAAGAGAGAAGAAAAGCAGCCAAAACAGTGACTTCACGACCTTGAGGTTTTCCTTTTTTCGGAAGAGAATTGTATAAAGAAATAACCTTTTCAGATACCCTTTGCCCCAAACTCATTCCCTCTGAAGAAGCCATGGATATGGCTTAGCAATAGCAGTGAATCAGTTGCACTGTGATGAAGAAGACTCAAGCAGAGAGGAGAGTGGTGAGTACAATGGACTGGGCTTCTACCATAGGCCCATAGTTGATAACTTATTACTTTGGGCTTTCAAAACCGGGCCTCCATATTTTCAATGGCATTCTTATCCCCACCTCTATTTTTTATACTCATACCCCTCCTATTTGTTGACCAATAAAAAATATTCTCCTATATTTTATTTTTTTATAAACAAATATTAATGCTAAATAATTAATTAAAAGAAAAAGGAAAAATTATTAGTATCAACGATCAAATTCTACACTTCATACATTAAACTACATCTTCGAGGATTTATGTGTCTAAATCAATTGTAAATTTTATTTTTCAAATGCTATAATAAAAAATTCAATTAAACAATTATAGTGATCAAAATAGTTGCATGTGTTATTTTAACGTCAATAAAAATTAATTATTATAAGATCCAAAAAAAATCAATTATTATGTTTAATATAATGGCTAAAATATAACTTCAATCATCACAACAAATAATCATTTAGTTTTCACCAGAAAATCCATATATGTAGTTTTATATTTTCTTATTTAAAACTCATTGAGTGACATTCACATTCTTGTCTGCCGATTGTTACATTTTTCTTTTGCTTTATTATTATTCTTTTTTGCTACAAACTTTTGCTTTATTTTCTCTGAAATGATAATGTGCACTTATTATGTTTGTCTTCTTACAAGCAAAATTATTTTTGTTTTCCTTATATTGTTGATAAGCGCGCAACGTTAAATAAAAAAAATTATTTATTAAAAAAATTAAATATAGCAATTTTTAATACATTAAATATACACTTTTTACTAAAGATTTGTTATTTTAAATTTATTAAACAATACAGTTACAATATTTTTTAGCATTTTTCAAATAATAATATGAGTAATATGATATTATATTTAATGAAAAAAATATAATAAATATGTGTTGAATTATAAAGAGTATGCAAAACTATCGCAT
>JBBPBT010000850.1:13708436-13720925 GCA_037974875.1 Cicer bijugum
TTCAAAACTTTATCACAATTAATAATTATTCATTTTTCAACTTTTTTAAAATATATATATATATATATATATTTATATAAAATTCAACTAATTTCATACATTCAATCAAATTTATTGTAAAAATTTCCTTCAAATTATATGTCATATCACAATTTTATATTCGACTTTGAGAATATCATTGTATACTTATATCACAATTCAATATCATCATATACTCATCTCCACAAATATAAAGAAGATAAAGAAAAGTTCATAGTGAAAATAAAAGAATAATTTAATATTTCAATACACAAATATAAATATAAAATTTTGAATTTCTTTAGTTTGCATAAGATTAAAGTCTGAAATTGATTTGACCAGTTAATACATTTTTAACATATTAATGTGACAAATAAAATATCTCATATATAGTAGTATTTTTTATAAAATTATTCAAAATTTTGGGGGTGGCGCCATGTTCTATAGAAGATCCGGTAGTGTTGAAATTAGTATTATGATAGTTAAGGTTTTGAGTTTGTTATTTAAATCAATTTAAAATATTAGTTGGAATTTCAAAATGGTAGAGAAACTTCCATAGAACAGATATCTTGATTATGGAATTTTCACAGTAAGCAGAACTTTAAATTGACGTTTTTCTTAAGAAAATAGTTGTGAATTAGATATAAGATGACGATAATAATTTTTAAAAGAGTCAAGATATTGAAGAATTTTTTTGAATGTTTGGTTTTATTTTAGGCAATGGTATACCTCTAGAATTAGTAGGAAATGTATTTAAACGTATCAATTAAATAAAAATAATAATTTTTCTATAAATTTATTGTTTGAAATTTTTAATTGTGTGTTCAAACATAAAATAAAATAATACATATGTTGAAAGTTATTGTTTTAATTATTTTTTAGATGTTAATTTTGAAAGTTGTTAATCTAAAATTTTAATTTTGGTTGAGTTTAAAATAAAATGCTTGATTTTTAGTTAAATGGGTTGATTATAAGTAAGTGATAATTAATTTTAGGCTTAATTGTACTTTTGGTCCCCTATTATAGGTGAAAATTGAAAGTAGTCTTCCCATTTTGTTTGTCCTCAGTTGTAGTCTCCAAACAGAATTTGAGCATGAGCTGTCATATTTTTAATGACGTGTCAATAAATTGCTGATGTGGCATACGCTGACATGGAATTAAGTTATTATTTTATTATTTCTGATTAAAAAAAATAAGTTTTATTTTAAAAAATCATTTTAATAATTATGAAATATTTATAAAAATACAATTATATTTTTTAAAATAAAATTAAAATACATTTTTTTTTGCGATTTTATTTTTCTAACTTCACTTTTTTCTTTTTTTTTCCTTCTTTTTTTCCTCACCTCAATGTGCTCTCTGTCCATTCTCAATACCTAAACCATACAAATCCCAACTCTCTCCACTTCCAACAACTCGGCAAGCTTGTTCAACCCTCCATGAAGACTATTAAAAAACTTCATTAGATGCCACATCAGCAATTGATATCAAACATATTTGTATTAGCAAACTCTCGAACAGATATCTTAATTCCATGTCAGTGTATGCCACATCAGCAATTTATTGACACGTCATTAAAAATATGACAGCTCATGTTCAAATTTTGTTTGGAGACTAAAACTGAGGACAAACAAAATGGGGAGACTACTTTCAATTTTCACCTATAATAAGGAGACCAAAAGTGCAATTAAACCTTAATTTTATAAGAGCGTAGAATTTGTTGAAAAATGACGATATTTAAGAATTTTAAGAACAACATTCAAAAAGGTAAAACACATTTCCGTTAATTTCTTGTATGGCTGTGTGTTTTATTTTCGTAAGTGTACTATTTTGTATATAATATGTTTATTTTATTGAGTGATTTATTGTTCTGGTTGTTATAGTTGGTGTGTGTGTTATGTTGTAGTGATCTTTAAAAATACAAATATGCAATTGTTAATAATTTAATCTCACATAATATTGATGATTAATTAATAAGGATCTTGAAACTGTATTTCCCAATGAATGCAGTGGTGTTGCATGTGTTAGTTATATTTTATGTGTACAAAAGATGAATAATACAACTAGAGTATATGAGTATAACAAGTCATAGATAATTTAAAGACATTATTGAAATGTAATATAATTAAATTGAAAAACAAGATGGTCCCACGTTAATGCATATAACGAACCGAATAAGGTGTTGTTGTCCACCACCTCATCATAATTCATTAATTTCCACTTTATTGCTGCCACGTACTTCATTCACTCATACGTGCCATAATCCCTTACACTTATTTCCTGTCGGCATTTTCACCTAAACCGTTTATCCAATACTTTTTTTTCTTTTATATTTTAATTCAAAATTGCTAGTAGTAGTTCTAAGTTGTTTTTGTTATGAAATTATTGAGGTAATTAAATGAATTAAAAGAAATAGTAACACGGTTGTCGACACACGGTGCTCACACATTTGTGCATTTTGATTGCTACTATCTCACTTTTTTATTTTTTATTTTAAAAATATATTTGTTTCATCCTAACATTGCTACATATACGTTCTTTTTCTTCTTCTTCTTCTTTTCAAATTAACACAAACGTTAACTCTCTCTCTCTCTTTATAAATTATTTTTTCAATTAATTTCTAACCAACCCAAACCAAACTCCGAACCTATGGCTGAACTCCAAACCAAGAAGGAGACAGTTTCAGTTCCGGTTCCAGCTCCAGCTCCAACTCCAGCTCCGGCGGAGCCCCCGCTGGCTGAGGCACCACCGGTTGATGACGTTGATAAGAAAGCGTTGGCTCCACCGCCAAGTGCGGCGGAGGAAACCAAAGCTCTTGCTGTTGTGGAGAATGAGAGTGAGTTTCTTTTCATTCCTCTCATGTTTCAATTTTTGATATTTTGGATTTTCAAAATCCAATTGATCAATAGTTTGGCATAGTGTGGTGGATCATGATTCTAAATTGTAATTGCAGTTTAACCTTTGATATTGTCACCAAATTAGGCAAATACACTTAAAATTGTGGTTGCTAAAATATTTATATTGCGGTCACAATTGCTTACTATTCTTCCTATATTTGGTTTCACTCTTCTAGCTTTCAAATTTTATTTTGAGATTTTGGTTCTTGTCGAATAGAATTGATTTTGGACTTTAAGTTAGAATTTGTAGTTTTTGTTTCTGTATTTGAATTTTGGCATAGCTCAACTTAATTTTAGGTATTCAAACATAAAGAATTTTACCTACTTTTAGGGAAAATCAATTCTTGGAACGGCATAACCAAACACAATCCTAGAAGTTTGGTTGATGAGAAAACTTTTGGAATAAAATGGAGTGAAAATAAATGAAAGTATGGTTGTTTGTTTAATCATTAATTAGTATTTTTATGATAGTAATTGTCCTAAAGATCCAGTTTTTTGTGTGTAATGTTTATCAAAGGCTTTTGGAGCTTAATTTGTACTATTGTTGGTTGAGTTTACTATATTTAAGCTTTCTTTGCTGTGATGCTTTGATCAGTGCTTACTGTTTTCATGGAAAAATAATTATAATTATGGGTTGTCATCAAAATTTGAGCTTTTTTTAATTTTTTTTTTTTAAATTTTGCTCACTACTGTAGAGTGTGCTGTTTGTTTGATTATGACCATTCTCAATTTTTAGCTTCTTCTAATAATGATTCATTTTCAGTTTTTGGGAATTTTTTTAAACGCCTTTTTCACGTCTCCAGTCAATGATCCGTTAGGCATGCCATTCAATTATTAATCTTGGATGCTTTCTATGATGTGACTTCTTTAATGGAGTATCCTCATTTTCTTTGCCTTCTAAAAGTTGGTTTGACTGTTTTTCTATGTTCATTATGGCAACATAGATAATTACTCTATCTATTATAAAATATAAATAAAAATAGTCATTGAGATGTAGCTGATCTTAAGTAATTTTCTTTATATTTCTGTCCAGAGATAGTACTACCTAGATTTAGTGCATGTTTATAAATTTGACGAAATTATAGAGACAATGTGATTTTATTAAAATTTTAAAGTGTAAATTTTGTCGAAGTTACAATCATGGATTGCAATTCCATCAAATTCAGACGCTAGCTAACTTAATTAATTTATGCAGTTGTGAATTTATTTATATGCATTTGACAGCTTATAGTATTCCAATTTTTTTCCTAACAAAGCTTGTTACCTCTGAATTACCGACACTTCTAATTGAAGGTGTGTCTCGGAGTATAACACATTCTAGTGTCCGACATCGACACTTTGATTATATTTATTAATTCATTTTCTTAAATTATTACTAATATCGACGTGTCAGTATCAATGTCGTGTTCAGTATCTGTATTAGTATATGTGTTTTATAGTATGTTACATCATTTCTTGTTCTATACGAAATTAATAAATTCTCTCCTGTCTCAGAAAGGGATTTTCATTAGGTCCTCTAGTTGATCAGAAACATATTGTCCCCACCATGTTATGAAAGTTCTTTTGGCAAAGGATGATTTGGTTTATAGGAAAAGTTGATCTAAACATTTACCAACTCTCATGGGCAATTTTAAATAATTGAACTTAATAAGAAAGTTAGCATTCTAATTGGAATCCAATAAAGAAAGGAATCGTGTATTCATTGCAATTAATGATGATGCAACTACCCTAAAGATCATTGCTTTTATTTACGGTTTCTTTTGGTCTACAGAGACACCAGTTCCTGTTCAAAAGAAAGCCACAGGTGGATCCCTTGATAGAGGTTAGTCTTGTTGAATTTTCTCAAATTTCACTTTGCTTTATCATTACCTTATTAATATTTGATCTTAATATTTACAATTAATATTCTGAGCTACTAGTTTTATAAACACTTGAAATATTTTCAATTTTTGAATTATTCTTCATGTTTAGCACTATCTAGGACTTGTTTGGATTGATTGATTTGAACTATATCAGCTGACATAAACATTTGTGAGACTATAGCATTATTTCAGCTTAGGTCTGTAATCTCTCTAGTATAGTTTATGAAAACAGCTTACAACTTATATGAACAATTTGATTTTATTATATATTTTGTTAAACAAACAACTTATATGGTAACGCTTATGCTATAAACAATTAATTAAGTTGTTTATTGAAACAGACCCTAATCACTAAGAAAGTGTTAATATATGCATAGGTTTCTTTCTGTCACATTTTATCTCTTCCTTCGTAACATGAATATGTGATTATACATACTAACTCCTCTTATGAAACCTCTCTTCCAAAATGCTTTCAAGAGATGATGATTAACTCATCAAATTTTTGTGATAGCATTTATCTTCCTAAACAAGTGTCTTGAAGTATTTTTTTGGTATACAGATATTGCTCTTGCAGAAATAGAGAAAGAGAAAAGGTTATCTAATGTGAAGGCATGGGAAGAAAGTGAAAAAACCAAAGCTGAAAATAAGTAAGAATTTATTTTAATGTTTGTTTTGCTGTTAATTATTATAAGCATACAAACAGACAAGATAGATTAATTAAAACAAGACAGATTGTTCCAAGTCCAAACCTATGTTTTATAATCCGAACCAGTGACATATCTGGATCATGGTTCAACTGCTTTTAAGGGCTCAAACTAAGACCAAATCACTCGAAAGACTGAATCGTAGATAATGTCATTTGACGGTTGAACCATATCATGGATCGATTCAATTTTTAAAACATCAAGGTGTGTCACTCTTTATAAATTTTTATAGTTTTACCACATCCCTCACAACCAATACTAATGCGTGTACATAAATGGTGGGTGACCCAATTAAAAGGATGATATGCCTTATTTATTTTTGCAATTAAAAATGAAAATATAAACATAAAATGGAAAAAGAAATATTTTTCTCATAGCAAACAGACTCTAAAGTGTCATTTTAAAATCATGTTATTCTTTGTTTCTGTATGTTCAGAATCTAAAATTTAGCAATTATTGTGATATTTTAACAGAGCACAGAAACAGCTATCTAGTGTTGCTGCTTGGGAAAACAGCAAGAAAGCAGCTATTGAAGCTCAACTCAGAAAAATTGAGGTAATACTTAATCTATTGTTTAGTTATTTACTAATATAGTTATTAATTTAAAGATGGTAGCTTTTCTTTTTCTATTTTACTCCCTCCAAAATAAAATATAAGCAAAAATAATTATTGAAAAGTTGATATATTTGGTATAAATTCTTAACCAGATACATCAAATTTTCAACCACTATTATTTTTAGAGGGAAAACATGATGCCATGAATTGTGATGCTTGTTGGCCCATCAAACAGATAAGCAAATTTTTTTAAAAGTTCTAAACAAAATATAATCAGGATATGAACCTTAAAAATAGGGATAAGGTTTTATGCTGTGATGCTACATGGAATAAGATTCATGATAATTAATATGCTTTATTGACAGCAAAAAATGTAGACTTTTGAGCTATTATTTTTTTTTAATGATTTCTTTTCTTTACATTTGTCACGTTCTTACCAGATATTTGGAACTTCTAATCCAACTACTAATTTGCTTTTGTCAAGTGGGATCAAATACCTATTGCATCCATACATTGAATCCTTCTACATAGAGATTTTTATTTTGAAAAATCTATATAAAGAATTACAACTATGCTTTTATCAATTAAATAAGAAACTTTAAACAGGATTAAATGTTGACACTTTTAAATAGAGAAAATTTGTATTTATCCATTTAAAAGGTGATCCATCTCTTTTTATTCTAAGAAACAAAATAGTGTCCCAAAAAACTCAACAAAAGAAAGTGTCCATGTTCTTATTGTACAATATTCCATTTTGTAACGCTGCATATCTTTTTAATGAAAAATTTAAATTAAAATGCGTTTAATTTTTTAAATATGTAACAAGTAAGGCTAAATATTTTTTTTTTGAAGGAAGGCTAAATATATTTTTAGGCTTTGTAAAATTTTATTTTGACATGTACAAAAAAAATTATTTGTTTTTAAGTCCATAAATAATACATGAATTGTCATCTATTAATTTTTGATGATGATGGATTATATATATACCACTTTTACTAAATGTAGGATTAAAAATGATTAAAAAAAATATAGGGATCAAAATCAAAATTATTGGGTAAAAAATATTTAATAATTAAGATGGTTGTTAGGAATAAAATTTTGAACATTTTTTCAGGAGCAATTGGAGAAAAAGAAAGCAGAATATGGAGAGAAAATGAAGAACAAGATAGCCATGGTTCACAAGCAAGCAGAGGAAAAGAGAGCAATAGTTGAAGCCAAACGTGGTGAAGAAATTCTCAAGGCAGAGGAAATGGCTGCAAAATACAATGCAACTAGAACCACTCCAAAGAAACTCCTTGGATGCTTTTAATTTATACTATCATATTCATATCATATAAAAGTAATGAAATTTTGTCTATATTATTGTTGTTATTGCTATTTTTGTTTGCTTTTAATGTTGTTTCTGTGTGTAAGAAAAGTAATGGAAACGGAAAATACAATGAAGTCACATGTTGGACAGCTCATAGGATCTTTTGTTTAGCTCAAGTGTCCGATGACATTTATTTATTTATTTATTTATTATTGAGAGAATGTTTTCTTTTTATATTATCAAACTATTGGTGCAAATAAGATGCCTATTACTATTTATTGCCTTTATTCTAGAGAAAATATCCAAATTTGAAGTACTATATCAATATCATTCTTTCTGGTCTTAAAAATAAATAATTTTGGGTCAAAAAATTTGATATATTTAGTTTAAAGTTGTTTATGGATATAGTCCACTTCATTATTAGTATTTCAATTCAACAGATGGATCTAAATTAGTTAAAGCCTCTTTTTGCATTTGTGTATTTAGAGTCTCACGTTCTAAAACATCTATAATTCAATGGTTTTGTAAAAGATCCAAATTTACTACTGTTGTTTTAAGTGTATGTTTAAAAACACAGTAAACTTCATAAAACCACATCTGTTAAAGTAAAAAAGTACAGTAACTGTTAAAATTATTGTGGTTCAACTGATTTTACTGAACTGGTTGCAACTCCAAACATGCATTAAATGTGAAGGAGATATATAGCACATACATGTAAGAATGTATGATTCACATTTAGTGATGCTGATAAGTCTAACTACCTAATATTCCACAATGTCATCATAGTGCTATATAATATAGCCATCATCATATCCATCCAACAAATTTACTACATAATCAGTCTTCTAATACTTCTCCAATGGCTTACATACAAAACACTACTAGTAGTCTACAAAATTAGCCAAATTCATCATACAAAATCACAAAAAAAAAGTTGCTAAAGAAAAGCTTCATTCTAAGAAGCTCATGTCATTGTTAGAAGGAAAATCCAACAAGAGCTGCAATGCAGTGTCAGATGAATCTTCAAGATCGTTAGAGCTTGATGAATCATAACCACCTATATCAAATAACTTGTAGTTTTTCCACTCAAATTCTTCCTTCACATTTCTTGATGAAGCCAAATCTGTTGTAGTAGTAGCAGAAACTGATCCACATTTGTTATCATTATTACAAGATGACCCTTCTAGAGACATGCAGCTTTGACACCTAGTTTTCTCCTCATCATCGTCGAAATCTGATTTACGAACGGTGCGAAAAGATTGTCCAACTTCAGAGTTCCACATCTTAAGGAAATAATCAGAATCAGTAGTTTTGTTGTTGAACAAAGATGAGTCTTTCGAGAGTCTTGCTTCTGCTTCAAGTCTTGCACTTTCCCATTGAGCCATGTGGCGTGTGGCGATTGATGAATGTGATTTGTCAATTGGATAGTAATGTGATGAGGCTATTGGTTCATGGGTTTGAGGGTCAATTCCCATGCTTATCAGACGTTTCTTTAAGTGTGTGTTCCATAAGTTCTTGATCTCATTGTCTGTTCTTCCTGGTAGCTGAGAGGCTATTGCAGCCCACCTGTGAAATTGTTTTCATTTGTTTGAAAATTCTTATAATATATAGCTTTGACTAAAATGTATATGAAAGTTATTACCCGACATTTCAGATTAAAGACATGTTAGGTGTATAGCACATGTTGGTGTTGACACTGGCATGACACTAATATATGTAATTAAATTTAATCACTATATCACTTTTGTGTAGGTGTTTTGTCTAGTGTACCTATTTTTGGAAGTACTTCATGAAGATATTAATGCAATGAAATTTGAAAATAATAGTTGGTGGAGCCCTTATTTAATTGAAATTAGTACAATGGTTCATTTGTGGAGGGTCCAAATGGCATTTCATTGGACAATAAACAAGTGGTTCTGAAAGTATATAAAGGACAATATTAGTCCACCACATGTTACAGTCCTTAAATTGATAATTTAATATAAATTTTTGTAGAATGAAAAATTTATATACTAATATAATTGCTATAATATGATGCACCAACAGAGTATCCAAAAATGTTTGTACCATTAATGTCCTCCTATCTTCTATCATTCAATACCAGAATGGTACTATAATTTTTCAAGATTAATATAATTTTACTATTAACAAAGGTCAATGTAGCCTAATCAGGCACAATTTAATATCAGTAAAAGGAATCAGATCAAGGGAACTCAAAATAGTACCTATTTCCAAGGATGGCATGAAGCTGTATGACTAATTTTTCTTCCTCGGGTGTAAAGGGACCGCGTTTAATATCAGGTCTCAGGTAGTTTGTCCATCTTAGCCGACAACTCTTTCCACATCGAAGAAGACCTGAAAGAAACAAAAGAATTATAATTGTTGGAGAAACGAAGGCAATGCCTATTAAGTGAAAAGGCAAATTATATGGCCAACTATTTTTTAGTTTTTTGCAATGTTTTGTATGACAGTTGCGGTCGCAATCTTTGATATTGAAGGAAATTGCGGTCAAATACTACTATTGTATACGGAGACATAAATTCTTCTGATGTTGCAATCAGAATCGTGGTTGTTGAACATTTCTTTAATACCATTGTTGTTTGACAAGAGAAAGTTCAGCTAGCTTATATGCAACTGAATCAAATGAAAGTGAAGGTAAAGTTTTGGTTTGGGAATAAAAACAAAATAGAACAAGATGATGAGAGCAACAGAAAAACATAACCTGATCTTTAAAAAACATAATGGTTATGTTATCATAAAAAAACATTGCTACTTGAAAAGATGAAAATTTTCCTTCTACTTCAAATTAATTTCCTTTTCATATTTATTGCATTCTAACTTGAATCAAGGGCTTGAAAAAAGGAGCAGAAGAAGGAGTTACAGAGCTAACCTAACTTTATTAAGAGTTTTTTTTTAAAGAAGATTTGATTAAGAGTTATAATGTGGCATTGGTTGCAAAAGCAACAAAACACCATGAATACAAACAAACACAGCCAAAAAGATTGGAACTTTCTCTTGTCCTTTAACCCATTATTATTATCCTAATAACTTGGAAGGTAAAAAGTAAAAACCAATAGAGGATTACAAATATCTTATTAAAAAAATTAAAGGGTCACAAAAATCAATTAAACCCATTTTCTTTTGTTCTATGAATCAACAACATTTGTTAACAAGCACACATCCTATTTCAAAGAAAAATATCTCTAAGTAAAACTTCAAATAAATCATCATATTAAATAAAAACATAAAAAAAATTATATTATATTTAAGAAACATATTTATGTTTGTTTTATGTCAATAATGAAATGTAGATTCAGAAACAGCCCATTTATTACTTCCTAATACACAAGTAGAGAAAAAATTAGTTTCAAAATGAAAGCTTCAAAACCAATAAAGGGTAAAAAAAATCACTTTAAACTTCAAATACACCAAAAATTCCAAAAAAAAAAAACTTTAGCATTTAACATACATATTTACACTATAATTATGTTAACAAAAGCTAGATTAAAAAACAACACATTTATAATTTATCTCTTCCTAATACATAAAGAGGTAAAAAAAACTTCAAAAACCTGCTAACTTAGGGAGAGAACGCCAGCTTCCATGACCACCATTTTTCTTAATAAAATTAACAAGAACTTCATCTTCTTCACTTGTCCAAGGACCTTTCTTCAACCCCAATTTGTCACAACAAGGTGTCCTTCCCATTTTTTTCCTTCTTCAATTTTCAACAACACCCTTTTAAAAAAAGGCAGAAAGGGTCTTAAAATTTGACAACTTTAGAACAATCACACTTTAATAATTTGTTAGTATTGGTAAAAAAAAAAAAAAGAGCATGGAGGAGACATAGAAATTGTGAAAGTGAGGATGACATAAAAAAGGAAGGATTATAAATGTTGAGAAAAAAAGTATGTGTTATGTTTATCTATGTGAGTGTGAAGCTATTTGAGGAGTAATTGATTGATACGGCGTTGTGTAAGGACTAAGGACTGTAACTTGTGTAAGCGTGTTTCAAGCTGGCTTTCTGCATTTAATGTGTGCAGTAATCTTCAAATATTTAAACCAAACATATGCTAAGGATATCAATATCATTTATACCAGGAACTCTTGCTTTTTTTTATCAGATAAATATTTAAATGACATAGTTTTTTTTTAATAATTATATTATAGATTTTTATTTAAATATAAATATCAAAATCTATTTGGTCGAATATCAAATAGACATTTTTTTATTGATTACTAAATAGAATTTGATTTTTGTTTTTATTTAAGTCAATAGGAAGTGGCAGGTTTTCGCAATATTTTGAGATTTTTTGGCGGAAAAGACACTATTATATCTCTCTTTTTGTTTTTTTATACCAAAATGTCACATTTTAAAAAAATAATATCAGACTGTTCTCTTTTTTTCCCAGCTGTTCGCAACCTGGGGATGCAACTTGCTGAAGAAAAATTACGCATCTTGGGATGCTACCTCCTGTATGAAAAAAAAAATGGAAATGTGTATGTAGGAGGTCGCATCCCCAGAATGCGACCATCATATAATTTTTCATCAGCAAGTCGCATCCCTAGGTTGCGACCAGCAACTGGAAAAAAAAAAAAAAGGGCATTCTGGTATTATTTTTTCAAATTGTGGCATTTTAGTATAAAAAAACAAAAAGAGAGATATAGTAATGTCTTTCCCTTTTTTGGTATGTATATTCTTTTTTAATTTCTCAATTATATTATACATTAAATTTATATATTAAAAATGTCTTACTTTTTTCATCTTTAGGACATCTATGCGGTCACATGAAGATAATATTTTCATTTATAACTTTTTAATTTTATTTTTTATTTTTTATTTTTATTTTAACAAAAAAATAATTATTAATTTAATAAATAAAAATATTTAAAAAAAAAACAAAATTATATTAATAAAATCAACCAAAATTCATTTAATAAAAAAATATTAAAGTTAATGTTGTTGAGCATATGTGTTAAAACAAACAATGTGATATATTATCTTTACAATTCTCTTCTATTTTTTTAGATAAATTAACAACTTAATTTTATTTAGTTAACAACTCCCTTCTATTTTGCTTCTAATTCTAATAAATAAATAATAATAATAATAAAAATAAATTATATTAATAAAATTAAACAAA
>JBBPBT010000850.1:13730616-13745637 GCA_037974875.1 Cicer bijugum
AGGTCTAAAACTACATGAATAATAATATTTTAGAGAGTAAAATATATATTTTTATTTTATATGAACTAAAATTAAATTTTTAAAATTTTATACAGATCAAATATATATTTAACCCTTAATTAAATATACTTGAATCATTATTTTATGTTGAAATGGAAAATTAGATGTTAATAAAATATTAATAGACATAATTGTTTTTGTGGTTAATTAACTTAATTTCAGATAACACTTTAATCTTTTATTATTATTATTTTTTTGATTTAGTCCTTTATTTAATCTTAAGTAAATAATTTAGTCATTTTTTTCTTTTTTAATATTTTATTTAATTAAACATACTTAAATCAATATTTTAAGTTGAAATAAAAAATTAGATGTCAATGAAATATTAATATGTGGGCTAAATTCAAGACCTATTATGGAATTTAACTTTTAAGGTTGTCTCTTTGCCGCTGAGGAACGAAGCTAAAGTTTGGAAGAACTCTGAATTGGAGTTTAAGTATCTCCAACGGTGAATTTAACATATGTTCATTAAATAAGGTTCGCCGTGTTATATATTTTAAAGAAACTTTATTCATTTGTTATTTCGACGGTGAAATAAACATAAATTGATAAAATAGGTCTCACAACTTTAATTTATATATTAATATTTTATTTATATTTAATTTTATTATAACTTAAAATATTAATATAAATATTTCAATTAATATTATTATATATTATTTTAATTTAAAACTAAAATAAAATTGAACTTAAATTTTTATAACAATAATAAAAATTAAAAAAAAAAAGTAATGATCGTAAAATTATTATTATTAATAAATGAAAAAGAAGTTAACAATCATAAATTAATAAAAAAAAAATAAATTTTAATTAAAAAAATAATAGTTAAAAATAATTTATTATTAAATTATGAAATTACTGTTCATAGTTGACACATTTTATGAAAGTACTTGGCACAAACGTGGATTTTCCACAACTTAAGGTTTGAGTGAAAAAACATAAATATTTTATTTTTATTTGATTTCACTTTGCTACCCTCTAAAACAAGATATAAAGAAGTAGAAAAAAATAGCTGTATCTGGACTATATATAAACAAAATATAGTATTAATTTTTTTTCTTGGATTTTGTTACAGAGAAGTATTTATCTTTGACTACAATTCACAACCATATATAGAGAGAAGATGCATCACTCTATTAATGACCTGATATGTTACCATTATTTTCTGTCTACATTTTATATTGTCCATTCGCAAGTTTTGGTTGATGATGTGTCCCATGACAACTTTTTTTTCACCTTTTCTTCATCGTTCTTGTTTAAAGGTTATTTTCTCAATGCACTTTATGTTAACCGATAAATTATAGAAATTATTTATGCGTTCCTATTGAAGTTAAAAGCAAATAACATGTCGACTATTGTTGAGGACATAAAGTAAAATTAGACACGTTAATGTGTGTAGGGGATCCCAAATCCTATCAATGGTAGAGTAACCAACAATGTGCAATCTACTTCAGTGGTACTGATTATGGTTAACGAATTGCAAGTTTTTATTGATTGTAGGATAATGATATAAAATCTGAGTTTAGTTGCTTAACATGCACAATATGTGATTATGTATGGATATGCTTGGTTGAATATGTCCATGTGATTCAGAAGAAAAAAAATATGTCCATGTGATGAGCGTGGACCATGCTTCTGGCCTAAAAATATCATTATCAAATGGATAATGAATTCACACTTCACTTTAGTGGGAAATATTATGTTAGTTTGAAGTGGATGCTAGATTCATAGACTAGTGAATTGATAATTGAATCAGTGATGGATGCACATGCATACCATATGCACTGCTGTGGTCTGTTCCTATGGAATAGGACGTATAAGATCAGTAGTGATTGGATAAGTTAGAAATATGGAGTGGAGACACAATTTATTAATCATGGGGATATCAACTATTGTGGGCCAAGAGCATGGATTCAACCTCCAAAATTGAACAAACAAATAGTGAGGTGAATGTGAATAGAGTCTGAAATTCATGTGAAAGACAATCGATAATAGATTCAAGTTGATCTCAATGTTAAACAGAATCCGTAACGGATAAGATGGCTTATAATCGCAGTTTGCACAATGAGTCATTTATCTGATAATCTTGGGTCTTGCATCCTATCAAAGCTGCCTCAAAAATTACCAAAATACATGATCAGACGCAACCAATATGCATTTTGGTAACAAGTACATGCATATCCTCGAGCAACTATTGTTGGTATTGGGTTCTAACAACAAAACGCACCAAATCAAAACCCAGGGCAAACACAAACAAAGCAAGATCTTCAACAACAGGCCAAATAGCAAAGGAAGAGAAATTCATAACAAGATAAATTATCCCTAAACAATTTATTTTATTAAAAAAACTACAGATCTAATAACATGCAGTAAGATCTGTAATTGTAATTAACGGAAACAACAACTGGACCCACCAAACTATATGGCAGTTAAAAGCCAATATTGAACTCTCTGGAGGTTCTAATGTCTTCAGGGCTCTCATCCAGAAATTTTTCATTTAGAAAAGAAAAAAACACTTAAAAAAGGTTCCAACAATTCCCCAATTTCCATAGTGCATCCTCTCATGCCAAGGCCATATGCGTCCTCTCATGTTTCAGAGCTCTTAACCAGAAATTGAGAGAATAAAAAAAAAAAAGAAACACTTAACGAAGGGTCCAACAATACTCCAAATTCCATAATGCTTCCTCTCATGTCAGGGCATAAACACTTGCTTGAGTGACGTTACATTAACCTATAGAAAATGCACACATATTAGCAACAGCAATGGTAACTACACAATTGAATCACAAGTACACTTCTAGAGAACACAATTAGGACTCAGGATCCAGATTGTCCTCTATAAAAAGGAAAAAAAAGGTCTTCTTACTCACCATATTGTGAAAACAACCCTTGTATTACCACTGTCACCGGCAATAAAATGCTTGATCAATGTGTGGCGGAATTTGCTTTATTTCAGTGCCAAGTTCTTGTTCAATCCTATATCTGAACAAAAGATGGAATACATGAGCAACCCACAGCAAGAATCTCTGAAATTCATTCAACAAACATTAACTAAATTACATACAAATTAAAGCGGTCCTCATAAGTGATCAAATTCACCGCTAAACCAAGGTGGCCAAACCTCCCTGAACGACCAACCTATCAAAAGCATAACATCCATTAGAACATGTACACATACTTGGGACAACGTAAAGTAATTGGGTAGAAAGTGAGCAGAAATCAAACATACCCTGTGCAAATAAGTTTCCGAGTTCTTGGGAAAATCAAAATTAATAACAACATTAACTGCTTGGATGTCTATTCCCCTAGTAAAAAGATCTGTAAATGTTTCACACAAAGGGAGAAAAATGAAAAAAGAAAATTATTAGGACAATATATATCTAAATATAAAATCTCACCATCAGTTTAATTACATATAATAAACTAAAGATTCCTTAATATATACACTATAATTTGATGTATCATCAGTACATAGTTAACTACAATAAACCAATCTAAATAATACAACTATTGAATACTGAATTGATTTAGAAAACAAAAGAAATGAAGACAATATGTCAAAATAAAGGACATGAGGACCCCATATAATTAAGTATTGAAACAGCCATATTGTATGTTAAATAATATTCCAAGCAACTGAAAAACAACTGCTCATTTATAAGAGGTTGCTAAAGTGTTGGCAACTTACCAGTACAGACAAGATTTCGGCATGCACCATTGCGGAAATCATGGAATACTCTGTTACGATGGTCTTGCAACATCTTTGCGTGAATATAGAAACATGAATACCCAAGTTCTGTGATTTTTTTGGCAAGGAGTTCAACCCGATTCACTGAATTGCAGAAGATAATTGACTGGTTTATTTGCAGCTGGAACAGAAACTACGATTATTAACATCATAATATTCAGAGCTGGCATATAAGAAAATCAAGAGAACAAAGAAAAATCAAACCTTAGAAAAGAGAGTATTTAAGCAGTGGACTTTCTGTCTCTCCTCGACAAATGCATAAAATTGTGTAATACCCTTGAGAGTTAGCTCATCCATAAGGTTAATGACATATGGTTTATGAAGATACCTATCTTTGAAATCCTTCACAGTAACAGGATATGTTGCTGAAAACATCAGAATTTGACGGTTTGTAGGAAGAAAATGAATAAGCTGCTGTATGGAAGGTTGGAACTCTGGGGAGAGAAGCTTATCAGCCTGAGAAACACATAAAAGCTATGTAAAACTGCAGAATGGTAACAATAACTACTAACTACTGAAGACATTAATCTAAACAATGCCATAAAGAACAAGCACAGGGAAATGGATACTTAAAACAAAAATGAGAAACCAGTAAACAGAGGCATTTGCTTCCACTATCCACTTGACAACATTTAGGATACAGATTCTTAATCGTAGCAAATCAGACATAAATGCAAAGAAACTTAGCTGTACGTCAAATCATACTTGTCTAATTAAATACAATTATGTTTCGAACCCCCATTTTCCTATACCTTTAAATATTTGATTGTTTTGCACATTGTTCATATTTCTCATCTGATTCTAAAAATTAATGAATTTCACATGTAATATATTTACCTCATCCATGACAAGCATAGAGCAATCTTTAAGAACACAAACACCCTTCTTAGCAAGGTCCAATATCCTTCCTGGGGTTCCAACTAGTAAATGGACTGGTTGATATAATCGCATTATATCATCTTTTAGGCTGGTACCACCTGTTGTAACCATAACTTGGATTTTCAAATGCTTTCCAAGCTCTTTACACACTTGAGATGTTTGCAAAGCCAACTCTCGGGTTGGGACCAAGATAACAACTGTGTCATAGAGAAATACAAACAATATTATCAAAACATGGGCAGAGCATATCATTATGCTTATTCAAAACCACAATCATGAAAAAAAAATTAGGATATAAATCTTTTACATAAATAACCATCTCCAAAATATTATTAATAATTTATGATTTTCAACTATAATAGGCAAAAATCTATCTGCATAGCTTCCATTTCTAAATAACTTTCTCAAGAGAAACAACAACTCATTAACAAGGTATCAGCTTGGTAGAGAAATTTTCAAATTGTTATTAAAACATACGTAACACCTAAAGCCTAATCTCAATATTCTGAACATTAAATGTGAAAGACATTATGAATTGACCGTGCTGCTGTGGTCAGACGAAGGTCAAAAGACTCAACTAAAGATGCACTTTTAAGCATTTTAGAGGAGAAACATAAAAAGCCTAAGTAAAGACATAATTTAACCAATCTGATGCTCTTTGAAGTCCATACACTAGCAGAACCTTACCTGTCACAAGTTTCTGATAGAAACTGGTACCAAACAGTATATGATTGAACAATACAAGACTTTATTGGTAATAATTCTGGAGAATTAGTCACATCCAGAAAGTCGCTATGCACACATTACAATAGATATAGGAAGATTACATGGAAATACAACAACAATTGCTCACTAAAATGTTCGAGATCTTGGTCTCTCCCTCCAAGAATTATAGAGCTTGGTTTCTCCCAATCAATATCCAATCCACAAATAGTTGCCTTCTGACTTTTCCCATCAGATTCCCTATTTATTTAATTATTCAATAACTACCTAAAAACATAACTGCTGCCTAATAATGTAATAGATGCAGCATCATAATAATTATAACAAGTCAAACAGTTTCATTTTCTTTTCTTTTTTAAATAGCAGGATGCTGCTCAGAATCAGTATCACTATCAGGCTGCCAGAACACCTAATAAAACTGATACATTAAAAGTCCTTTCAATTAGATATCTTAGAATCTAGTAAGGGGCTGAAGGCAAGAAAATGTCAAACCTTGAATAACATTATTATCCTGATCAATTTTTTCCAATGCAGGAATACAAAAAGCAGCTGTTTTGCCAGTTCCATTTTTAGCCCTAGCAAGAATGTCACTGCCAGTAAGAGCAATCGGGATGCTTTCTTCTTGGATGGGGGAAGGTCTTTCAAAACCCTTCTCATATATTCCCATGAGCAGCTCACGTTTCAAAAAGTAATCCTCAAATTCATTTCCTTTGGTTGCTGTTACATCCTGGGAACAAAAAGAATGCAGAGCAACAAAATGAATATTACAAATTAGAACTAGAAATTAATAATGACAGCCCTATAAATCAAAGCAGCTAAAATGACTAATCCACGAGAGTTATCATTTATTAGGCCTTTTGAAGAAGATAAAAAAAAATGAGGCAGCTAACGTTTCACGGCCTTCATTGAAACTAATCCATGAATGAGATATCATGCAAAAAAAAAACTAATCTGATAGATTTGTTACACGGGAGTTGGAATTAATTAGGCAGTAATTGGGGACTAGGGTGATTAGAGAAATAAAGCATGTTGCCTATGGATAAGAATGGGAAGAAGAGGTATCTTGCCATCTAAGAGAGTTAGAGCCTTAAGGGGAATTTTTCCCTAATTCTTCTAATAAAGACACTATTTTCAATCAACTTGTATCAGAGTAGTCTCTGATCAGGATGAGAGAATTCGGGGTTGATAAAAGAAAAAATGGAGTTGCAATTGGAAACCGTGGAGCCCATCTTACAAGATTTTGTGGGTGAGGGGTTGAAACACAAATCATTTGCCGAAAAAGTTTGAAGAGATGTGGAAGGATGGGTTGGGGCACCACAACAATTAACATAGCGTAAACAGTAGAAAACTTTGGGAAAAGAAGCCATAAATGTTGATCACAACAGGGAGGGAGAAGAATCAAGCTTGGTCGACGGGCAAAGGAAAAAAAGTGAAAAACTAATCACAACAGGGAGGCAGAAAAATCAAGATTGGTTGATGGGCCATGAATCAACATCAGCCAAAGAAGAAGCCAGTAATGTGGAGAAAAGGCCTGAAAGCAATCTGGCAAACAAATCAGTTGCATATCAAGCTGAGTTGAATCAACTCATGTCTTGGGTAGAGACAAATTCATGACTAGAGGAGATGGCGAGCCCAGATCGTTCCATATCTAGGACTGTTTAGGGAGAATTCTCACTCAAGACATGTTCAATATCATTTCAGGTGTCTCAACTAGCTTTTAGATATATTGAACGGAAGTCAGCCACAACCTAAAACAGAGGGCAAAAAGTGAGGGAAAACAAATGTCTTTTGGGTCACCTCATTAGAACAAAACAGAACCGGGTACTTGACAGAGGCCAATGCCGTAGAGCTTGAAATTTCAGAGAGTCCATTGCCACCACCTGACACGAAGATGGCCAGAGAGGATGATGGATCATCAGCAGGGAGGGTAAGTTGGGATCTTGGCATACTGGCTGAGCTTCCACTGCTAGAACAACTAGAACCGAGCTAGTCCTTTAAGGGCAAAGGATATCCCTTGCAGATGAGAGTGCAACAAACAGAGGCAGTGTGAAGGAAAAAGGGATATATGGTTGGATCAAATGCTTAATTTACCTGATGGGCCCAACCAAAAACTGAGAACAGTCCTTTGGAAAGAAATGGAGGCCCAAGACCAAATTTGTGTAGATAATTGGGATACTGTAAGGAAAATGGATTACTGGGTTTAGTGCACCAAACCCAACAAGCTGAGAAGGTGGAGTAATCAGGGAATGAGCAGTTTCACAAAATTCAGAACATTGTTGGAAGCAATGTTGTCAATTTTGGATCGCAGAAATTTGTTTAAATCATGCTACGTTGTAGTGCTATAGCACCGCAATAGCAGGCTATTTGACAACGCTTTGTACTAAACAGTGCATCGGAGAGCAATAACGATTTGATCAAATTCTGCTATACTATAGCGGCTATTTGGCACCACTGGTTGGTATACCAATAATTAAAATCGCAATTTATCCAAATAATTATATATAGAATAATAGTACTATTTATTAACTAATTAAGACTATAAATAGTTTTTTCTAAAAAAAGAACGATAAGTAGTTAATACTATATATACAACTTCTATTATTCTATGTTGTTAATCTCAGATAGCGGAGCGGCAGACTACAAAACTGGGATACCATTATAGCAGAAAGCGGGAAAGCCGATATTCTAATGTTTTAATATATTTAAATTTATTAAATAAGTAATACTATACATATATATTAAATAAGTTACATTAAAATATACCATAAAAAAAGTTGTATTCAAATATTTATTTTAAGTAATTACTATATATGTATATAAATAATTTTATTTTCTGTTTCGGGTTTTTTATTTATTAGACATGTTAGTGTATTTCTTAAATACTCTTATTTTGGTTTAATTTGAAGTGTTTCTTTATAATTTGTTTAGGTAGGGCCGACTGGGCAACCTCCTCAGTCCAATTGCTTAGCCCATTTTTGGGTTTTTACACTTGTACTATCA
Source organism: Cicer bijugum (assembly GCA_037974875.1). NCBI lineage: Eukaryota > Viridiplantae > Streptophyta > Magnoliopsida > Fabales > Fabaceae > Cicer > Cicer bijugum. The sequence continues at coordinate 13,739,027 of JBBPBT010000850.1, forward strand.
GAAACATTTATTATACATTAAAAAATAGCTGGTCCATTTAGGTTTACTTTAGGCCCATTTTATGAAACTCAAACCCTAAAACTGAGATGTCCCTAAAATGAAACATCACATTCCACATCTTCTCTCACCGCTGCCTACTGTGTCTGTTGTGCCCCTGCATCTCTTCGGCCTCATCCTTCATTTCTTCTTATATCTTCTTTCTTATCTCTTCTTCACATGTGAAGGTGGTGGCCGGGAAACAGTGGACCGAGGTCGGAAAACGGCAAATCAAGGACAAAAAATCTTTTTACTAAAGAAATGCAGCCTCAAATTGGCTATTCAGACACAACAGCACTATAACAACATAGCTATTGTTTTTATATTAATATTTACGGTACTATTGTAATTATAAATGTTTAAAAATTGTTGATAAATAACAAACACCACATTGGTTAGAAATTGTGGTTAGGGGCTTTGGCCATTGAAGTCGTTGCAATGCGAATTGCGGTGTGAAATAATTAATATTAGCACGAAACACAAAAACAATATTCTAGAATTATTGTAATCAATGGAATACAAAGTAATTACTTATTAACAGAAGATTTGAATAAATACAAGGTTAACATAATTCATCTGAAAAAAAAATTGTCTAACTTTCTATCCATGTAAATCTTAATATAAAGTATTAATTAGCTAAACACATGTAAACTAATTATTAACGCAAAAACCGAACCAACCAAAGTTTACTCTCCAATTTTTCCTCACACAACCAAATTGACTCTTCCTCTTACTGGATCCCCCCCCCCCCTATCTCCTTCGACTCACCAATTGTTTTTTCAAAATCCCTAACTCCCTCTCATTTTATTTCCCCCCATTTCGTCTCCCCCACCACACACACAGACCTCAAGCCCTTGCACGCCCCCTCCTCTAAGTTTGTTCTATAAGCCTAATTGCACTCTAAATAATTGTTAAAAAACGATCTCAAATGCCTAATGGGGTACACGGCGCTCAGAAGGCATGAATCAATCAACAAATTGCCAGTTAAATTATATGACAGGAACAATCTTGACCAAATATTTATAATAAATTAGTGTTTTAAATGGCAACACAATACTGGTAAATATATACAAAAATAAAATACTACCCAATCAGAAATATTACAATTAAAGTATAGTTCCCCAAGGTTCTAAAACAAGATAAATGATTAAAATAAAATGCAATTAACCAGTAACTTGAAGTATTAGATGACAGTATTCATAAACAGTAACATACCTCTGTTCTATAGCGTGTATCAGGTGGCGGAATCTTTAGTCTGGCCTTCCATTCTTGAGAACTAATAAAGGAAAACCAAAAACAGTTAAGGATAATAAGAGAATGATTTATTTCCTTTTGAAAGAACAGAGCTACTAAAATGAATATCCAGATGTTCACTAAATTTTACATTGAATCAATTTCCAAACTATAACAAACTCATAATAACATCACTCCATGTTATAAAACATTTGAAATAAAAAAACGAGGCAACAGCCAATATTGTCGACAATATCAACTCAGTTTTGAAAAGCATACAAAAGATGGCAAGGGTTTTTATACAACAGGTTAAGCTAAGAAAAAAGTGATTCATAAATCAAAGCACCAAAACCATGGTCTTCTACGAAATAGTAACCAAAGGAGAATTACTGCTCAACTTTTTATTTCCATGATCACTTACGAACCTGACTACAAGATACATGTTCCAATCACTAAACTAAAATAGCAAGATAGTTTGGTACAAAATACAGCAGGAACTGGTTTGTGGTATGGAGCTTCTCCCAATACATGATAACACACAGGCTACATTTATGGTTCAGACTTTACATGATGTGCATGTCGATTCAATTGAATTCACATGATGCGGAAGATTGACGAAACAAGTCATAATTGTATGCAGTTTGATAGGTAGCTTTTTTTCCTTGGGTACGAGGGGTACAATCATTGTAACCCATGGAGAATATTCTATCTAGTGAGCTGACAATATTAGGAGCACATGACAGTGTAAGAGGGGTAGGGATCCTCTCCATTTCTCAAAAGAAATGGAAAGTTCTTTAACTATAGTTGTGTATATATAGGCACACAGTTCTAGAACATTTGGCATACATTAAGCATTTTTGCTCACAAAACTATAGTAATGGAGTTCTTCATATCTTTTGAAAAATGGAGATGATCTCAACTAATGGAATGACTTGCGCCTTATGTTATATTTTGATCATAATATCTATTTATGTTTACTTAAAAAAAATCATTTTAGAGGAAGTGTTATAAATAGCTTTAAATACAAATAATAAAATCTAACAAACATAACTAAATGCAACAGGAAATTTATTTTTTCTGAAAAGAAAAAGGAAAGTGGCATAAAACATTGCCGGCTTTTTCCATCACTAGGGCTCTTTATTTGTTTTCATTATTATTTTACTATTTTATGAGATGATGTGCATTTCCAGGGTTTTTTTTCCTTCAACACCTCCCCCACTTTGGGTGCTTCTTCTTATGTACCACAGTAAATCGTTTATCTTCTACATGTCTCCTCTTTCTCTTCTACTTAAGTAATTTCATCCTATTTTAAGTTTGAAATGCTGATTGGAGCGATTTGGTTCACAAACAACCCGTGTTTTGGAAGAAACGCTAGATTCGGGTGAATAATTTATGCAAAAACTCAATTTAAGATGCATTTATCGATTGCATTAGTTAAAAGTGTTCACAGCATAAATAAGGCAAAACTCAAAAAGTAAACTACAAAAACAGGCCACGACATTTATTACCCATACCAAGTAGATAGATGTAATTTACACCAAAAGAACGACATATAAAGTCAAAATTAAGATGCATTTATCAATTCAATAGTTAAAGTGTTATCAAGCATAAATAAATCAAAAGTACACGTGAACTTTTGCAAGCAAAAAAGGACAACCCCATTGATTACCAAAACCAAGAAGATCGATGTAAATTTCCCCTCCAAAAAATATAGATAGGTCAAAACTGAATATGCATTTATCAATTGCATTACTGGAAGTGTCAACATGCATAAATAAGTCAACACTCAAAAAGTACACTCATGAATCATCGCAAACAAAAAAGGACAACATCATTGATTATCAAAACAAAGATTGATGTAATTATTATTTTCCCCCAACAAGCAACAACATAAATAAGTCATAATTTAAAATGCATTTATCAATTGCATTCTTTAAAGTGTTAACAAGCATAAATTAGTCAAAACACGAAAAAGTACACTAATGATTATCACAACCAAAATAAGGGACAACGGCATTGATTGCCAAAACCAAGAAGATTGATGTGAATTACCCCAAAAAACAAGTGATTTCATTTCCTTTTGGGATGAATTGTCAGCTTGATATGATAGCAGGTAAAAAAATCCAGTGCCGTCCAACCACACAAGTCACGCAAAAAGCGGAAAAAAGCTTCATGCATTTTTATTTGAAAAGGGCACAGGCAGCAACACATGTAGAGTAAAGATCATCACCAAAACTTCATGATCAGGCAAGATGAACAAAGGGCTCTCTCCAATCTCTAATCCAGAGGCTAGAGTGACCAGAAAATGATCAATTCTGGCCAGAGGGATCAGCCACTACTCAAGCCACAAAAGTTGTCCTATTGTGCATGGAAATTGGAATAGCCATATCGAAAAAGGCTCAATGCTCCACTCCAACTCTGAGGCAGCACCATTGTGGCCAATGCCATTATAAGTTTCTTTTAAAAAAATTATATTGCTTTTTATTATTTTCCATTATCTAATAAACTAATGGAAATTTCAAAGCTAATAAACATCAAGCCAATGAAACCACATAGACACAACACAAACAAAACATCTGTAACCAATATACAAACCTATTGTTGCTTAGCACCGAACTAAAGATTGAAGGTGTATCCTGTGCAACAAATGTCACTGTCCAACACCAACACCCAACACCAACACGGAACCGAACATGTAGTAACATTCAATTACTTCCTTTTTTCAAATTTTAATCGGTGTCAACATGTCAGTGGCCAGTATCTGTGTCCATGTATGTTCTTCATAACACTTAACAACTCACTTAACTGATATAACTAAACACATGGATAACATATAATTTCATCTGAACCTAAACCGTATCCCTAGCCCTAATCATGAAACTTCTTCAAAAAGAACCCTAATGATGAAACGCATGCCAAGCAGAAATAACTATAAGAAAGAAAGAACGGAAAAAAAAAAAAAAACAAACCTAGGGTCAGCGACTTCAGATTGCACGGTCTTTTCAACCTCATCAACAACGTTGTTAGATTCTGAACCACCCAACTGCGCCCTTCTCAACCACTGTTGTTGCTGCTGCTGCTGCTGCTGTTGCTGTTGCTGTTGCACCATTTGTCTCTGCACATAGTATTGTTGTTGCTGCTGCTGCTGTTGTTGCTGCTGTTGGTGCTGTTGTTGCTGGTTATGGTGTTGATAAGATGGCCTATGCTGAAACTGATTGTTCATGTTCGGGTTCTGGTTCGGATTCTGGTTCGTGTTTTGGTTCAGATTGAGGTTCAGGTTGGGATTAGAACCTCCACGTCCGGGTCCGATCCCAGGAGGTGGATATCTCGCTCTGTTGTTGTTCATCTCACCGTAGCAAAAACCCTAACAAACTAAAACCTAAAAAACAAAACAACGAAGGAAAGTATAAAAAGAATTTCAATGTACAAAAATGGTAAAAAGAATTAGGGTTCGGCGTAGAGAGAGAGAGAGAGAGAGGTTGTTTTGTTTTCTTCGGAGAAAGAAAATCTGCGAGGGAAATTGTGTGAGTATGAGCGTGTTTTATATTGTACAGATCTAAGTGAAAGAGAAGAGAGAAATTGAGAGTAAATTTATGCCGGCGAGAGAAATGAAATGGGAGGAAGAAAGAAGAACGAAATAGGTTTTGATTCGTGTTGGGATTTTGTGCTTGGATGATATAGCTTAAGTTTGAAAGAAGAAGGAACACAAAAAATTAATAACCAATGTGTTGTTGTTGTTCAAGTTCTTCTAGGGCGTACAAACTGTTCTCATTATTTGTATTATGGCCCCACTTTTTCTTAATATTATCTAAACTAACCCCATTTTTCTTCTCTTTCTTCTCTCATCTAATCCAACCTTTCTTGCTTTTTAGCCACAAGAATCCTTTATGTTTTTTTTACCACAAATATCGGTTATGTTTAATAACTTAAACAAAAATATTGTACGCATTATTTCTGTAAAATGTTTTATGTTTCATATAGTTGAGAAATCACAATAAATTTTATGTATGATTTTAAAAATAAGTATTTTTTATAATTTAATAACTATAATTGATTAATAATAATAAAAAAATTATATTTATAACGAATATAAATTAAATAAAATAAAATAATAGATACCTTAAAAAGAATTTATAAAATAATCTTAATTATTGTTTCATATGTTAGTAATATTTAATTTTTTTATTATAAATCTCATATTTATGAAAAGACTTAAAAATAGGGACATCTAAATATTGATATATCAATAATATTTTTTAAGTTGTACTGGCAAGAAAATTCAACACATTCTCTTTCGGTCTCTCTTTTGTTTTTTTCTTCTTCTTTTCTAAATCACCCAAGAGAGTTGAGTTCAATTGATAGGTGATTAGGGGTCAATAAATAGTTGATTAATCACATTTCTAATCATTTTCTTCCTTCACAATCATGTAAATTAAAATATTTTCAGTTTTCTACATATTCTTAGTTTTCCTTTTTGTGATTATGTCATCTTATTGCAAAAAAAAGAATTACTTTTCGTTTTTTTCAATGTTTTGATTTTTTATTTTGTTGCTTCGATTGTTTGGTTCAAATTGACATATTAGTTTCTATCTGTTGCAGACTCAATCAATGATTTTGACATCTTCAACATTATAGTTTCAAAAATATAAGTATTTCAAACGTTTTAATTTTGAGATATTTGTATGTTTTGTCACGTATGTAGATATTTTGTCGTTTTATACTATTAATTTGGATATTGTAAATTTTGTTCACAAATTTTTTTTTTTTTATTTTTTATTTTAACTACTTTGAATTGTATTGCTAGAGCATTGATATGATTTGTATCCAAAAAATATTAGTAACATACTTTCGAACACACACTTTTCAACTCACTCCTAATTTTTAATTGAATTTTATATGGGTCTCACTAAATCATGTGAGGTCCACATAAATTTGATAGATCCATATGAATTTTAAATAATAAGAAAGAGTGTATTAGAGAGTATGATATTAACATTTTCTGTCAAGAAAAATAAATGAATAACATTTTTAATAAAAAAAATAAAAATATTTTCATATTTTTATGATGCACTTGTGACTTTTATGAGTAAAAAGCTTTCAACCAAATCTAGATGATATACTACATTAGACTTTTAATATGTTTGAAAGCTATAAGACTTGTGCCTTGTGTCATATAAAATATAACTCATGTACATGCATCTTAAAAAGTACTCAAACATATGTTTCGATTATTTTCTTTTTTCGATTATTTTCTTTTATATTTACCTTATCTTGCTTTTATTTTGCGATGATTTAATCACTTTAGATATTATATTATAAGAATTTGTATATTCACTATCTTT
>JBBPBT010000850.1:13751241-13763387 GCA_037974875.1 Cicer bijugum
CATTGATTTCTTTCATGAGAGATTTTTAATGTGGCAGTTGAGCATGTAAGATAGCTATTTGATACTTTTGCACTATAGTATTTATCAAATAAACTTTTTTTTGTCTTGTTGCTTCAAGCATATTCCAGTCGTGTCTCATCTTTATTAGATACGCTCCCCTCCATTAAATTGTATAATTTGTTTTGTATCCTTAAATAAACACATTTGTTTCATTTGGCGGCTATAATTATTCTTGGTAAATCTAATAACAGTATTTGGAATACTGTGTACACAAGTTTTGTTAAAACATATTGAATAAAAAAAGTTTTGTACTAAATAAATAGAAGATTGTTTCGATTTCAAAATTATAATAAAATTTGATTTCAGTCGATTTTCACAAAAAGATCCAAAAAATTATAATAAAATTTGATTTACCGTGGTTTTCATTTATTTTAGATTAATTCACAATTTATAATTTTTTTTTCAAGAGTATATTTTTGAAAAAAAAAATCATTTTGTCCTCTAGAAGCATACATCATGACAAAAGTACAATTTTTTGTTCTTTCAAATGCAGGTGAGGTTTTTTAAAAACATTGAAAGGATAAAAGTAACTCTTCTTGGTAATAATTTTTTCATCTCTAATTGTAGGCTCATTTGAACAATAATGTATAAACTTGAATTTGATCTAATAATTGCAAGTGTGTTTGACTCAAAATAATAACGTTTAACATATAAGCTAAGATAATTTTACTATACATGTTTTATAGTTATAACAAAACTATATTTACAAAACTAAGATAAAAGTAAAATCCAAACAGGCACTACATATAGCTCTAAGGATCCGGATTGCCATCAGTTTCATCTGCAAGCAGTTTCACGCAATAAACAATTTTATTCATTATTTTGAGATCCAACTATTCAAATTACATTATTATAAAATTAACTATAAATGCGCTCAACTATTCATTTTTAAGACAACGACAATTGTTGTCACTCATGCACCAAATCTCAATAATTCATTTTTAAGACAATGATAATTGTTGTCACTCATGCACCAAATCCAACTCCATAGCTCTATAATATACATGTCAGGTAACTGATTGCAATCCAAGTCGGTGACATGTGATCTATTACATACACATTGAAGGATTTCTATAATGCAACACTCGCTTCTAGACTGATTAAAATCACAACCACAATAACATCCACTCATAATTCATATCTTTAGAACATGATATCCCAAATGCATATTACTGACTATAAAGGAATTCAACAGTTGTTTTAACCTTTATGACATTTTCATAAACAATTTTAGACTTATTTAATATAGTTTATGAAAATATCTTACGAGTTATATAGAATCAATTTAACCACCCCCTTATATATATATAATTTATATATAAACACTTAAATTATAAGAAATTGTTCAATGAACAATTATTTAAACTTCTTACCCAAACACACTATTACCGTACATTTGAAGAGTCTAAAAGGTAAATCAAACATACATTAAGATTAAGACTACATAAATGCTAGGAACACTTTCACTCTAACACACTCTTTTATTGGGTGAAAGGCATGTGTATCTCACCACTTTATGTGGAACCCATTTCTAAAGTGTGAGACCCATATTGGTTTCACCTAATAAGAGAGTGAGTGTTGAAAATAGAGTGTTTTTAGCACTATTCTTCCGACTAATATAACAAAACCAATATAACAAAGGCTATTTATAAACTTGTGATAACATTCCAAAATTCAAGGTGGACTACATCAATTTATGAAAAATTAATGGCACAAAAAAAGACAAAGATCTCCAACCAAATTAGCCTAATGGTTTCAACTCTCAAATGTATCCAGTTTTCTCCCAGGATGAAGGCAAGAAGAAACCTGCCACTCTGATAAAATAAATCAAATTCAAGGTGTTTGCAGAAACAACTACTAGTCTTTGATTTAAAGCAATACACACAGTATGAATCCAAGACAGGGGAGAGTATAATTTATTTGTTGCGTTTTGCAGCACGCCTTCCCTGTCCCTTCTTGGGTGGCCCTTTACCCCGACGCTTCAACATTTCAAGCTTCGATAAGCGTCTACATAGAACAAAATAAGAAATGTATCAAAATTCTTGAAAGAGTGGAAATAAATTTAAGATAGCAACTAGTAAAAAAATGACAAATATTCTGATTGTAACCAAAATACATGTTTCACACACTTTGGCAGCACAATTTCTACACTGAAATGAATTACATTAATAGAATGCACTTGGTGCAAGATGGCATCGCCAAATGCATTGGGGAAACCATATCCATACTTCACCTAATTTGAATATCAAAGAAGTTTTCACATTGACATATAAGTAGTCTAGCATACTGCAGAGTGTCGTCGATGGCGGAAGGCCAAATATCAATCACATAAACACGCCATTGCGACCTATGGCACCACCATGGCAGACATCCCTTCACAAATTGCCTGTGGCAGTTGTCAAAAAATTCACCACGGCAGCACTATGGTCACCATTTAACGACACACAAGTGGACATGGATAATATCAATGAAACATCTACAAAATGGAACTAAAATTCACAGACAAAACTTTACCCTCTTCACCAACAACAATAAACTAAGAATGTCCATGTATGAGGTACAATTCATTAGATATAATGATATATATGCCACGAATATGTATGACTACAGGTTGAGTGAGTATAGATTAAAGGGTAACAATTAAATAATACTGACTACTCAGCAATTAACACCTAGCTAGCTAGCTCACGCTCTCCCTACATTTTTTAACTTCACTTCACTTGCATGCCCATCTTCACTAGCACTTCACATTTTCACTGACCCAGTTGGTGACTCAGCAGTTCATTAGGCCTTAGCAGTAGCTGAATTCAAGGCCTTTGATGCAATAAAAAGAAGTGGAAAATCAGTAATAATTCCATTATTGTTGAGATCAGTTCATCTTCACAAAATGGAAGGGACCACTAAAAGGATATGTATTGATTTGACAAATGACCTGATCCAAGGAAAAGAGCTAGCAAAACAGCCGAGTAACCAACCGGTTTCATCTTCTCCATCATCTCAAGAAACTGATGAATTCTTAATTGAGAAAATAATTTTGGTTTACAAGAAAGCACTCACCAAGTTGAACTTTCGGCCTGATGTGAGAGAGATTAAGACCATCAACGGCAACATGATGGATTCAATTTCCCATTGTTCTTTTACAAAAAAAAGAGCCCCAAAAGTGATGTCAAGAACACTGAGTTTAAGCACAAATCTCTCTTCAAGAAAAGGTAATGTCAACAACAGTTACCGAGTTCTTGTTTCTATTGTGATGTGTGTGAATTGTCAATCCTTGTAGACTTATTTGAATTTGTGATAGTGGGGTGCAGAAAGACCATTCCCAGATGGGAAGAGCAATTGATGATTTGCTCAAAAACAGGATATGCAGGGTCTTTCAAACGATAATGAATATAATATAGGGTAGTTTAAGTTCTTTAGATATCATCTATTGTTACTAATTGAACTCACTGAACCCGTTTACCATTACATGGGGTTTCATTTCATTACAACAGAATTTTCCTATTAACTACATAACTCAATATGAATTATCAAACCTCATCATAGACCCAACTAAAAAAAACTGAACTTTAGAACACCATTTAATCCATTAACCAAAATCAAACAACCCCACATAAGAAAATCCAAAACAAAAAAGAAACTACGCTAAAGAGACATAAACACAAACACATAGCGAGCAATCCCCAATATACTTTTCATTACAACATATTTTTCATATTAACTGCATAACTCAATATAAATTATCAAACCCATGATAGACCCAATTATCAAAAACTGAACTTCATAACACCATTCAATCCATTAATCAAAAAAAAAAAAAAAACAACCCCACATAAAAAACAAAACTACGTCATAGAGAGCAATCCCTTATAAAGAGAAAAAGAAAGTACTTACTCTTGTTGTTGACGAGCCATAATAAGAGGGTCATCTTTGTTGATATCATGAGGGTACCATTCGGCCACTTTTTCACCAAAGAGCTTCATACGGAGAATCTTATGGGGAGATTTCTTGCCAGTTGGGTTCAATTGATGACCGAATATTGTTGCTCTTGCAGAAGACACTCCTTCGTTGATTGCCAATGTTAGCATCTTCTTCAAACCGCCGGTAGCCATTTTCCTTTCTTCCCTCTTTCTCGCTCTGCGTGTTTGTGTGAGTGAGAGGGGAAGTGAAAGAGGAGAGAATAGGGCCTAATGAATTTTTCTTTGCGTAATTATACTTTAACCCCTTAATTATTTTAATTTTACAACTATAATTCCATCAACTTTTCTTAAATAACAAGTTATTTTTAATAGCTTTTTAAAAAACTTATTTTTTATAATTGATTTTAAAATTTGATTTTTATTACAATAGATAAATAACAACAAATTATGCATTTCTTTAAAAACTCTAAAAAACAATCTTATTATTGTCAAATTTACCTTTTTAAAAATATATAACAAACAGGCTTTATATCCCATGTGGTTTAAGTTTTACTTATTTTACAAATAGATTCTTCATTTTTTTTGTTTCTTTCAAATAACTTATTTTAGTATTAATATGTGCACATTGATGAGAATGGGTGTCCCACAAATACTATTCATCTGTTGCTCGATTTATTGGATAAAAAATAATATGTGTGCTCCTATTTATATTTGTGTGAGTATTCGATACATGGGTATTTAGCGAATTTGTTGAAATAGAGAGTATATTAGTATGTAAATTTAAAATTTTATAGCCTGTAAATTTAAAAATTTGTTAAAGTCTTATAACAAGTTTTTTTTTATATTTTTATGAAAGTTGTAGTTATATATATTAAATTTGATTTGCAACAAGTTTAAATATCTATTTCTCTAAATATGATTAAAATATATCATAAAGATTATATTACTCTTTCACCAAAACTCAACATTGTACTAAATTAATAAAACAATACAAAATGATTGATTAATCAATAAAATAAATACATAAAAATCTTATTTAATCGAATAACTATTTATTCAAATCAATTTTAAACCACATTAAAATAAAAGAGACAAAATAAACAGTTGACTAAAAATACTCTAAATAAACAGTTGACAAAATACTCTTAATATTTTATCCAATGTAAAACACTTAACATAAATTCCTCACTTTTAAAGTTGGACATATAAAATGTGACTTCAGTGCCCTCATAGCAGTGAACTCATAGCAAATGGTATAACCATGTTTTGATTTTATCTTAGATAGAGGTGTGTTGTCATTATTTTATGCATGACTTCCATTTTTTCCAATATATACAATCCTCACACCAATACTATTGGGCTGTATGCAGCAATATAAATGGCGGGACCCAATCAATAGATTCTTGATATTGTATTAAATTTTTTATTAAGCATATTTTATATTCACAAAATCAACGTATAAATTTTTTAAATGTTAACACAACTAACAAATATTAATATTGTTATGTTGAATGTTTTATTTCGAATTTAAATTTGATATCCCACAATTATATGAATTAAATATAATAAAATTCACTATTTATTTTAAGATAAAAAATAAAAATTGATACCACTTACAAACACATTTAAATAATTTCTCATTCAATGCAGAGTCTCAACATATCAATCTTCATAGTCCACATTTTAGCATGCGTTGACATATTAAAGAAGAAAAAAAATACCATCTTCAATATTTATGACTTGCGAGGGTATGCAAAGATGACCTTTATGGTTACGTTTAAATGTGTGCTTGACACATTTAGTTATAATATGGGAGGGACGTTGTTTTAAGATATTTTATTAAGTTGAGGAGTCTTTATCCAATATATTGTGTATTCCAAAGTTGTCAATTCAATAACTAATCAATTTCAGTGTGTAGCTGTCGCTGACCAAGCATTCCCATAATGTACTATGATTCACCTACAAGGACTCCAATAAGAGAATTGTTACAAAATCATCTTCTCATAGCTTATTTCAATGAATGTTATTTCTATTGCCTCACAATAAATATTATTTTAATTAAAAAAAATTTTAAAATAAATATTATTTTCAATTTTTATTATAACTGTAATTATTATTTTTAATCGTACATTCAATTATTACTATTTAAAATATTAATTTAATTTTACATTTATAACAATAAAAAGTAAATCAATAATTAAAAATAATAATTTCTTTTGGAAATAACTTTTTAAATAATGCATTTCTCAACCATCACCATAAACATTGCGTTACCATTCTTAGAATATGAATATACTATTTTAACATTTTGGTTAAGATAATGAAAAGATAACGAAAGTTTCTATATTTAGTCTCCCTCAAAATTAGTTTATTTTTTTTAATTAATCCAATAAACGAGAAACAAAGTTTGCATCATGCAAACGGCACACCATTGTGTGTATGTAAGGTTCACAATGATTAATTTAGTCAACCATAATTAGCTTGTAGAATTCTAAGGCTAACCTCTCACATTATTCAATTCAACGATGCAATGAATTGTGTTTGACATAATGACGAGATGGATTTCCTTCTCCATCATCATCTTGATTGTATTTGTTGCAACCTCTTTCATCTTGGAAATTGACCTTGTAAGTTTTTCATATTCACAACATATGTTTTTCTCTTTGTTATAGATATTATTATTATATTATATGCTTTGACTAAGGTTGCTTTTGTTTCTCTTAACTTTATCCCTTCATTCATATATTTATAATTTATCAATCTCTCTCCTTATAGTTTGTCCTTTCCCTCAATTCTCACAATTTTCCTATTCATTTATAATTTCCCACAATTCTCACAATTTTCCATATATATGAGCTCATCAAAAGAGAATATGTCATCTTGAAATTCTTCTGGCAGCTATTCTATTAAATGTTATATAATAATTCTACATTTTGTATTTGTAATACTTTTCTTAGATAGTTGAACTAGAAGGAAAAAGTGAAAGGGACTTGATTAATATTAATGTTAAAACCTAAAAAAAAAATTAAATATTAAAAGGAAACACATATTATTAAAAGAATGGTATTTTAGAAATAAAATATTTAACATTTTAAATGCAGTAAAATAGCACAATGACTGAGACACCAAAGAAGTATCATGTAGGAGGTCCTTTTCCCTACTACTAACAAAATTTTCTTATTCTAAAAAATTAATCCCTAACAATTTTTCCTATAAAAATGCATTAGTATATATGATTCAGAAGAGACTTTTTTCCTAGTCTTTTTTATGTGGTTTGGGACACAATATATTATGTGTATTAATTAGTTTTATATGTTGCATTAAAATTTAAATTTATGAAATCTATATTTATATTTAATAAATTTTAATATTTATCATTTAAACAACTAAAGTTGAATCTAATAAAGAGTTAAATTGTCACAATATAGTGAATTAAAATTTAAATTCTTATACAAATATTTAAATTTAGTGTATGACACGTCTCAAATAAAATTATTCTCTATATAAGAAACTCATTAAAAAAAAAAGAATATTGATCATTCAAAAAATATTTAACTAACTAAATTAAAGTAATACTAATTGAGATGGATACAAACATAATAAAAAACTGTATTTTTTTTTAAAAAAAAATTCAAGAATTCTTCTATAAGATCAATGTTTAATTTAAAATGGTTAATCTAAGTAGACATTGATATTGGTTAATCAATATTATTACTTTTTATTTCTTTCAGTCCAAAATAACAAGCACAACAATTTTCAAGTCAATTGAAGTCTACGAGAACAACAACAAACAACAACCTCAATATCCACTAAACTGCAAAAATAAAACCTCATCATCACCAATCTGTCCATCTTCCTATCCAACAACATTTGAACATAATGAAGACTCACCACCACCACCATCATGTCCAGATTATTTCAAATGGATCTATGAAGATCTTAAACCATGGGAAAAAACAGGAATCAGTAGAGAAATGGTTGATAGAGGAAAAAACATGTCACATTTTAAGCTTATAGTTGTGAATGGAAAAGCATATGTTGAAAAATATTCAAAATGTTTTCAAACAAGGGATGTTTTCACTATTTGGGGGATTTTACAACTTTTAAGGTTGTACCCTGGAAAAATACCTGATTTGGAGCTTTTGTTTCAATGTGGTGATAAGACAGTGGTGTTTAAGAGAAATTTTGAAGAAGTGTCACCTCCACCTCTTTTTCATTATTGTGGAGATCCACATACTTATGATATTGTTTTTCCTGATTGGACTTTCTGGGGTTGGTAAAGCTTCTATTCCCTTTTCTTTCAAATTCAATACTACTCTCACTTATCTTTAATATCAAATATTTTATTTAAAATTTATACAAAATACATTTTCAATCAAATATATTTGTGTTTATCGATTAACTTTTTCTTATATTTGAGACTCCAATGATTATATTATTAACTAGTCACTAACTTTTGATGTATTATTCATCATGAGTTCGGTCACATGTATTTTAAGTATTTGACCAATATTAAATAATTTAAATTTTCAATTTACTATCTTTTAAATTTAAAAATAATTTAAATTTACGTTAAAATTTAGAAAGTTTGATATTGATGAGATGATTGAGATGTGTCCCCAACGAATTCATACATATTTTTTCATACTTTGCTATTTATCAATGGTTTTAACCATTCCTTTTCACTCCTCGATTTTCACTATTTCAAATTTTTTCATAATTCTTTTTAGAGTTTAGTGAGCATATATTATAAGTGTAAATTGTTTTACACTAATAATAAATATAAATAATTAATTATGTTATTATTTTTTTATGATAAAATAAAATTAACGGTTTTTATCATCTGTTAGTAAAAAATATTGATTATTTATTATTTTTTTATGACAAAATACAATAAATGGACATTGACATTGCATTTTTTTTATATCTTTTATAGTCAATTTAATTTCAACTCAACTTTCTTATTTTTATTAAAATATTTTAATATTTCTTGAATTTTTAGTTAATGGGCATGTAAGCATAATGATAATGCAAGGATTAATGCCCTTGTTTCTCCTCAAATTAAGGTGAAATAAAAGGAAACACAACTTATACTTTTACATTATTTTCTTCTTGTTAGGGCTGAGCTCAACATAAGACCATGGGAAACAACATTAAACAATATACAAGAAGGCAACAAGAATGTCAAATGGAACGATAGGATACCTTATGCATTTTGGAAGGGCAATCCATCAGTGTCTTACATTAGAAAAGAACTTGGCAAGTGTAATGTCTCTAACGAACGTGATTGGAATGCTCGAATATATGGCATAGTAAGTACATAATCTTATTCCTTTATTTTATTTAGAGTAACTATGTCAAATTTGTTTTTTAAATTCTAGTTGATAAATATCAATATTGTTAGGTTAAACGTTTTGTCTCGAGTTTGAATTTATATCTCACAGTTGTGTAGGGTAATTATAATGAAATTTATTATCTTTTCTAAAAAAAAACTATGTCAAATTTTTGAAGAAAAAATTAAGATTTTTTTGTTCCCTTTCAGCGATGGAAAGAAGAGAAATTAAAAAATTTCGAAGATACAAAACTAGAAAATCAATGTACATATAGGTATGTAAATAAATATTTTCATGTACTTTGTGTGATTTTTTTAAAATTTTATATTACATATGATATTTGAGATTTTACTTAGTAAACTATGAAATTTGTGTCATGTTTTGATATTAAGGTACAAGATTTATGCAGAAGGGGCTACATGGTCAGTGAGTGAAAAGTACATAATAGCATGTGACTCTATGACTATGTTCATAGAACCTAGGTACTATGATTTCTTTTCAAGAAGCATGCTACCTTTGCAACACTATTGGCCTATTAGTGTCAGAAACATGTGTGAAGAGATTAAGTTTGCAGTGGATTGGGGAAATGCTCACCTTGAGAGTGTAATCATCTTCTTCCTCAATTTCCCTCTAATTGATTTCTATTACTAGTTAATTACTTTAGCTTATATTTTTTTGAAGCACATTTGAATTCTCTTGCATACTAAAGAAAACAACACTATCTAATTTATTAAAACAATTTTAATTTGCAGGCAAAGGCAATTGGAGAAGGAGGAACAAACTACATTATAGACAATTTAAAAATGAAGTTAGTTTATGACTATATGTTTCATCTATTAAATAGTTATGCAAGCCTCTTGAAATTCAAACCAACAATTCCAAAAGAAGCAATTGAGATTTGTTCTGAAAGCATGGCATGTTCTTTACGTGGTGTAAAGAAACATTTCATGGTTGAGTCTATGGTAATGTCACCAAGTGAAACACCTCCATGTACAATGCCTCCTCCTTATACAACTCAATCTCTCCATCAATTTCTACAACAAAAGGAGAATCTAATAGATCAAGTGAAGACTAGAGAAATTAATGAATAGCTATAGTGGCTTTTGTTGTAGATGTAGATATAGTTCACACAAAAACACACACACTCAAACTTTTTTAAGCAAATTTGCATGTAATTTATAATAATTAGTCTTAGTGTAACAAATTAAGCATTTTTAAGCTTAATTATTATTATTTTAATTGGAAGAGTATTTCTTTAGTCGGTTAAAAATCTTTAACTGCGTTTCTGAAATTTAAATTATTATATTTGAATAAAGAACAAAGTTCTCAACTTTTTAAAAACATTACTTGTATTTTAGTCCTTCAACATCAAATATCGAAAACAATTTTCTAGAGATTAGTTTCACCAAAAATTTCCAATAATGGTTGTCAAAACTTTCTCTTCTCCTTGTGCAGTGCATTAGAAGTGTAGGAATAAAGATAATAGAGACTTGATTATTTTACTTGACCAAACACAACAATTGTTCACTAAGACAATGAAACCTTACATAGTATTTATTTATAATAAGGTTTATGTATATAATAGGACAATGCAATCAATATAATAAATACAATATCAATTTTAATCAAGTCTATATGTCATGACATATTCTTAACAAGTTGCAATGTTCCCATGGCTTCATTGATTTTCTTAACCGTGTAAAAGTTTTATTCCCAGCTAAGGGTGGGAATAGGCCAGGCCTGACCAGATTTTGAAAGGCTTGAGAGCCTGACTTACGATTTATTTTTTCGGTCTAAGTCTGGCCTACGACCTATGATAGGCTTTTTTTTCGGCCTAAGCCTGACCTTTTTAATAGTTTGGCCTGGTTTGAAAGCCTTTTTAAACGAATCCATTATTACTTCTTAAACAAATAAGGAACAACTACTAAGTGATTGACTAATTGAACGGTTATCGAATATAAAACGACTACTAAATATAGAGCTGCTACCGAATATGGAATGACTACTGAATATATGGAATGATTAGTAAGAGATTGCCTAATTGATAGAATTTTAATATAATAATAAAAATAATATTAATAAATAGTAAATATATATAGGCCGACCTGTTAGGCCTAACAGACTTTTTTATAAGTCTGACCTATTTAAATAAATAGACTTTAAAAATAGCATGAGTCTAACCTTTTTATTAAATAGGTCAAGCCATAGGCCTCTACAGAGAGCCTAGCTTATTCTCATCCCTATTCCCAAAGCATATGATTCTTGGCTTTTAAATTTTAGTATCCATTATTATATTACAACAAATGGAAACTCAAGTATCCGTATCAACAATTCAACTTGTGTTCGCCTAAACATCACCATACAAAATATCAGCATTTAATTGTACCAAAAATAAAAATCACCTATTATCTATAAAACTTAATTTAATCAATAAAGCATCTTTCTTTTTATAAGATAAAGCATATTTGACTTTAAATAATCAAATTAGTTTAATGATAATTCATTAAAGCTCTATCTATATTCTTTGTCTACACAAGAACCGTCACAAAGGTCTGAATTCTCCTTATTCTCATATAGGATTGAGAAAATTCATTATTTTTTAGATATCAAAGAGAATTATTATATACTTTTAATAACAATTCTCTTATTTTTAGTAAAAAAGAGAATTATTATGAAAACGTATTAACTCATTAATATAATTTAAATTATAGAGATATTAGATTTCAAAATATAAGATCAAATTAAAACTTATTATAAAAAAAAAATAAATTAATCAGGTGTAATCAAATAGAAAACACACATTACCAATAAATCAATAATATAAAAAATTAATTAA
>JBBPBT010000850.1:13785630-13797931 GCA_037974875.1 Cicer bijugum
AATTATTTCATTAATTATATTCGTTAAGTGACTCTTAGTAATCTCTAAGCTATAAATATACTTCAAAATAGTCTCTAAACTATAATAAATAAAACAACAATTTAATTCTTTAAGATTGAATTTTTTTTTTAACACATCATCTCTTCTCTTCTTTAATCCTTAACTCATCTTAGAGACGGAACAACATGATAATTTACACTCATTTTAAATTTTTATATTGAATATATAATTAAAAATTAGAAAAAAATAATACATCAAGAAAAAATAGTAAATAAGCAAAACCACATCATAAAATTATGTTTTTAGTTTAAAAAAATGTGTACTATTAATTCACATTGTGTCACCTATGAATGTATCTTGACCAATTACTCTAAGATGACGTGCAAAAGCTATTGTTTGTAACTACGGAAGGAAAGCTCACATTTATTCATTTTTCTTTTCCTTTGATTTTTATTTTTATTTTTTGATTTTTTCTATTTTTAATTATTTTTGGTTATTGTTACTTTATTTGCGACCAAAATGTAAAATTTATTTTCAATATTTAATCATTGTAAATCAAAAGATAGAAGCACTATAATGAACCAAAAAATTACAAACTTAAATTTAATCTAAACATAAAAGTCAATAAATAAACATATTCTATTTAGAATAAGTGTTAAAAGTCAATACAAATATTATTTTGTCTATAAAATATGTTAGAGATTAGAGATGAGATGAGATTAAGTAAAAAAAAAATCATAAATAACTCAATTTTTATTTTTTATGATAGTTTATAAACTTTCAGATAGATAAATAGTTTGTGGAATTAATTGGTGAGACACTGCGCCAAAAATTGCCTTTTACAGCGCCCCTTTTACAGCGCTTGCTAAACACAAGCGCTGTTGAAAATATATTTTAAAAATAACGGAGCCTTTTACAGCGCTTTGTATGACAAGCGCTGTAATAGAAGCGCTGTTGTATGTCTTATAATGTTTGCGCATAACGCTATAAGACTTTTACAGCGCTTGTCAAAAAAGCGTTGTAAAATGAAGCGCTTTCGCGTATTATTTTACAGCGCTTTTCTCACAAGCGCTGTAAAATACATGCACTTTCAATTATTTGAACTACCTATTACAGCGCTTTTTCTACAAGCGCTGTAAAATACATGCGCTTTCATTGATTTTAACTATCTATTACAGCGCTTTTTTCACAAGCGCTGTAAAATGCATATTTCAAATAATTATATACGTTGGAAACCCTCATATCATACCCTCTAGATCTTTCAAAACCCTAATATCCTCTACGTACTGTGCAGCCATCTACGTTGTCTCAGGTATTTTTTAATTTGTTTTTGCCAAAAAATCTCTTCAATTGTTTTAAATCTCTTCTACACATGATCTGTTATGTTTTAAATCTCTTCAATTGTTCATGAGAAACAACATGACTTGTTATGGACAGATCTGTTAATCCAAAACAACATTATTTCTCATGAACAATTGAATAATTCATATTATATATACCACATGATCTGTTATGTTTTGAAATTGTCAAAATTTGTCAAAAACTCATATCACATAATCTGTTCTGTTTTGAAACGTGTTGATTTGTTTTGTATTGAAAGCTTATTAGTTTATTAGTTCAGTATTGAAAGCTTATTAGTTTTGTAACTGCATTTATATAGGTGGTATAATATGGATAGGAAATGGATGTCAGCCAATCGATTGTCAAAAGAGTATGAAATTGGAGTGAATGAGTTTGTTGAGTTTGCAGTGAAGAATGCAAAAGATCCAAATAGAGTAGTTTGTCCTTGTTTAAAATGTTGTTTTGGAAAACGTGTTAGAGAAGATGAATTAGAAGGACATCTAGTATGTAATGGAATTGATCAAAGCTACACATGTTGGATAAGACATGGTGAGAAAAAAAAAAGGAAACATTAATTTTGAGAATAGTTCGACATATGCTTCAACTGACTTCGATACAGATACATATGAGCCGGACCGAGTTGATGAGATCGCAAAAGCAGTTGAAGAAGATCTTCGAGATTGTCCTAAAATGTTTGAAAGTTTGTTGAGTGATGCAGAGAAAGAATTATATAATGGTTGTACTAAATTCACAAGACTGTCGACGATATTAAAGTTGTACAACTTAAAAGCGAGTAATGGATGGTCTGATAAAAGCTTTACAGAATTATTAACACTCATAAAAGATATGTTGCCAGATGATAATGAACTTCCCAGTCGAACCTACGAGGCTAAACGGATTTTGTGTTCTATTGGCATGAGTTACGAAAGGATTCATGCGTGTCCTAATGATTGCATTTTATTTCGAAATGAATATGAACTACTTAAGGCGTGTCCGAAATGCAATGTCTCTCGATATAATAAGAAAGAATCTACTCCAGCAAAAGTCGTGTGGTATTTTCCTATAATACCAAGATTTAGGCGCATGTATCGCAGTGAAGAAGATTCAAAACACTTGACATGACATGCAGATGAAAGAATTAGAGATGGAATGTTTCGACACCCTGCAGATTCCCCACAATGGGCAAAAATTGATCACGACTATCCTGAATTCGGGATGGAGTCAAGAAATCTAAGACTTGCACTTTCTACTGATGGAATGAATCCACATGGTCTTCAAAGCATCTCACACAGCACGTGGCCTGTGATTTTGGTAATATATAACCTACCTCCATGGTTATGTATGAAGCGTAAGTTTATGATGTTGTCTCTGTTAATTTTTGGACCCAAACAACCGGGGAATGATATCGACGTATACTTGACTCCTCTAATCGAAGATTTAAAACGTATGTGGGAGACAGGTGTGGAAGTTTATGATGGGTATAAGAAAGAATGTTTCAATTTGAGGGCTATGTTGTTCGACACAATTAATGATTTTCCAGCATATGGTAATTTATCAGGATATAGCATTAAAGGTCAGTGTGCATGTCCTATATGTGAAGAGAGTACAAATTCGATGCGATTGAAACATTGTAAGAAGAATGTGTTTCTTGGACATCGTAGATTTTTACCTTATAGTCATCAGTATCGTTGGTGGAGAAATGCATTTAATGGAAAATCAGAGGAAGGTAAAGCTCCTTCAGCACCGACTGGATATCAAATACTTGAAAAAGTACAAGGTTTGACCAATAAATTTGGCAAACCTTTTGCGGGAGAGTTGGTCAAAACTGGGTGGAAGAAAAGGTCAATTTTCTTTGAATTGCCATATTGGAAGTCATTGTATATAAGACATTTCCTTGATGTGATGCATATTGAAAAAAATGTATTTGATAGTGTTATTGGTACGTTACTCAATGTTCCAGGAAAGTCTAAAGATGGCATCAACGCAAGATTGGACTTGGTCGATATGAGAATAAGAAATGAATTGGCTCCAGTAAAGAAAGGAAATCGCACATATCTATCTCCAGCCGCTCATACTCTATCTAGAAAGGAAAAAATTGTTTTATGTAAATTTCTACACGAAGTTAAAGTTCCAGAAGGATACTCTTCGAACATTAAAAGTTTGGTTTGTATGAAAGACCTCAAGTTAAAAGGTTTGAAGACCCATGATTGTCATATTCTAATGGAGCATTTGCTACCAATAGGTATACGTTCCATTTTACCTGAAAAAGTTCGACTAGCCTTGACTAGATTATGTTTCTTCTTCAGGGAAATTTGTAGTAAAGTGATCGACCCTCAGAAATTACCGACATTGCAGAGGGAAATTATTGTTACTTTGTGTGAGCTTGAAATGTATTTCCCACCATCGTTTTTTGATATAATGGTTCACCTTACTGTTCATCTGGTTAAGGAGACACAACTTTGTGGGCCAGCTTATATGAGATGGATGTATCCGATAGAACGATATATGAAAATATTAAAAGGGTACGTAAAAAGTAGAAGTCGACCAGAAGGTTGTATTGCTGAACGATACATTGTGGAAGAGGCTGCTGAATTTTGTACTGAATATCTGTCCAATATTGAATCCATAGGGCTTCCCATGTCTCGTCATTCGGGAAGAATATCAAGAGAAGGGATAATTGGAAGGAGACTGCTGACTATATCAAGGACAGAATGGGAGCAGGCACAATTGTATGTTCTGCACAATGATGATGAGGTTCAACCGTATGTTACAATACACATGGATCAGTTAGCTCGTTTGAACATGAATAGGAATCAAAATTGGATAACTCGAGAGCACAATCGAAGTTTTATAACATGGTTAAAAAATCACATAAAGTCAAAATTTGATATAGACCCCAGATCAATTTCACAGAGATTGAGGTGGCTAGCAAATGGTCCGAGCTTACATGTCTTTTCTTACACTGGTTATGTTATTAACGGCTACACATTTTATACCAAAGAACAAGATGATCAGACCACTATGCAAAACAGTGGAGTCACTCTCGTAGCTGAAGCAATGCATGTCTCCAGTGCAAAAGACAAAAACCCAATATATGCAAATCTATCATATTTTGGGGTTATCGAGCGCATATGGGAGTTAGACTACACAATGTTTCGTGTTCCCATATTTGGTTGCAAGTGGGTCGATAATAATAATGGCGTTCGGATTGATGAATCAGGATTCTTGCTTGTGGATTTTAATAGGGTGGGATACAAAGACGAGCCTTTTATTTTAGCGTCGCAAGCTCAACAAGTGTTTTATGTCGCCGATCCTTCTGATGATAAATGGTTTGTTGTCCTATCGACCAATAAAATAAGTGATGATAACAACAATGATGAAGATGTTGGTAATGATCTTTTATTTGCAACATCACAACAACCACATGAAATTGATTCAACTGATGATGGTTTATATCTTAGAGATGATCATGATGAGGGAATTTGGATTAATCCATCGTTTCGTATTGTAAATGGACAAACAGATTCGAATCCCACCAGGAAAAGAAGAAGGGCATCTTAATGTACATGTTTAATTGTTTTATATAAGCCATGCATGTAATCTGAAATTATTGTTGTAATCTGAATTATTGTTCTATTCTGGTTTTATTGTTGTAATCTGATGTATTGTAATCTGAATTATTGTTCTATTTTGGTTCTATTCTGGTTTTATTGAATTATTGTTGTATTATAATCTGAATTATTTTGGTTCTAATCTGAATTATTTTGGCTTTTGGATAGTTTAGTTGATGGGTGGGGGGATAAGGGTAATCTGAATTATGCATGTAAAAGGTTTTTGGATAGTTTGGTTGATGGGTGGGGGGATAAGGATAAGGGTAATCTGAATTATGGGTGGGGGGATAAGGGTATTTTTTTAAAAAAAAAGCATTTTACCGCGCTTTTTAAACAAAGCGCTGTAAAAGGCCCTTATAAAAATAAAATAATGAGACATTTTACAGCGCTCTCCTTACAAAGCGCTGTAAAAGACCCTTTTAAAAATAAAATAAAGAGACATTTTACAGCGCTTATGTGAACAAGCGCTGTAAAAGGCTCTTGTAATTTACAAACGCTTACATTTACGAAGTTTACTTAATTCAGATTCGAACCGAGGCCCTCCAAGTGTGACAAGGCTTTAAAAGGCTCTAAGTAAAATAAAATAAAGAGACCTTTTATAGCGCTTATGTGAACAAGCGCTGTAAAAGGCTCTTGTAATTTACAAACGATTACATTTACGAAGTTCACTTAATTCAGATTCGAACCGAGGCCCTCCAAGTGTGACAAGGCTTTAAAAGGCACTAAGTAAAATAAAATAAAGAGACCTTTTACAGCGCTTATGTGAGCAAGCGCTGTAAAAGGCTCTTGTAATTTACAAACGCTTACATTTACGAAGTTCACTTAATTCAGATTCGAACCGAGGCCCTCCAAGTGTGACAAGGTTTTAAAAGGCTCTAAGTAAAATAAAATAAAGAGACCTTTTGCAGCGCTTATGTGAACAAGCGCTGTAAAAGGCTCTTGTAATTTACAAACGATTACATTTACGAAGTTCACTTAATTCAGATTTGAACCGAGGCCCTCCAAGTGTGACAAGGCTTTAAAAAGCACTAAGTAAAATAAAATAAATAGACCTTTTACAACGCTTATGTGAACAAGCACTGTAAAAGGCTTTAAAAATAATATTCATCAGATAGCTAACATGACTTTCTCTAACAGGATTTTCTTCAAACACCTTGTACGCATCATGGGAATCCCCAAAAATACATTGTTAACAAAAACATCAGACCCATTGTTAACAAAAACATCAGACACATTGTTAACAAAAAACATCAGACCCATTGTTAACAAACCCATTTTTCGCAAAATGGCAATGAACCTGAAGATCAAGCTACGATTTAAGAATGAAAGGGAATGTAAAGAGATAAAAAGGGTGTTGAGGTGGAGATTGAAAGAGTAAGCTTTGATGTTTGCGAAGAAGATGCATAAAAGGACTTTGAGGTGGAGTTTGGTGAAGAGGAAGAGATTTTGGTGGGTTTTGCAGAGTTTGTTTAAAAAATAACATAGCAAAACAAAAAAATAACATAATAAGGCCTTTTACAGCGCTTGTTGATAAAAGCGCTGTAAAAGAGCCTTTTAAAAATTTAAATAAGGATGTCTTTTACAGCGCTTCTTTGAGGAAGCGCTGTAAAAGGCTTTTAAAAAAAACAATGAGGTCTTTTACAGCGCTTGTTGATAAAAGCGCTGTAAAAGAGCCTTTTAAAAATTTCAATAAGGATGTCTTTTACAGCGCTCTTTTGAAAAGCGCTGTAAAAGGCTTTAAAAAAACAAGCGTTGTAAGGACGCTTTTTAGAGCGCTTTTTTAACAAGCACTGTAAAAGGATTAGGCCTTTTAGAGCGCTCTTTAGAAAAGCGTTGTAAAAGGGTTATAAAAAAGCGCTGTAAAAGGGTTATATATATAACAGTAACCTCTTCAGTTTCCTCTTCATTACGTAAACTACACTATCATTGAAACCTTCATCGTTCTTCTCTTCTTTTGCAAACCCTATAATCCCGTCCATTACAAACTGTTTTTCCACGATCATCTCCTTCATTTTGAACCTTATTTCCATCCAAGATCCTTTCGAACCTTATATTTTCATTGAAATACGTAACCCTCATTACGTATTTCTTCAAAACGTTTTTCTGTGAACCTTATTGCTGTGAAATTTCTGTGTTCGCTCTTTTCTTCGCATTTCATCTTTCTTCCAACCATTATTCAGGTATTGATGTTATTTATTCTTTGTAATGATTAAAATGCATGTTGAGCTTGTTAAAAATATATATACTGATACATGTTGAGGTTGTTTAGAATAATGCATGATGCATATTGAGCTTGTTGATGTTATATTAAACTGCATGTTGAACTTGTTGTAGTTAAATGGATACAAACAAAGAAATAGAATGTCAAAATGAAGAAGTTGGCACCTCTAAGGCTTATGAAAATGAAGTCAAATGTGGTGCAACTATAATGCAAAAGGTGATTAAAGCAAGGAGCAATGGCACGAAGTTTGAGGTTATACTATACTATATTCTGTTTGCTGTGTATTTTTTTAGCTTTTTTCAATAGCATGTACTTACTATATGAGTTTATTAGGTTGGCTGGAATGAAAGTGGTCAGCCAATTGAGCCTAACAGCGCAATGTTTGTAAGTTACATTGAGGCTGTTGTTCGACAAAATATTCCTATTACCATTGACGATTGGAGAGATAAGGCGTTGAAGGATGCCAAAGATAACATATGGAATGATATTCAAGTAAATTTTTTGATCCAATCTTTTGTCATTTATAAATATTTTCATTGAAATACTTTACTTATAATTTTTTTCATTGCAGACAACTTTTGTCCTTGATGAAGGACGAAAGAATTACGTTTTGAGAGTTGCGGGAAAAATCCATCGGGGATTTAGATCCCATCTCTCAAATTTCTATCTAAAAGATAGAGAAGGAAATACAAGTGCTGAACCTCCAAAGATATATCAACATTATATATCAAATGATGAATGGAAAGCATTTGTTTTCAAACGTACTGACTCCGCATTTGTCGTAAGTGATTAATTTGTTTGCATTTGTGTGTTTTATTATTCATATTCGTAGCGTATTTTAAATTTTTACATAATTGCTATTTTTTTATATGGAATATTAGTAAGGCAAATCGCGAGAGGGCAAGCAACCCGACGCACCCATACAAAAGATCACGTATGGGATATGCACGGCTAGACCAAACCCTTGTAAGTCAATGTAACATCAATGGTTGAGGGAATTTGTATTATAACCTATAGTTTCTAATTAATATTTTGTTTTAACGAATAGCGACAAGAGACCCAATCCGATCAACCATTGGATCGTCATATCTTGTGGAAGGAAGCTCGGGTAAATAAAGATGGAGTGGTTGATAACGAAAATGTTCAAAAAGTAATAGAAATTTGTGTAAGTATATTATGACTTTAATATTGTATTTATCACTTGAATACTTTTTAATATTGTATTTTAAAAATGCTAATGAACTTAATGTTACATGTATTTTAGGAGACGATCGAACAAAGTTCTGAACATGAAGAGGGCAACAAGGCTACTTGCAGGGATATTCTGGGCAAAGTTTTTAATGTTCCTGAATATTCCGGTCGTGTTAGGGGGAAGGAATTTGGCGTAACTCCGAGAAGCTTTTTTCCTCAAGAGAAGCGCCAAAAACCTTCCAACGAGGAAGTATTAGAGAAGCTCAAAATCCTATCTAAGCAAGTGGCACTCTTGGTGAATAAGAATAAAGACAAGCAACTTCCGGATCAGCTCCAAGGTGAAATACAAATGGAGAGTGAAAGCGGGAGTTGCAACGTCGGTTTGAAAATTATTCCTGAGGTAATTAATTACTTACTTGCTTATGTAATTACTTATGCATTAAACAATATTATATATTAACTGTACTTATGTTTTAACTATTGATTTAGGGTGTCACTACATGTTTCCTATACTTGTCATCGCCCACTCATCGGAAGGTGGGAAAAGGTAAATTGTACAATACTTTGGGAGAAGTATTGCACAATACTCCGATTCCTGCGGGCCATGTCAAAGTATCGCCTACTGTTGCCTTCGAACCAACTGCACCGTTGCCGATACCGGACAACGACATTGATATGCAGACTTTGGGCGAAGCTGTTGGTAGTTATGTGGCATGACCCATGAACCTTGTTGCCCTCGTTAAAAGCCCTCCCATAAACGAATCAGTTACGTCTCCCGAAAAGGTTTGTCATATTTATTGCATAATTGTCAATTTTTTCAGATTCAATAAACTAACATTTAACCTCATTTTTGTAGGTCCAAGTAAATAAATCTCCCACACATCCAAAAAAAGGCAGCAAACCTCAAAAATTGGAGATTAGTAGAGCTGCCAAATTACAAAGGCCGGAGGCCAATAAAACTGCCAATAAAGCTGCCAAACTTGCAGCAAGAAAAAAACTGGATCGTGGGAAATCAGTCGCTGCTGCTGCTGCTGCTCCTACAATAAGTCAGCCACGCCTTGGTAAATACGGGGCGTATCTTGACAAACAAGTAAAAAAACAAGTTATGCAGCAGCGGCGATTCGCGCATGATACACATGAATAAAGATATATTCGGAGATGAGTATGAGGAATTGTTCGACAAGGAGCAAGTATACGAACTTCTCGAACATAAGGAGCTCAGTGCTACTGTGATGTGCTTGTACATAAGGTAAAAAATACTTTTAATTGCATTTATTGGTAATTAATTAAATGTATTGGTAATTAATCTTCTTTAAAATTTTAATTGAAGGTTTTTGCATGAGAAGTTCATGTGCATGCGGAAATTGTCAAATAAATACTCATTCTTGTCTCCGCATAAGCTATCCATGTGGAAACACGATCAAGAAAATGTAAATAAATACATTATGAATATGTTTTTAGGAAATAAAGAAAAGGAAAAATTGTTCTTCGCACCATATAATTCAGGGTACGTAATTTTATCTTTTTAATTGATGAGAATTTAATTTATTAGTTGTGTATAAACAAAATTGCTTAACAAATTTTTTGTTGTTGTAGGGCACATTGGGTGCTATTTGCAATCAATGCGGTCTCTGAAGTTATATACTATTTGGATCCCGTACATGGCGATTACAACAAACACTCTGAAATAAAGACTATGTTCGACACGTAAGTAATATTCATTTATTTTTGTTAGACATATATATAAATAAGTGTTTGTTCATGCTAAAATAATCACATTTATTCATTTATATAGTGCCTTAAAAGTTTATCGATCTCAAAGAGGTGCGATAGTGTCGAAGCAAAAGTCTAATAATATTACATGGATCCCAATAAAGTGCCCTCGTCAAACAAACAACATCGATTGTGGGTACTATGTATTGAGATTCATGAAGGAGATTGTTGACAAGAATAAAACTATTATCCCAAAAACGGTACGGTATTTTGATTATATGATTTTCATATATAAATTATCTATATATTTGATACTAACTTAATATAATATGTTCAATTTTTATATTGCAGTACTTTGAAAATTTCAGTCCATCATATTCTGAGCAAGATCTGATGGAATTAAAGGAGGAATGGTGTGAGTATGTGATTGAAATGAAAATTATTTGATTTTCTGGGAAATAGCATGTTGTTGTGCAAGGGATCTGAATATTATATGGTGCATAGTTATTATATGTATATGATCATAGGACAGTATATAAACATGCATATGAATATGTTGTAAATTAGGTTCAATGTATATTTAGTTATTTATGTTGTAAATTACTGTGTTATAGGGTATATGTATCATGTTGTGTTTTAACAGATTCTGGTTCTGGTTCTGGTTGTGTTACAGGGTAATATACATGCATATGAATATGTTGTACATTACTGATTATGGTTGTGTTGTGTTGTGTGAACGTACTGGTTCAAACTAATTTGGGATAAAAAGATAAAAGACAGCGCTTTATAAAAAAAATGTCATAAAAGGCTAAAAGGCGCTTTTAATATATATATATATATATATATATATATATATATATATATATATAAAAATAACACCTATTACAACGCTTGTTATAAAAAG
Organism: Cicer bijugum; assembly: GCA_037974875.1. Classification (NCBI taxonomy): domain Eukaryota; kingdom Viridiplantae; phylum Streptophyta; class Magnoliopsida; order Fabales; family Fabaceae; genus Cicer; species Cicer bijugum. Next base: position 13,796,612 of record JBBPBT010000850.1, read on the forward strand.
TGCTGTAAAAGGCATACCAAAATATGAATTATGGGTATGTCTTTTGCAGCGCTTGTTATAAAAAGCGCCGTAAAAGGCATACCAAAATATGAATTATGGGTATGCCTTTTACAGCGCTTGTTATCAAAAGCGCTGTAAAAGGCATACCAAAATATGAATTATGGGGGTATGCCTTTTACAGCGCTTGTTAAAACAAGCGCTGTAAAAGGTACCCCAAATATATGAAATATGGGTATACCTTTTACAGCGCTTTTTAAAAGCGCTGTAAAAGGTACCCAATATATATGAATTATGTGTATGACTTTTACAGCGCTCTTTTGTAACAAGCGTTGTAAAAGGTGCATAATAAGCGCGCGTTATAAAAGGTGCATTTTACAGCGTTTTTTAAAAGCGCTGTTGTATCTTTTACAGCGCTCGAATCCACAACGTTTTTTCTCAAAAAAAAAAGCGTTGTAGAAGGCTTAAAAAAAGCGTTGTAAAAGGCTATTTTTGGCGTAGTGAGAGAGTGATAGGTTAGGAATTAATAAACTATATATTGATTTAAAATATAATAACAAACTCGTAATGCATTTGTTTTGTTCTGGTAGGGTTTCTATTATTTATTAGCTAGGGTTTCCATGTTTTCTCGTAACAATTAACCTTCATAGTTGCATGGTGCTTTACTACACGTGGAGGATGATTTCTCTAAGCAAAAGGTTCTATTTTATCAGTACTCTTTCTCATCTCAACAAGATCTTATTCTCATGGATGAAGAAATTCAAACAAATCAACATCCACAATCACCCTTGCAAAGTGGAACACTTCAAATTGAATATGAAAAATTACAGTATTTTGGTGGTGTCAATATAGTTGAAATGTCACTTATATTATGTGATATTTTAATACTCTATTTAAAAAAAAAATTATTATATTGTTAAGTAATAAATTATACAATTAATTGTAATTTTGATATTTTTTTTAAAAATCGATAATTTTATATCTTCTTTCGTATTTTTAAACTAAAAAGTGACAATTCAACAAATTTTAAATAATATAACATACAATTTCATAATATCCAATAATTATTCGTATGTCATTAATTAAATGTTTAATTGTAGTTGTGCTCCATCTGTTTTTACCAATTCACGTAATTGATTCATCTATTTAAAAATTCAATAGTTATAGTATCTCTTTCATATTTTTGAACTAAAAAATTATTATATGACATACAATCTTATGATATAAAATCATCTAAATGTATTAATTATTTATGTGTCATTAATTAAATTACAAATATGAATAATTTTCAAACTTGAAAGTTAAATTTTTAGAGAATTTTAT
>JBBPBT010000850.1:13798825-13811100 GCA_037974875.1 Cicer bijugum
TCAAAAGTCTGCTTTACTATATTTTTTTACGAAAATCTACATCATTAATGTGGTAATTGGTGTTGACTTTTAATATAATAATAAGTAATTCATATGTCAGATAGTTTAATTAAGTTCTATTTTGATATTTAATATGACTTTTTAAAAAATTTAACATTCAACGAATGAGCTTGAATTTAACAATAATTTATAAATTAAATATATAAATAATTATATAAAAAAATTAAAAAATACAAAGTTGACCATTAAAAAGTTAAAAGTGTTTACCTTCTTTGAAGACTTGAAATTATCACAATAGAAATTATTTCTTCAATTCTTAAAATTTTAACAAGGTCAAATATAGAAGTTATCATTTCTTAATCTCATTCATTCCCACAAGCTTTCCTCTTGGAAAAATAATCAAATTTTCTACTGTACATCTTTATTTTACCATGCAAAGGACATGTACAATTTCAAAAAATCAACACTAACACATCGAAGAAATCAACATTCAGCAATAACACAATTTCAAGAAATCAACGACAATTACGAATCAATAAACCATTAACACAACAAATCAATAAATCACAAGAACAAATGCAATACATAGTGAAAGGTTGAAAGCAACAAAAGGTGAGAGAACAACAGAATAAACCAAAAAAAAAAAAAAGATTATTTCAATCTTCTACTTCCACACAACAACAAAAACAACAACAAATATTGGAATACATACTCAAAGAAATCCCAATAGTGAAAAGAAAAAAAAAACAAAGGCTAACAATTTCAATACAATTGCAAAATTCAAAAATTCAAGTTAGATATTAAATTATTAAAATGTCAGTCAGTTTAGTCTATGATGTCATAATGATTATATACTATTTTAATAATAAATTGTATCTTTTAAAAACTTTTATAATAGTAAATATATTTTTAAATGACTACTTAGATCACTCGTGAACTAATTTAAAGTTATAACTAAGTCAATAAACAAAACAATAATGTTTTACACGTTCAAGAATGAAAATAATTGTTTACCTAAAAAAAAAATTCCAAGGACCGCGGTCCTCTCATATTTATACATCTTATTTTAATTCTATTTTTATGATAGTATCTTTAAATATATCTAAAATTAATGTAGATCAATATGTTAAAATTTCAAAAAAGTTAATAAATTTATGATTCTTTTAATAAAATTAATAAAATTTAGAGTTTGGATATCATATTTGATATTTTGAATCCATTGACTCGTAAACCTAATTTATTGACATGACATACGTTTTTTTTCTTCTATTATTAATGTATAATTATAATTTAATTATTGAGTTTTATTTATTGATTTGTCGTTAATTTAAGTTATTTGTTGTGTAATATATATATATATATATTTTAAATATTAAATTATATATTGAGATATAATTTTATAATATTTTAATATTTAAATTTGATTACATATTTTTTTTAATAATTTTTTTTTATGATAAACGAATCGAAGTTAATCCAACTAAATTTTTTATTTGACCGTGTGGATTTGATTCGAATTTAATGTAAAAAAGTGAAATGAAAAAGTGAATCACATCACAGTGACATAATTGATAAAGGAAGGCGCGTGCAAAAAAGACGAAAATGGTGACAAAAAAGTGTGACATAGCTAACTGAAAACAAGTTTAGCAGTTCTTTTACTGACTTACTCTCAGTTTCATCATATAAGGGATGATACCTCATTTTGTTTGTTTCCACGTAACTTACTATTCACACACTCTCTCTCTCTCTCCTCCACCCCCATACAATAAAATATCTATCAAATGTTGGGGATATGCAATTTTCATACCTTTTCCCTATTCCTACTACACCTATCACTAAACAACTACATATATGTATCCTCTTCTACTTCTCTCAAATCATTTTCAAACTCATTTCAATTATTTTGCATAAAATTTCTTCATCAATATTGATGTCATCTAATTTGCATCCCTTCATCAAATAAGTTATATAATTTTTAATTACATGACATATAATTACATAATATAAAATAGTGATTTCATATATTTTAAATGACATAACATATAATTATATAATATAAAATTATTTAAATATATTAATTATTTATATATTACTCTATAAATTACAAATATGAAGAAAACAAAATAAAGTTGAAAGTTAAGTTTTTAGTGTGTTTTATTCTGATTTCATATGTGTTTATTATTGTAAATCATCGTATCATATATTATATTATTTATAATATGTCACATTTTTTTCTTTTTTTAGTTAAAAAATTAGATGAAATGATGGAAATTATCAATTTTTAAAATAAAAAAATCAATTTTTATAAATCAATAAAAATAAAAGAAATAATACTACATAGAAACCAAATAAAAATTAGAAGTTGTAGACATTTCGAGATCATAGCAAAAATGCTTACCTTTATTGACCACACTCAAAAAAATTGTGGCCATGATTTCCATCCGTCCATGTTGTTTTGAAAGGATATTCATGTTAACAAAAGCATCACATTCTTCTCGAGACCAAACCATTGTCTAAAACACACTATTGTGATTCAAACAAGTTTGAATTCGCAACAAAGAAGAAAACAAAGGAGAATACAAATTAAAACATTTATTTTTAATTCGTAAAAACTCAAAGTATTAATAAAACTTTAACAAAAAGTATTGGATTATTCTAGTTTTGGTTTTGGCTTTTTCTCTCCTCATACTCTTTAGGATTTAATATTGGCCTTATTCGCGAGTCTTTTCTTGACCTTTTGTAAGTCTTGTCCCTTCTTAGGTAAGATTTTGCCCTCATTTCTATGAATTATGACATACTAATTTTTGGTTCTTTATTCTTTCCTCACAATCACTTATTCTCCTAGCTGATTCCAACAATTGCAAAACCACCACTAGAGTGATGTAGAAGAGCTCTCACAACATTTACATCTTCTTTGAGCAAAATATTGTTTATAAATATTGAGATTTATTTTTTGTGATTAGAGACAATATTTTTCAAAGTCAAAACTTATTAGCATTTTCTTAAATACCAGTTGTACAACATAAAAAAAATATTAAAAAAAAAAATTATTGAGTGACATTTAAATATGGTGTGGTTAACAAAAATAAATATTCATGAGTAGAAAGTTGATTATGCATATTTTATTTTAGTATTTTATCCAAGTGATTAGAAAATAAGTCTATGTAATTGTTACCACCTTATAGGGGTACCTATAATTATAACTACCTTTTAAATGTATCATCAAGTTACCATTTCTTTTTGGATTTTAATTATTAATGATGTATATAGCTTAATTTTTGTTTTGACAAAAAATAATTATTTTACGGACAGTTTACATAGATTATATTGTTACTACTTTCTTTTTCTTTTCTATAGTAAAATTTGTCTTCAAATTATTTTCAACACTTCTCACAAAAATATCTGTTCATTTAAAATCGTGTGGGTACAATTTTTGTGATAGTTAACGAATAACATAATCTCCAAATTAATGTGACGAAATATGTTGATTTTAAAGCTTGAAAAGAGTAAACCAATGATGGTACTAAAAAATGAGTATTAGTAGGGTATCTGATAGGTTCCCGTGGCCCTGGAAATTTGCAACACTCTTTATGGGGACCCACAACAGTTCTCATCATCCAAATTAAATCAATTTATTTTTAGTTTAATTAATTTAAGTTTGGATAATAAGATTGGCTAATGAGCAAGTAATTCAATATTATAGGTCTTTAATGATTGTCTCAATTTTCTTTTATAATATAGTTAATTGAGAGTGATTTTTTTTTTATAATATAATAGATTGAAAATAATTTTTTTTTTGTTAAATATATTTTTAATCTTAATAAAATTACAATATTTTAAGTTTAGTTTTTAAATTTTTTCTATTCACTTCTTATTTTTACTTTGATTTTATAAGAGTTTTTTTGTGTTTAATTCTTTTTACAATTTTTTTTTAAAAAAATTAGAGATTATAAGTGAATATCAAAATTTTAGAGATTTAAAAATTGGAATTTTTTTTATAGAAACTAAAATAAAATTTTATGAAAACTTAAATTTTTTTTATCAATTTTTTTAATTTAATTTACATTTATTTTTATTATAAATTTAATATTTAAAATTGAAATATGACCTACAAAGTATTTAAGACGGTACAAAATCAAATATATCCATTTAAATTCAATACTATTTAATTCAAATAATATATTTATCATTTTGAATATGTGAACTGAACTTCTTAATATAACATATATATTTCTATTTTTTTTTAGTATTGATATATATAATTATTATTTAATTTCAAAATTTATTATCAATTCAATTAATTTACATTTTTATTGTATTTATAAATGTAATTTAAATATTAAACAATGTACAGTAGTGAAATTTTGTGATTTTGGTATATCGTGAAATTTCATCACTACACATGATTATTTGCTTTTATACCTCAAAGTAAGAACAATGCTGACAAATATATATTATTTGACATTCTTTTTCACAACACCTTTTTTAATAGACCCACCCAATATATCTCATAATACATAACAATCTGAGTAATGAGAGTATTTTTATCGTGTCTAGTGTGATTCTTCCTTTCCTTATTAAAATTATTTAATCGAGTGTCTGAAAATGAAAAATTAATTAAAAACAAAATCCTTGATATGGCCCACATGGGATCATGAGTTAGATTCTTCTTTTCCAAATGTGGAATTACTCGAATTGTGATTTATAGTGTATCCAAACTTTCAAACACAACTTAAATGTTTTTATATTGCATTTGCCGACTTCGTCTGTCCACATGCCTTTTCCTATGATGTCTAAATATAGTACTAAGATTTTTGACAAATTATAATCACAAATTCTATTGTCAATGTCCATAATTATGGTTTTTCCATATAATATAATAGGATGTTGGGGAATGTTTATCGTTTTCTCATTGACAATGACCAACCTCCAAGAGAATTTTTTTATCTCCTTTTTTTTAGATGTAGTTAAAAGTCTATTAAAAATATACACATCATCAACTTACTATTAAATTCTTTTAGATAATGCTTACTTTACTTCTAACCAAAGCTGCTTTATTGGTGGTAATTAGCTAAGGTTGTTGTTTTGGAATTCTTTGTCCGAAGGAGTTCGAGATTGTCTAGTTGAAAGATTTATAGTATGTCTATGGGTGATTTTTTTCGTTCTTTTTAAAGTTGTTATGTCTGCATTATCAATTTATTTCATTTTTTCTTCAAAGTTTCGTCTAGTATCATTTCTCAAATTGATATTTTTTTAATTTATTTTGAGAGGTTGTAGTAAAGATGCTAAAAAAATTCATTGGGTAAAATAGAAAAAAGTATGTCTTATAAGGGAAAAAGAAGGTTCGGGAGTGCATAGGGTGAAATATTTCAATTGTGATTTGCTAGGTAAATGGGTTGTGGGTTGAAAACTGGTCAAAATAGTATTTGGTTTAAAGTGTTGGCTAACAAGTATGGGTGAGAAGGATCTAATGTTGCTTATAGGTCCAACATATAGCATCAAGTTGGTTTGCATGATTTGTGTTTAGTTTGTGATGGGTTGGATAGCAAAAAGGAAAATCGGTTTAGAAATTTTTTGGTTCGTTTGGTTGATCATGGTAGAGATACTTCATTTTGACTTGACAACTAGATAGAGGGGGAATGCTTTGTGTGATAGCTATTCTTGGTTGTATAGGTTGGTGGTTGATAAAAATAGTTTGGTGGCGGACATCCTTTTGTGGATTGTGGACGTGGATTTTGGAGGTGGAAGAGAAATCTGTTTGTTTGAGAGGAAGAGTTATTATTGGATTGTACTTTTTTTTTGTTGGATTCAATGGTCTTGTAAGAAAGTGTGTTGGACAAGTGGACTTCACAAAATGACCGGGGGCGAGTATTCTGTCTAAGTCACTTACAAAAAGCTACCGGATGATTCAAGTGTAGAAGTGAATCCTCTTTTTGATATCACTAGAAACAAGTTAGTAACTCCCAAATTATATTTGTTTGTGTAGAAGATTTTCAATAACAGATTACTCAATAAAGATAATTTAGTCATGCACGACATGGTAGTCGATAAAGGCCTTTGTTGTTTGGAATGTGAAAAAAGATGAACCATTATAACACTTATTGTTGTTTTTGATATAAAATTATTTTGTTACTCGTTGTTTTCCTCTAAAGATATTACTGGGATAAATCGCGTATTAGGTCGCTATCTTTAAGATATTTTATATCATTGCTCAAAATTATGCAAAAAGACTATCAACCATGATGTCCTCAAGATAAAAGATCGCAGTCAAATTGTATTAGAGATCTACTATATTGTAGGATCCCTTCAAGAATTACACTATCAAATATGACACTAAGACCACTCGCAAGTCGAAGGGATTATGGTAAGAAGACCAATATGAAACTAAATAGACAATGGTATTAGGATTAATCTAAAAATCAAAAGGACTAAAAAAAAGGGAGAATTGGATCAAAAGTGTGTCGAGCAGACGAAATATAATTGTAGATTCTAATAAACTTTTCTTGTAATAATTTATATCTTGTTGTAGATAAATCTTGATTATATCTTTTCTTTAACTTGGTCAAAGATTTTTTTTAATTATAAATTTAAATCAAATTTATTTTAGATTGTATTTAAAAACATGAAACTTTTTTCATACTTTATGAAGTCAAATATATTATTCTCATTTAATACTTTTGTTATCAAAACTCTAAATATAAAATCAAATTAGTTCGAACAACTTCAATTTTATTTTATAATAATACAATTAAATATATCAAAAACTAAATTAAATTTATATATTTAAACTATTAAAAGTTTAATATTTAATAAAAGATCAAAATCTAATATAATAATTATAATAATATTAAAAAATAACTTTATACTTATTTAAATAGAGCTAAAATAATTTATTTAATATATAATTTAACCTTTTTCATTAAATAAACTTTTTTAGAAGTAATAACCTAGTCTTTAGTCTGAATCATGGTCCCTATTGATAAGTCTAATATATTCACAATTCTAGTCCATATCGATAAGTCTAATATATACACGATTCTACCCAAAGCAATTACTTTAATTATTTTACTCTTTAAGTCCCCCTAGAACATCCTAAGTGGAATTCTGTTCTAATCTATATGTCTCGTGCATTTTTGTCATCTTTCTTTATTTTAATGTCCTTGATGGGAAGAAAAAAAAAACATAATTCTATTTAAGATGCTACTAGAATAAAACAAGACCTTAGTATTAATAATTGTGTCGGAGCATATTGTTAGTAGTTACAACGGTTTTAAGCCAACCCAATTTTTATCTTAGTGCTAAATATGTCTATATTTTTTAAATGAGAATGATAACAAGTGGAAAGGATTTATATTTCTCTTTTTTATTTTTTCTTTTCTTTCTTACGTTAAAAAAAATAGAGATATAATCAATTTCGGGTGTACGTAGAATATATGATTTTTTTTTTACACATTATTTATGTCTCTATCTCTTTCTCATAACATAAAAGAAAAAAATAAAAAGATAAAATTAATTCTCATAAAAATTATAAAAAAATAAATAAATAATATATCAATCATCCACACGGTTAGAATATTAGATCACTAGATAAATAGTTAGAGAAATTTAAGATATTTAAAAAAGAAAACATTAATAGTTAATAAAGATAATTTATTAAAATAATTTATTATTTTCTTTTTAGTCATTTTATTTTCATTTTTAATATGTATAAAAAAATCTTGAATGAAATTCATTTTTAAAATAAGATAGGATTTATAAGAATAATTGCAATGATGAAATACAAAATATAACCAAAATACTGTCTAATTTTTTTAAAAATAAGATATTTTTTAGTTGTTAGATGTTATTTTATTAATTAGTGGGAGAAATTTGACTATAACACACTATCTTTTTATCATTTAAATGTATATATCTCTCCTGAAACTTAAATTCATCTTATGACTCATGTATATACAAAGATGAGGTGGGAATTGAAAGAGGTCAAAGAGTAAGGATTATGTTGTCTGATGAAGCAACTCTAACCTGTGGTATATGTTATGAGGAATAAGTGGTGTCTTTTGGTACAAAATAGTTCTTACTTGAAATGAGTATTTCTTTGACAAGGAAATCCTACTTGTTACCGGTTAAGAACTACTTCTTTGAAAGTTCGATCTATATTTTCTTAAGCAAAAATAAAATGGAAATGTATCACGTTATTAATTTGACATTCATGTCTTAATTATATTGACATTTTAAGATAATCATTTATCATTTACAGTACTTTAAAATATAATCAAAATAATAAAAGAAATATAAAATATTTAAGGGGATTATACTAAAACCCAAACAAATAATTCTATTGTATACAAAATATTACCTCATTGATTAAAAACTTTAACAAAAAATCTCTTAGGACAAAAACGTGGGTGAAGAAAAAAGTGTAGTAACTCTTGGGGTTGATTGCAAGTCTCACATCCTTTTGTAAGAGTGTGGTTGTACTGGGGTGTTGGGTGTGAGTGAGAGAAGTCTATGTGTTGTAACAATTTTCACATAGTGTTAATTCTCTGGTTGCCGGTTTAAGCAGCGGCTGTGGTTTTTTCTCCGGTTTTGGAGTTTCCACGTTATATTCTTATGTTGTGATTGTGTCTTAATTCTTTTGAACTTATGCTATTTTTTCCAACAGTAACCACCCAGAGATGTGTAGTAAAAATAATTAGAATTTTAAAATATTTTAATTTATAAATTATTATGATTATATTATTATTATTATATTAATTATTAATTTGCTTAAAATAAGATAATATTAGTAAGTTATTGTTTGTTTGAGACGGTATTAATAGGAAGGTTGTTTTGGTTGTTACCGGTTTATGTGGAATAGATATTAACAAACAAACTATTATAACAAACTTTTGCTACCTAATTACCTATTAAACAATCCTATATGAATTCAATATGTATTCGTTTTATTTGTAACAAGAGTTTAGTGGGGGCAAATATAGGATATATATATCTCAAACACATGCAATCCAAATAATTCATATTTCAACAAATATATTTGAAAAAGCATATTTATAATCTACTATTTCATTTGAATATATAATAACAATCATCATTCAAGAAAATATATATTCTTTAAAAAGATTGTTTTATTATATTTTCTTGAATGATAATTGTTATTATATATTCAAACGAAATATTATGTCATAAATATGATTTTCTGAATATGATTGTTAAAATTATGAATAATTTTGATTGTGTGTGTTGGAGATGGGTCTTGTACCCCACCTATTGATGAGTTTTAAACTTCACAACGAGATGAGGTTTTAAACTCCACATGGATGAGTTTTAAACTTCACAAAGAGATGAGGTTTAAACTCCACCTATAGATGAGTATTAAACTTCACAAAAGAGATGAGGTTTAAACTCCACCTATAAATGAGTATTAAACTTCACAAAGAGATGAGGTTTAAACTCCACATGGATGGGTCTTGGACCCCCACAAAGAGATGAGATTTTAAACTCCATCGGGATGAGTATTAAACTTCATAAAGAGATGAGGTTTAAACTCCACATGGATGGGTCTTGTACCCCACCTTTAGATGAGTATAAACTTCACAAAGAGATGAGGTTTAAACTCTACCTGGATGAGTATTAAACTTCACAAAGAGATGAGGTTTAAACTCCACATGGATGGGTATTGTACCCCACATATAGATGAGTATTAAACTTCATAAAGAGATGAGGTTTAAACTCCACACATATGAGTCTTGTACCCAACACTGGATGAGTTGGTGCTCCACATGATTAGATATACTCACTTTGCAAAAGTAGTATATCTCCATCATTGAATTAATTGATTATTTTTGTGGAATAAATGTGTATATTGGAATTGTCTGAATATAATAGATGTGGATTATTCTAATTTATTTGATGAGTTTTTATTAATTATTGGAAGTAGTTGGTTATTATAGAGAAATTTTAGTTATATCACAAATAGTTCTAAAGAATATTTTTGGATGAAGGCGGGTGTCATGATCGACTTTTCCGGTTACCGCTCCGGCTGAGAATAATACTTGTTTTGAAATTGTGTGTATTATTCACTGGAATTTTGTATCTCATTAAAGTGTTGTTTTCAGATATTGAGACCGTTGGAGATGTCGAGAGTTAAAAAGTCCTACCTCCCTTGAGAAGAGTGATTTCCTTCGATTAGGTTAGTAGATCGAGAATAAGTAGACATAATGTCTACATTGCATTTTATGTCGGGATTAAATACTATTTGCCTAGTTTTGGATATTTTAATTATTAAATATTTTTCAGTAGTAAGGATAAATTTTGAGATTTTATAACATTACTTCTTTCTAATAATTTAGTATTTATTACAGTATCTTGTTATCTTATATAATTCTTACAACTTTAGTGTCATTACCCCAATTTTTATACCCACATAACTAGGCATTACAAGAGACATGCAAAATCTATATTTAGGATGATCACGTTCAGTGGCAGAGCTTGACTAAAAAACATGGGGTGATCGACATCAAATTTTTCTTTCACTCTTCATCTCTTTCACTATCACAAATTTTCCTCTTGAAAAAAGAATCAATTCTTTTACTTTTCTTCATTCACACAAACTTCTCTAAATCAACCAATTTAAGAAACATAAAACATATTTTCTGTGAAAATTAAATGAAAACAAAAATCAAACATATGCAACAAAAAAACTCAAAAGCATTATATAGACAAAAAATCAAACACCTTACATGCAACAAAAAAACTCTAAACAAAAATAAGCAATAACATCTAATTTGAAATAAACAAAAACTCCAAACAAACAAAACTCAAAAACAAAACTCCAAACCAACAAAACTCCAAAACAATCAATCCTTTTACTCTTCTTTATTCTCATAAACTTATCTAAATCAACCAATTTAGGAAACATAAAATCAAAACACCTTATTTGCAACAACAAAACTCAAATACTTTATATAGACATAAAATCAAACACCTTATATGCAACAGAAAAACTCCAAACAAAAATCAGCACTAACATTTAATTGAAACTCCAAATCAAAACTCTAAACTTCATATCAAAGCTCCAAACTCACAACTAACAAAACTCGAAATCAAAACTCCAAATATCAATTCTGATTATAAACAAAAATATGAAATTGAAATTAGAACCTTTTGAGTTTTGACGATAGACGAACGACCAATGCGGAGTTGATCAGAGGCGGCGAGCAGAGGAGCAACACAATCAGGAGGCAGAGACAGTGAGCAGAGGAGCGGCTAAGCAAATGAGAGTGAATTGTAAGTTTAAGAAAGATTGAGCGTGAATCACAGATAAGCGTGAATCGATGAATCACAAGTTTGAGCGATGCGGGGCAGAGGCGGCGAGGAATGGTTAAACAAAGTTCGAGTTCACAAGTTTAGGGTGGTCGCGGCCACCCCCTGTCCCTACAAAGCTCCGCCACTGATCACGTTTCTATTAGAAATATTCTAAATATTCTAAAGAAAAATATACCATCAATAACTATTAACAAATGTAAAGTTTTAAATTAACAATTTTGTCTACATATTGATTTTCGTCTCTAAATATGAAAAATAGTAAAATTCATATTTTTAACAATCTCAATATAAAAAGTTATTTATTTCTAATAGACTGAGAAAGAATGTTAGTATTCCTAATAGCTAGTTTTGTCAACTACAATTCATATTCATTCTAAAGAAATCTCCACCCATTCTTGTAGTTTTGTTTTCAATAGTAACCATAATTCCTGTAAGTTCAGCATGCAGTGCAGTTGTAATACCCAAATTCACAGTAAAACAACTCAAAGAAGCAACATAGTTGACTCTAAATATATCTCCACAATTAGTAAGACCAGGACATTCAGTTGTAGCATCATCTGTATAACATTTAATCCAATACTCTTTAGAGGCACTAGATCACTTCTTTTATGATATTTGTTTTAGGAGGATGAGCTCTAACATGAAATACTTGAGAATTTGAAATTCTTGAAAAGAGTTGGAGATTATACTAGTAATGTGGTTTTCAAAAAAAGATAAAATTTGACATAAATTTATTGATGACAATGTGAAAAACAAGATTTTTTTTTCAAATCGAACTTGATTTATGCAATTCCAAATAGTATAATTAGTAAATATCATGTCGGTTAAAATAACATTTACGCATCGATGAGATAACTTTTACCACATATGACGAGAAAATTTTAAACCAAACTACTATAAATTTAAAAATGAAAATAGAATTTAACCAAAACTAGAACTTAATAACAAAA
>JBBPBT010000850.1:13827131-13844625 GCA_037974875.1 Cicer bijugum
TTCTTCAGTATTATTAAAAAACTAGATTAGAAAAGCCACAATTACTTAAATAATTTCCATAAAAAACTATTAAAATAATATCAAATACAAATAACAAATCTCCCAAAAAAAAACATAGAATCAGAGCTAATACAAGAAGAACATCAAGTATGTTAAAATTAGTGTGCATAGCTTATAAAGTTTCTTTTTTGGTAAAAATCTTATGAAGCTTTTTAAAAAAATATCATTAGATATTGAAAATGAAAATATCTTGTCAAACAAAGAAAGAAAATGAATACTGTAGAACCGGCAAGCAAATGTGTTATGCCAACCAATCCTTAATAAAAAAATCATTAAAATAACATGAAGATTACAGATCTTTGAACACATATAGATACTCATAATAACATGCACTCATGACATGTCGGTAATAATTGATTTTATTTACATTTTTTTATAATTTATAAATAAATAAAAAACAGAAATCCAAAAAATAAAATGTTAGAAAAACCAAAAGCATGCTCTATCATTCATCACCCTTTTCACATTCTTATGCTTCTCACACAGATCTTCATCACACCTTTCGTTTTCTCACACTACACCTTACTTTCTCTCTCCATAAATTCATTTTCTTCATAAAAATCCAATTGGGTTGGTTTGGAAAATCTTCATTTTTTGAGCTGAAACTGTTTCTGGGTTTTGCTTGGATCCAGGAAAAGACTCAAACTTTGCATAGTTGAAACAAAAATTATTGTGTTGAAAATGTGGATCTTGTAAAAGGTTTTGATTTGATCAAGAAGAAAAAAAAAAGGATTTTTTTTGTTTGTTTTTTGTTTTCAGCTTCAAGTGGTTCCACTTTTTCCTCTGTCATTGGAGAAGTTTAGAACAAGATTAAAGGTGAAGTAGCTTTTTGGGTTGGTTGAAAAAGTTTGTGCTTTATTCAACATTCTAGTTTGAAAAAAACAAATGAAGACTTGAGTTGAGTTTCATTTTTTTGGTAATTAAAGTAACTAAGTTGACTTTGAAAACAGAAAAATTTGAAGGAAAAAAAATAAAAATGATAGATGTTTAGATGTTAGTAGGTAGGATATCATATATATGAAGTTATAAATCTTAACCTTGTGTGTGTTTGTGTTTTTTTGTTTACTTTGAAATATTTTGAGGAATGCAAGTTAGTACTGCATCTTTAAGTTTAATGTTGTTTAGCTTTAAATGCTAAGATGTTTGTAGTTAGGTTGTCATAATAACTCATAAGTAAATAGCATCTAAATAAGGGTTGTTGTTGTCATTAGTTTTGGTTGTAAGAACATGAGATCAACTAAAAAAGTTGTCATATTATCCCCTTTCTGCTTCAATGAAGTACTTTTAGATTCTTTGTGTTTTTATTGATTGTTAAATTTTTTCAGCTACTTTTTCCTTATATACTAGGTTCTTGATGCTAGTGAGTAGTAATAACATGTTAGAATTAAGTGTATGAGTCCACACTTATTGTGCTTTGTTTTTGATAAACCAATGTATCTCTCTCTGCATGCAAATGAGGAGACTAATCCCTCATGGTAATTGAGATCCACTTAAAGGATTGATCTCTCCCGACATATGCTTTTCATACGCACCGGTCAGGGATGTGTTTTAATTGCTTGGTAGTTGGTACTAATCAAAGACCATGTTGAAAAATAGTTTGAATTGAGATCAAAATTATTATTGCTGGCTTACCTTTTTATAGCTTCACTTATATAAAGCTTTTGAAGTGATTAAGTTTCCAGTTCTGGTTCAAACATGTTTCAGATATTAGAGATTTGGTAATCAGTTATTAGAGCTAGAAATGAATATATTTTTGGTTGCAATTTTCAGATATATTTAGGAAAGGAACATCACTTGAAAGTGGAAGAGGTTTTTGTTACTTCCAAGTTTGATTTTAGTACATCAAAATGGGGATTCAGTGCTCGAGACTCGTCCCGTGTTGTGTGAATTCGCAAGTTAAGGCATCTGTTCTTGAAACTCCAGAAGCTGGTAGGTTAAGTAGACTCATATTTTGGTGGTTTATAATGTTGTTGGTATTTTTAATTAGGAATTATGATATATGCGTGTTTTAATAATTGTTTCAGAAAATGATGATAGAAGTGAGGTCAGTAACTGGCCTACGTTCCGTGAATTTACACTTGAGCAACTTAAGAATGCAACGTCTGGTTTTGCTGTCGAGAATATTGTATCTGAGCATGGAGAGAAGGCTCCAAATGTTGTTTATAAAGGGAAGCTGGAGAATCAAATGAGAATCGCTGTTAAACGGTTTAATAGAAATGCTTGGCCCGATACTCGGCAGTTTTTGGTAAGCTGTTCCCCCTTTTCCATAGATTATTCAACCAAAATCTTAGGTTTAAGTTTTCATGTCAATGACCATGCATTGCTCAACATTATTATACCTAAATGGTTAATTTAATTGTCACCGTGAAGCTTATGATGCATCGGCACCTTCATCACCCTCTTTCTTTTCGCTTTCGTTTGATTGAAATAATTTATTTCACATCTGTAGGAGGAAGCAAGAGCAGTCGGTCAGCTTCGTAACCAAAGGTTGTCAAACTTGCTTGGTTGTTGTTGTGAAGGAGATGAGAGGTTGCTTGTAGCAGAATATATGCCAAATGAAACACTTGCAAAGCACCTTTTCCATTGTAAGTGCTCCTTTCACACATATTTATCCTTTTATTACTGAAAATTTAATCAGTATGTTTTGACAGTCCCACATTGGATGAGATATGTCCTGAAAGTATGTTTATAAGTGGGAAACATCCCTCGCCCTACATGCCAGTTTTGTAGGGATGAGTTCTGCCTGACTCAAATTCTTAGATAGTATCACAGTCTAATAGAGCAATTATATATTTCTAAGTTTTAACTACTATGCAACTATATCGTTGTGATTATGTTGTTAAAGTGATGCTTTATATACATCAGACCCTTGAGTTTATGTGGTGTTAAGTAATGTGTCAATGTACTCATGTATCTAAATCAGGGGAATCACAACCTATGAAATGGGCAATGCGACTAAGGGTTGTTCTACATCTTGCACAAGCTCTAGAGTACTGCACAGGCAAAGGGCGCACACTCTATCACGACCTTAATGCATATAGAGTTCTCTTTGATGAGGTGAGTTTTTGTGTCTCATCTTCTATACTCTAACTAAATAATTATTAAAATGATATATAAAATGTGTAAGAATTTTGCAGGATGGTAATCCTAGGCTTTCTACTTTTGGACTTATGAAAAATAGCAGGGACGGGAAAAGTTATAGCACAAATTTGGCATTTACCCCTCCAGAGTATCTTAGAACTGGTATGCTATATATTAATGCCTAGATTGTTAGTTTTGTTTTTCTAACATAAGTGTTGCACTTTGTAATATTTATTGAAAACATTTTGTTTTGCTTTTTAAAATGTTTATTCATTATTTTGTATATCTTCTATTTTTTGTAGGGAGAGTAACGCCAGAAAGCGTAATATATAGCTTTGGCACTCTTTTGCTTGATCTTCTAAGTGGAAAGCATATCCCCCCGAGTCATGTAAGTCATTCTCTCCTCCTCTCGTATCTCCATTTGATATCTGACATCCCGAACTTAGCTTTAATATCTAATTGACTATACAATAATAACAACCAAGCCTTATATCGCCGAGTTAGATTAGCCACATAGATTAATTGACACCATAATTTCCTTTCATGTATTGAGTCTGAATATAGACTGTTTACCTCTATCTCATTCTTAATATTTTGGTCCATAGTTTTTAGTACAAAGTGCCATTTCATGATCCGCGATTGACAATACTGAATTTTAATTGTATTATATATGAACTTGCACATCTTTTATTTTTATAAGTTTTTGGTAAGCTATAAACTTGTGCATGTCTAATTATTAGAAAACTTGGTGCAGGCCCTCGATTTGATCCGAGACAGAAATCTTCAGATGCTGACAGATTCTTGTTTGGAAGGACAGTTTTCTGACAATGATGGAACTGAGCTAGTACGCTTGGCATCTCGATGTTTACAGTATGAACCTAGAGAAAGGCCTAATCCTAAATCACTGGTGGCTGCTTTGGCGCCTCTTCAGAAAGAAACTGAGGTTGGCTCATTATTGTTATTATGTAGTTAGATTAAAAATTCCTGTTTGAAATATTGGTTGCTTAGATCCTTTAGAGTTAAGTCAGGGAAAAAATTGGATTGGTATTTGTTGAGACTTGAGAGTCTTGCATAAGAGATATAGTCTGAAAATATGTTTATTAGTTGGAGATATTCCTCAATCCTCACCTTACAAGCTGATTTTGTAGACCTAATTCAAAATTTTAAGATGATATAAGAGTTTATCCAAAATCCTTTAGGCCACATGCAATGGTTACTCTGGTCACGCACCAGATGTCCTGTCTTGAGTGTGAGGGGTGTGTGTTGAGAGTTCCACATCGAATGAGATGTGATCTAAAAATATGTTTATGAGTAGGAGGTGTCCCTCACCTTCGAAGTTGGTTTTGCAAGGTTTAGTTGGTTCCAACTCAAATTTTAAGAGTATTTTCTATTAGATATATTTCCATATTTCCTATATTCACATTTTTTTGTATCTTTGCACTCATATGCAGGATGACATCATATTGTATTTAAGCAATTTTAGAAGTGCAACACTTGATTATCTTTGTTGTAACAAAAGTTATCGATACTCATTTATTTCTAGGTTCCTTCACATATATTGATGGGTATACCACATAGCACCAGCTTTGCTTCATTATCACCACTTGGTGAAGCATGTTCAAGAAAGGACTTGACTGCCATACATGAAGTTCTGGATAATATTGGTTATAAAGATGATGAAGGAGTGGCTAATGAGGTTCTATATCTAAAAATCATATTTTAATGAATTTCTATATACTGTCTCAAATGTTTTTTTTGAAAAGATAGTAACTTTTGTATTCTGTTTTTCTGATATTGCAGTTATCATTCCAGATGTGGACTGACCAAATGCAGGACACATTAAATTGTAAGAAAAAAGGGGATGCTGCTTTCCGGCAGAAAGATTTTAGAGAAGCAATTGAGTGTTACACACAGGTAGAGTTCTTATGCATTTTGTTTCTAACATGCTGCTGATCAGTTAAATACATCTCACAATTAGATCTCTAGTCAATTTTAAAAAAAAATAAAAAAAAAATTGTAGTGATCATATTCTATAGTCCTAGTTGATGTGAGGTTTTCATGATTATGAATAATGCTTTGATATTTAACTAGAAATCAAACGCGCATCAAAATGTTGTGTTGTCAAGACCAAAGTGTGCTTTGGATATCTTATCATGTAAGCACTACTATATAGGCTATTTTAACAATCAAAGAAGGATTGTGATTAAACTGTTTCTATTATAAGCTGTTTTCATACACTATTTTGGATGACTAATAAAAATAAGCTGAAAACTGTATGTGGGAATTGTTAGAATATAATAAAATATCGCAATTTATCTTCATATATTATATTGACTTAAATGCACTTTTGGTCCCTGATTATATCGGAGTATCCTTGTTTATCTCCTAAGATTATATTAGAGTATCCTAGTTTATCTCCTAAGATTGTTTTATTAGTTTCTAATCTTAGAGTACCTTATAAATAAGGATTCGTTTTTAGGCATTTGTATCAAGTCACTATCAAACTATTATCAATAATATTAAAAATTCTTATTATTTCTCTTATCCCAATTTCCCAAACACTTACACTAGCGCTTTGGTTATAAGACAAGTTCAAATCAGTTGTAAATGATATTTTCCTAACGCAGCAACGTTATAAGTCGAATCTAAGAAAAGTCTATGGATGAATTATTTAGTTAACAATAGTTCATTGTGTTTATATGCAGTTCATCGATGTTGGAACAATGGTTTCTCCAACCGTCTACGCACGGCGCAGTTTGTGTTATCTCATAAGCGACATGGCTCAAGAAGCACTAAATGACGCAATGCAAGCACAAGTTATTTCGCCCGTATGGCACATTGCATCTTATCTTCAATCAGTTTCGCTTGCAGTAGCTGGAATGGAGAATGAAGCACAAGCAGCACTTAAAGAGGGCACAACACTCGAATCGAAGCGGAATGCAACTTCGAAACAGAAGTGAAGACTTTGTACAGAGACAAATACTTGTTGCTGATTGTGTCTTTCATCATGATGATGATTACACTTACAATATTTGATTATAAATTTCATTTAATAGATACACCCCCTCAAAGAAGTTGCATGTTCTTTTTTTTTTTTTTTGAAGACTTTTTGAAGAAACAATGATTGGATGAATGGTTGGCAACACCCCTTCCCCCTTTTTGTTGGGTTGGCTAGGATGTTCATTTTAGTTATGATGATTTGATTTGATTGAGCATGAATCCAAATTTTATCAAAATTTTATTTTGAATTTATGAAAGGTTAAAAATATGTGAAGAGTGAATGTATTTTGTGTTGGAATTGGAATGTCAAACAAGAGTTGCCTTTTCTGATGTGCAAATCATTTACCATATGTTGTACTATGATAGTTTTAAGCATGCATCTCCACTTCAATTAAGTCATATGCTAGAATTTGCCAAAATAAGCCCTCATCATCTTAAGAAAACTCATGTTTAGTCATATTGACACTATCTTTTTTAGTATTAATTATTGATCCATTTCATTTTAATTGCCGTTTTATTAAAATAAATGGTTTTGATTTATATGCCATTTTTAAAATTCAATGCAATATCAACTACTGTTATTTAAGGTTGTGTACATTTTAAGAGTTAGGTGGAAGAACTGGTTAATATTACAAGTTAGTTGAGTAACAAATAAATAATGATATTGTTAAAATTTAATGCTTCTGGGAGCATCTTATAAATTTAATTAAAATACACATTGTTACCCTAGTATGATGAGCCTTAGCTTAACACAATTTTGCATCAAGGACAATCATAGAATAAATTTTTTCTTAAAAAAACTAGATTTCACATAAAATTTTATCAGTTTATTTGGCAAAACCTCTTCTAACATATGGAAATCTTGTAATAATATAAGCACCTCTATAATCACCACAAACTAGTACTGAGAATGATCAAGGTTTTCAATGCTACACTTTGATTCACGTGTAACTAAAAAAAGGATAAAAGGAAAGGGAAACAACACAGCTGGTAGCCAAATACATAATTTAAGAGAAAGAAAGGGATGCACCATAAAACGTGATTATGATATTATTGTCTGATTGATGACATTGGTAGTGGTGGAAAGTCAATTACGATAGTTAATATCGTTTACACATTCTCAGCCTCTAGTCTATTGAACCGTTCCTTTATATTGAATTGAAGACATTCACAAGGCTAAAAGAAAATCTTGACTCGGAATAATTTTCATGTACAAGATTGACCATGAATTTATGGATGATCCTCGTTGCTGTCCATTTCACGAGATTCTGTCTTTGATCCAAAAAAATATTGTTTCACACTACTCTCTGCTGAACGTATCTGCCTTTTAATCTGCCAATAAGAAGTTAGACCATCAGATATTAGATAAATGAAAAAGAAAAAAACAATTTCCATTAGATGATATGAAAATATTTTTGTATTAACTTGCGACAGTAGCTTCTTATCCTAGTTGTTGTGGATCTCAACACTCAACACACCCCATATGTTGAAAGACTTGGCATCTGAAGTGTGGACAAATGCAGATATCCCAAATAACAAATCAATCATAGGTTCACTTAGAAACTTGGCAGTCCTTACCTCTTAAGCTAGTTTGTGAGCCTATCCTAGATACACTATTGGGCCACCTGTTGTTGTTCATGCTCTAAGTTTTCATGTCCAACGCGTGAAGGGATGTGTTAAGATCCTGCATCAACTAGGGAAATTATATGACCAAGACCAAAGTAATCCTTACAAGGTTTGGATAATCCTAGACCAAAGTAGTTAGTTCAATGTTACTTTAGAAGATGGACCAGTGGAGTACCATGAAGAGGTTTTAGAACCTTTTCAATTGTAAAGGATACGTATTTGTCAGGCATTTGAATTGCCTTGGGTTATAATTCACTGAGGAGGCTCCTAACTGGCCATATGTTATATACTTCACATGATTGGCCAGACAGAAATGCAAATCCAAGATGCATACTATGGTCTCTTTCTCTAGATCTAATTTTCATATATTTATAAAAGACAGACTAATGCTAATGCAGTTATATCACAATTTAGAAAATCCTTATAAATCTTTCTTTTGGTTCATTGACATTTTAAACGACAAAAATAGAATTGGTTGCCTAAGGGCATGAACTCTCATGACCACATGGTATAAAAGAAAACAAACAGAAAATACAAAGAATTCTAAAAGCATAGCTATTGTCAGGAATTTTTTCTCTGACCATTGACACCTCTACATTCCTCTACATTTCATCACATGAATATCGCGCTAAATGCCTTTGGCTGCTATCCAGCTCAGCAAACACGATTCCCATATTTCACATAGCATGCCATCAGCTCCAAAAGTAACCTTTTCCAAAATATGTCAAAAGCTTTCAATTTCTCAAAGAGTAATAGTTAAGTTAATGTGCTTGTGGACCAAATCCTACACATTCTTATTTCGCAGTGCAAATTCTAGGAGAAAAGTACGACAACATAATGAATTTAGGCCTGGACACTTCATCGGGCCAGTCTGAAACCTGACTAACCCAAGAGGAAGCATGAGTAAACGGCACAAATGTGATCGGGTGGCCAGCAAGCTTGGATTGTATTAAACAAATTTGTCGGAACATGAACCTGGCCAACCTAATAAGACTCGTTTTTCAACATTGTTTCTTAAAAAGAGAGCGGGTTGGTTAAAGGATTAAAAGGTTAAAAGTTTTAGAAATCCTAATCCTCTCACATTTCAGAAACCCCAACACTATCACTCATTCCCCGTGCCCCTTACAACAGCCTCTCTCGTTTCAACCCTCGTCTTCATCAGTCATCATCATTTTCCATCAATCTCAATCAGTGAGCTTTCTTCCCATCTTAATCTCTCATTACTCTTTAAAGGTGTTATCATTTATAAATCTTTTCCTCTTTGACCTATTAGTCCTTTAACTTACTTTGAGGTAAGTCGAATAACAACCCTTTAAACAACCAAACGGGTCAAAGCAAGTTTATAAAAAATGTTGGCTTAAGCCATTGACAGGTAATAGGTTAGGTTTAGACTATTACATTCAATTTAACGAAAGTCTAGTGGGACTTAGACTGCTTCCACCCCAAAACCATTCAAACGTTAGAATCTGAATTTAGTTGTACTTTTAGCATTCTTACAACAAAGTTATCAACATGAATCCAAATTGCATGTTGTAGTATAAGCACGCTGTAAATGATCTAAGCTATTAATTTGAGATCAGACTACGCAATATCAAAATCAAGAGGAAGCATGAGTAAACGGCACAAATGTGATCGGGTGGCCAGCAAGCTTGGATTGTATTAAACAAATTTGTCGGAACATGAACCTGGCCAACCTAATAAGACTCGTTTTTCAACATTGTTTCTTAAAAAGAGAGCGGGTTGGTTAAAGGATTAAAAGGTTAAAAGTTTTAGAAATCCTAATCCTCTCACATTTCAGAAACCCCAACACTATCACTCATTCCCCGTGCCCCTTACAACAGCCTCTCTCGTTTCAACCCTCGTCTTCATCAGTCATCATCATTTTCCATCAATCTCAATCAGTGAGCTTTCTTCCCATCTTAATCTCTCATTACTCTTTAAAGGTGTTATCATTTATAAATCTTTTCCTCTTTGACCTATTAGTCCTTTAACTTACTTTGAGGTAAGTCGAATAACAACCCTTTAAACAACCAAACGGGTCAAAGCAAGTTTATAAAAAATGTTGGCTTAAGCCATTGACAGGTAATAGGTTAGGTTTAGACTATTACATTCAATTTAACGAAAGTCTAGTGGGACTTAGACTGCTTCCACCCCAAAACCATTCAAACGTTAGAATCTGAATTTAGTTGTACTTTTAGCATTCTTACAACAAAGTTATCAACATGAATCCAAATTGCATGTTGTAGTATAAGCACGCTGTAAATGATCTAAGCTATTAATTTGAGATCAGACTACGCAATATCAAAATCATCTTCAAACAATCTCGGTCATTAATTTGAGATCAGACGGTTGAAATGCAACACAATAAATGCAACAAATCCAATGAACACCTGAGAATTCCCCTTAGTAAAAAAAATTGAAAATTGAATGAGAAATGGCCTTTATTGAGTCAACAACATAACCTTAATTTCATACGCCACTTAAACCAATAACCTTAATTGAGTTACTCAAAGAAAAAAATAACCTTTATTGAGTTCAACAAGATAAACCCTAATTTCAAACAAAAATTCATGAAAGACAAGTAAGTAGCCCAAATGGTAGAACAAGTAGAAACAGAAAACCCATTTCGAAATAATTGAATATAAGAGTAGAAAAACGAAAAGCATGAAGTGGGTAAGATTAAAATATGTTGGTTTGAAAATAGAGAGAAAAAACTTACAGGGTCAAGAGCATTGGGTTGAGAGCCATAATCAGCGGTTAAGAGAAAATAGGAAGCGGTAATAGTTGCGACAATGGTTAACCTTTTCAGAAGCTTGTCGGTTTTTGGATTGATTAAACTCATGATTGATGATCCTTCACACACTCTATGAATATGAATGAATACGATCTTCACTTTACTTCACCCACTGCTCTTAGTTCTGATTTTTGTGTTTTAAGAAGGGGCGAACGAGGTGGTTGGTTGGGGTTCAAGAGTTACACTTTTTTCTTACAATAGCCATTTTTTTCACTTTTAAAAGTTTGGCTAGGTTTGTTACAAATTTTGAAAATATATAAATATTAAGATAATCTAAATGCTGATTAAAAACAATAAGATGTTTTTAGTAGTTTTTCTAAATAAATATTTTTTGTAATTGATTTCTTGAAAAAAATAATGATTTTTGTTATGACAGATAAATACAAAATAATTTTTTTTATAATTCTCTAAATGATAATATCTAATATGAAAAGTCATTTTATTTTAATTATTTATTTATTATATATATAAAAAAAAGGTCCAACTAATTTTTGTTATGTCTTCTCATAAAATAATAATGATTAACTTCAATCTTGGTCTATATATAGAGAGAAGTTGCATGATTCAATTCTTCATATGTGCATCTTTTTCATTATAAATTCTACTTTGGACAAAATATCCTCAAGACTAATATATAACTAGACTTGGTGGACCAGTTCAATATAGATGGATGTGTCCATTTGAAAGGTCACACACACACACATATATGAAGCTTATTGTACATCTCATTTATATTATAGGTTCATGAGTTATTCAAAATGGTCGGTGAAAAACAAAGCTAGAGTTGATGGCTCAATATGTTCATCTTACCTACAATGTGAAATAACGTATTTTTGTTCTCATTATTTCAACAACAAAACATTGTCAAAAGTGAACGAAAGAAATAATACAGATAGTGTGTTACGTCACCCACATGCTTTATTAGTTTTTTGCTTGTCTGGTCATCATGCTGGTAGGAATTTTCCGATTTATGGCCAAGTGACAAAGTATTTAATGCGGCACATGTTCACATTTTGGTTAACTGCACTGAAGTTAAACCATACATTGAGTATATTTTAAATCTCTTTTGATATTTAATTAAATTGATATTGACCATAAGTAGTATTTTAATTTTAATAAACAACATATATGGTCACCGATCACGACATTTTTAACTACAAGACAATCTTCTGTTGATACATTCAAATTTCTCATCATGGTTTCAAAACAAGTACATCTCGAAGAACTAACTCCTATCAACATCCACTTGAGGCAATTATCTATGTGTCTGAGTAGAAGTTTCAAAGAATGGCACACCTATTTTGTCAATTGATACAAATTTCACACTGGATCTTGGACCAAAGAAAAAGAAACAATTAATAGTGGTGTTTGTATAAAAATTAAGTCTGATAGTGGTGTAACAAAAGACTTCTATGACATAATTGAACATATTTACGAAATTGACTATACGTTCCTAGATCATGTGAAAACATCATTGTTGTTTTACTGTAAGTGGTTTGATCCATCTAGTAGAGGAACTAAGATCAATTTGATATCCAACATTATAGATATTCGTTTGAGCAAAAAAATCCACTATTTGATCCATTTTCTATGGTCCATAATGTAAGACAAATGTATTATATTCCTTATCCATCAACAATCAGAAGCAAACAAGGAAGGTGCATTGCTATCAAAACAAGACCAACGAGTGAAATCAAAAAGGGTGAAGCATATCAAAATGAAGAAGTTGCATATCAAATGGATGAAATGACAAATTTAGATCATGTGATTGAAGATGAAACTATTAGTCAACTTTGTCATGAGTCAAACGTTGTAGAAGAAATTGATGAACAAGAAATAGAAGAATTAGAGAATGATGAAGACGATGACATAATTCACTCATCAAATGACGACGACGACGACGATGAAGACGAAAACAATTAATTAATTATATGATATATATATATATATGTTTATTTATGTGTATTTCTTTATTAATTTATCAGTATGTTCTGTCATTTTCACAATAGCTTCCTCAACCTCAAGCAGATCAAGCTACATACCGATCAACTATGCTAACAACTGGCTTAATTAGAGCAAATTTAAATCAACCTCAACCAGTTATGGTTCTGTCGCCTAGTGGTGGTGTACTTGAAGCTTCATATCGATCAACCATGCCAACAACTTGCTTCAAACTATGTTATCTCTAACACCAATTATAATACTTTTGAGGTACGTTTGTCGTCGGGTAATATTCCATCAAATAATGATGGAGGGAATGGAGCTAATGATCAAAGGAATTATTATGATGATTGATGTATTTAAATAACATTTGCTATTTTTATTTTTGGTTTGTACAAATATATTATACACTATTATTTAATTATAGTGTGTTTAATTTTTGGTTTGTATGACATAAATTATTAATTTTGGAATATTTTTTTTTTGTAGTACTAATTTAATTCATATTAAGATTATATTTTTATTTTTATGTATAATATTTACTTTAAATTTAAATTTTTTATTTTTAAATTATATTACTATTAATTTTTTATATATAATATCATTTTTTTAATATTAATTTTGGATTTTACAATTTTTTTTAATAAAGTCACACATTTGTGGCGGTCTAAACCCTCACAAATGGGACAGTTTCTGGCAGCCAAAACCCTCACAAACTGTTTTTGTTTATCATTTCATCATTTGTGGTGGCCTAAACCCTCACAAAAGACAAATTTTGTGGCGGCCTTAACCCTCACAAACACTTACTTTTTTTTAAACAGTTTTATTTTTTTTATGGCGACCTAAGTCCTCACAAATTTATGGTGGACTTTTACGTCACAATTTTGTGAAGGTTTAAGCCCTCACAAATGGAAACCAAAAAAACTAAATTTTGTGGCCGTTTTGACTGCAACAAACCTTTGTGACTAGCTTATTTGAAGCTGCCTATGACAGCTACAAATGTGTCTGTTGTGACTGTTTTTCTTCCTTTGTGAGAACTTTTGGCCGCAACAAAACTTTGATTTTCTTGTAGTGTGTAAATTCTTCAGATTGATTCTATTTATATTTTGTTCTAATTGAGTTTGTAAATTCGTCAGATTGATTTTGTTCATATTATGTTGTAGATAAATCTTGTTCAAATCTTGTACAAATATTTTTCTAATTTTCTTCAAATTTTTACCATATCTTGTTTTCAATTTGGCCAAAAAATTTCTTCAATTATAATTTTGAATCAAATCTTATTTTAGATTTTCTTCAATTTATAATTCTGAAACAAAACTAGTGTTAGATTTTCTTCAAAAACGTGAATCTTATTTGATACTCTTTAAAGTCAAATATATTGTTCTCATAAAATACTTTTATTATCATCAAAACTCTAAATATAATGTCAACTTGATTTCAATAGAGAATTTTTCATTACTCGTACTTGTACGTGAATTCGCTCAAATGATTGCCATTAGTCTTATAAGAAAAATTTAAAAGAAAATATATCTTTGACAAATTTTTTAAATAAAAAACTATCAAATTAATTAAATTCTGCCTATTTTTTATAAATAAAAAATGACTGTATTTTTGCATTATAATTTCATTGTTAGTGTTCTTACAAATTGGAATGTTACATCTGACACTCCAAGTTTCAAGAACTAGGGAAATCTCAATGTAACAATTTAGTAAGCCAATAACTAGGTAAGAAACCAAATTCCTCAAAAAAATTCCTCAAAAACAATCTCCAAATAGGCTACCAAAAAGTACAATTATGAGCAATATTATAAGTAGCAAGTCAACACAAACATTACTCTCCATATAAATATCAATATTTCCATCATAAAATAAGGGTATTTTTTGGAATTATAAAAAACACTGTTTTAATTTATTTAGTCATTTGAATATATGACTTATTCAATAGTTGTAGTTTTCCGATGGTTCATTCTCTTGGAAATAGTGTAGATGCATTTAATTATAATAATTGTAGAGAAATGAATCATTTGACTTGTGAAACAAGTAATTGTATGAGAAAGTTGAATACATCATTTTCTAATATAAAATTTTTATATTTACTTTTTTAATCAATTTTCTTAATTAAAGTATTTATTAGTATATTATTTATATTTGTTATATTTATAGTTTGTCCAACGAATTCATCTAAATTGACTTAAAAAACACGAAACCATATGAATTGACAATAAAATATCTTTAACATGTAGTAGATTTTTTTTTAAATAAAATTATTGAGTTTATTAGTAATTTTTGACAGGTTTATTGGCATTATTATTGTTTGGTTTTTTAGAAGTTAATGGATTTAGATTGTTCTTATTTTTCAAAATTTTACTCTTTAGATTAGTGACTTTGGAATTTGGTTTTATATAATTTTCAAAATACTAGAAAATATTATACTATATATTGACTCATTGCATCGCACAAATTCAAGATATAGTGAATTACTTTAAAGTTAGTTAGACTCTCTTTTGTATAAAAAAAATTATATTTTCACATCGAAGTAAATAATTTATTACAGGACTCTGATAGACTTTAATAGTAGAGTGAAAAACATCAACCATTAATTTTAAAATGGAGTATATTTATTTATTTATTTATTTTTTTGTTGAAAATTGGGGTATTAAATAAAAACCCAACTAAAGATTAACTAATTATAATTAAAAGCAAACTCTCTATGTTTCTGGCACCATGTTAAAATATATCTTCACAATATATTTTATATAATATAATAAATATTTATTTATACTTTAAATAACTCCTGTTAAAATATTAGACAATTTTTTATTTGTATAAAATAAAATTCCTCTTTGTTAATTTTTTTTTTCTGTATAAAATTCCTATTTTATTTAACAAAAATTTATTTATTATTATGCAATATAAAGGTGTACAAGTTTACACTAAAATTACAAGATACTTCTCAATTAAGTTATTCAATTCATGAAATTTACATTGCCCTCATAGGTTTGACCAAATTGCCAATTGAAAGGAGCAACCGAACTAAACTCCAAAGCTTTTCCATCACTTGTAGTAACCCAAAATGACAATGCTTGTCCAACCAAATTACTTCCAACGTTCCAATTTTGTCCCCAATTGCGTGACATGGGAATCCATCCAGTGTTAGAACCTTTAACACTCATACGAGTAACATCACCAGCATTAGCAACATTATACACTAAAACAATTATAAAATAAGGGTTTCCATTTAGCTCAAATCTAACACCCCCACTTTTGATGCATGGAACACGTCTATATCTAACGGGGATGACACCAGCTTTATATTTTGCGATAGTGGTAAACATTTTGTAGGATAAGTCAAAGTGATTTTGTGGAGGATTACACCAATTTTCAGTAGGCTTGCTGTAATTTGGAGGACAAAAATTTGTTGCGGTTACTATGATTGAGCCTGCATCCTTTATGCACCATTGTGGATCATTGACGCATATGATCTCAAAACATGCACCACAAGAAGCTCCATTATGGAATAGAGTTGTGCTTAGTGCTGTAGTTGCAAGCCCATATCCTTGTTTGAATAGATCACCATAACCACAAGCACCCTCTGCATACAAATAAACTATATCTTATATGACAAGTTCTATGGTTCCGGTCCAAAATATACGGAACGGTCTAGCTATATATTTATTTGAAGTAATAGAAAAAAACTTTTTTTATTATTTTTTTTAAGGAATACAAAATATTGAATACAAAAATACTTTTGTGGCTACTTAAATCACTTTTAATTTTTTTTAATTTACTGTTAATATTATAAATACATCGAAATTACACATAAATTGTAAATATTAAAAAATAAATTGATTAAGAATTTTTAATTAACATCTTTAATACTATTTAAATAAATATATAAATTTTTGCAAAAAAATTAATTAATTTCACTCAAACCCAAAATATAAAAAATGGGACGGTCCCTTATTTTTTGGACTGGGACCATAAAAGTCCATATATTTTTTTTTGATAAAAGAAGTTTCCATGTTATATATCAAATAAAAAAATGAAATAATTAAATTAAGAAAAGGGTAGTGTAATTTTATTTAAAGAAGTTCTTGGCATTTAATTGGGCTTGATAATGATCAAAATTTTATTTAAAGAAAGAAAAGGGGAGTGTAATTTTATGATGACTTACGCATGGTTTCAGCACCTCCCTCGTCACCATAGAAGGTTGCACGAGCATCATACCAATTTGGGTCAACGGCAACCACGACTTGTACGAGTAGGATCACAAAAAAGGTCAAAGGAAGCAAAAAATGAGACATAACTATGACTAAGGTAAAAGACTGAAAGAGATGAATTTCATGTTAGGATGGTCGATGAATGGTTGTATTTAAAGTTGTGATAGAGTAATTCTCGAACGGACCCATAAACTTTGAGTAACACAAACAATATACCTCTTTCAATTTTTTATTGCGTATATAGTACAAAAAAGAATTAAATAGTCATAACCGTTTTTGTTTTTAAATGTGTCATGTGTCGTCACAATAGTATTTAAAAACATCACAAAATTATAGTCATTAAATTTATTAAAACTACAAACACATCCTAAATCTTAGGTTTAATTGAAACTAGATTATAACTCGTGCGTTGTGCGGATATTAATTAATTTTATAAGTTTTATAAGTAATATTTTATGTATTATAAATATAGTTAGCTTATAATATTACTTTATTGATTTTTAATAATTGAATATGATTAGGAAAATTAAAATGAGAGAAAATTATATTTATCACAATCATATAATTTAATTTTTAAAATATTTTATAAAATTTGTATGATAATTTATTATATAGGATCATTGTTTGACTCATTGTACTGTGATTGTTTATTTATTTTTCAACATATAGTGATACTTGCATTTATTTGATGAAATAAAATGTAAAATACAAACTCAAAAATAAGATGTAAAAATTTAAAAATATGATTGACTATTTAATATTTTTATTTTAA